>CM046856.1:45269514-45764563 GCA_025617745.1 Heliocidaris erythrogramma | reverse complement strand
AATGTTTATGCAAATGCAAATTACACTTACCAAAGATGAAATACAATTTGTTCAAGACACTATATATGGGAGTAGACATTGTAATTTTCATCGTGGGAGACACCAAGTTTGCTACATTGTAGCTTTATGTTTTCATGAGGCTCGTAGACACAAAGTCACGTTTGTGAAGTATCTTGACTCATCAATACCTGGGACAATTGCTATCAAGTGAATTTATTAGTAGTTCTAGATGTGAGACCTAAATTCACATTATTTTAATTTTGAATTCATGTATGAAGATTTCCTGAGTCTGGAATGAAAGAATACCACCTCCAGGTTACATGTAAGGTACCTTTTTTCTGTTTCATTTTTGTTATGTACAGCTTTGTTATCATGCCATAGGAACTTATTTGAACCCTTGTCCTGGGATACTATTTTTGAGAGTTAAATGGAAAGTCTACAATAAAGGTAAAAGAACGATTTAGAAAAAGTATTGTAGGACTGAGTTTGAACATGTATTTTAGGCCTATACAGATCACATTACAAGTTTGCTCTTTAATCTTCTGTTTTTTAATTTGGTCTTGTGTTAAAATGATATCCAGCCATTGCAATCGTTCAGAATTTTGAGGCAATAATTTCAAGAAAAGATATTTCTGCACTGGTTTAAGGTCTGCTGATATGAAACTACGGGTGAAGAAGACCATGTGTGGGTATGACACTGAGTTTCTGGTTGAAAGGGAATCCCTGGGGAAGAGAGAGTGAGCATGCAAGTAACCTGGTACTCCGGGATTAAGAGGGGTCCCAGGAAGGAACCTGGAATACAGCTTCCTTCCTGCTTCATTACCGGCTGCTGATCTTAACAAGATTAACAGGGAAGGTGAAAAGCTTGTTAGGGAGCTCGCTTGCTTGCTGAGGGGTGAATGATTATCTTTCCCATGTCTCTTAAAATCTACATGTATGTGTTTCTTTTATGAGTATTATTACAATTTTCAAAATGTTTAATTGGATTAAATTTAAAAACAAAAACATTAAGAGGATGTAGCCTTGTTCTAAACTAGAATTTTGTAAGCAATTCAGTGGATTTCTATACTTCTATAATTCAAGTAGACCCGTATCTAGTTCAGCCTAACTGAACTTGAACATGTTTCAATGCTGTTTAGAGTCATTATAAATAATGTTTATTATATCAATATTAACATGCTAGCTAAAAGTCTGCAGGATTAGTATAGATATAATTCTTATTTCATGATTTAACAAGTTCTGCTGATCCAAAAGTTCATTTGAGAATAGCGGTGCAATACATCAACATGTTGAAGGATCACCTTGATTGGGTGCCTGACACTTTTGGCCCCCCCCCCCCCTCACTGTAAGAATGATAAATCCAAATGGGAACATAAGTATGACACTTTGAAAATAAAACTAGGTGCACTGCTTCTGCATGTACGTGTACCAGGAGCTGTACTGGAACTAGGAACTAATGAAAAGATATTTTATTACATTAACATACTTGTCACGTACTCCTATCTATATGTGTTTGTGTGACCAGTCTTTTGTCATCATGAATGCACTATGTCTATAGAAATTTTTAATTTGTGTGATCATCTGTCATTCAACCGGCACTCTGTTAGGAGGATAGGGCTGAAGAAGGGGGGGTCAGTGATCGAGGATCATGATGATAATTTTAAATTATATCAGCAGTTTGTGGCCAAGAGCCAAAACCCCCTTTCCACATCCTCTGAATGTGTCTGTGTTGGAAGGAGGTTTGCTTGTCTCATACCAAGGAGCTCCTTGCTCACACTGGTGTAAGTCAGAAGCTATCAGGGATCAGCTATGGATACAGAGGATTATGTTGTTAGGTGTGATTTCAATCATTGCTCATATACTATGTCACCTACATGTATTTGGCTTGCCTATTCTGTAAGTGTTAGCAACGAAATCTATTTTCCAAGAAACCATTGCAATTATCCCTCCATGTAAATTTAATAAGACTTTAGTCATAAATTTGACGTCCTCCTGTTTAGCCTTGGACATGACAAATATAATATATGTAGATCAGCCGAGGAAATAATTTTTTTAGCGGGCTATTATTTTTTTTAGCCTTGGGCTACTTTTTGATTTTAAGGGGCTATTTTTTATATTAAGGGGCTACCATTGTAGTGCAAAGTGCAGATTGGTTATCAATTTAGGTTTCGTGTTGATATTGCAATTGCTGTTACATTGGCACTATCATATATGCACAGGTTAACTTTACGTCATACTGCCCAATTTAATTGTTTTTGTTACATTTTTTTTCAACCACCCCCCCCCCCCCACCAAGCAGTATATATTCTGTTTTTTCCAAATTTGAAGGAGTAAATCAACAATTGTTCAATTTCACCTGAATTTGCTGTTATTTGGCGTATTTTATTTTATTTTTTTCAGTTTGTGTTAACTGATATCATCACGCTCGTAGCAGTTTCAGATAACCAAAAAAACTGTCTTAAATCCAAGTTGATTTCTTGATTTGTAGCGCGTTTCATAGACTTCAGCGCCGCATGCTTTGACAAAATGGCACCAATTCCGCATTTTTTAGACAGATTTTGGCTTTTCAGATGGATTTTTATTTTGGTGACTACTGCGTGGACTTTGAGGGACAATTTCTCTGTATGTAATGGTATGACATGATAGAGTGATAGTCTCATTCTACAGATGATTGTAATTCTCGACCTCACATTGATAATGTGTTTCGGAAAGGAAATGATTTTCACAACAGGAAATTGAAGGTATCGATAACTTTATACAATTCTGATTGCGGATATGTGTAGTATCTTCAGTTTTCGTATCAATATCCCGCTATTACAGACATCACGTAATTGTTGTCATCTTGCCTGGTGCTCACAATTGGTGATGTACTACTGAGTCTTGAGTCAACAGTGAGAAACAAGGTGAAAATTTAGCTGCTTTTTGAGCATAATAGTGTTTTTTTTTTCAATCATTGACGGGGCGACTCATGAGAAAACTGTCGGCCTTCCAAAACAGGATTTCCAGCATTTCTTGGGCGATTTAGGTGCCGATGAGGGCGAAATCGCCCAGAGCCCCCTTGTATTTCTGACCTTGATGTAGATATGACATAGAGATTTTTGTATTAATCTTTTGTCTCCATTGATATTCAGAGTTAACACTCAAATCTGAAAGAGATAGGATAGGCCTAGATATAGATCACTACATATGTACTTGTAGATCACTAGCAGTTTGCTAGATGCCTATTTTACATGCAATATTCTTGTACAAAAAAAATTATTGCTTTGGGACTGCTAATGATAAAAAGTCTAAATTGTCACCTCCTGTTTATCTGTGTCATTTGTTTCAAGTCATGTTTTTTATTTGCCCACCTTGAATGTTGTTGAGAGCATGGAGTGATGCATTACTGTTCCATTTGATTTTTTTTCTCTACAAAAGTAGGAAAGAGAGGGAAAAAATGAAATGGCATTACATCTCTCTCTCTCTCTCTCTCTCTCTCTCTTTCTCTCTCTCTCTCTCTCTCCCTCTCTCTCCCTCTCCCTCCCTCTCCCTCTCTCTCTGTCTGTCTGTCTTTCTTTCATGAGTGAAAGATATACTGTAAATTACTCATAATGTCCATCATCTCAAGATATTGCCTAGATGCTATTTCATCAACCCACAGTCATTACATCCTTGTGTAGTCTCAGAATACAGACCTCTTGTCAATGTTTCATTTTATTGATAGTGTTTTAAAAGGGAAGTCTGGTCCAGTAATTACTTGGTTTTGATAGAAGCAGAAAAATGAGACCAATGGATCAAAAAAGGGTGCGGAAATTCAGACAAAGTAATAAGAATGTTATGAATTTTTAGTGGCAGGAAAAATAATGAAAATCACTAGACAAATTGGCAAATTAGTCATGAGTTTGTGACGTCATTTGGTCACAACTCAACAATTATTTTGTTTATATTCAATTTTTTCAACATATAATTCAAATGTGAATGATAAATATTCTATTGAGTTGTTTTAGAGGCACTTTTGACATATGGGACCTATATGTTTACTACTCTCAACAAAATGTTCAATAAAGTGTATCATGAGCTATGACTGGGTGATTTAAAAAAAAATATATTGCTCCTTTTTTCAAGCATATTGGTTTTTCATTTAAGTATCCCTGTATTTCATGAATTCAAAATCTAGCTTATGATTCACCTATATGGTAGACAAATTACATTGTTATCTGGAAGGTAGAACGTGTCTGTCCATTAAAGACTAACCTAGTAATTTAGAGAGCAGTCAATGAGGCCCTTGTTATTGATTAATGTTCCCTGCTGTACATGGCATCTTTTACATAATGTCTGCATTAGTGATCTCAGCTCTATACCAAGCCAACTACACTGGCGCTGTTCTTCACTCTGTGCTTTCCTGTTAGCCATCTACTCTGTGCCCACATTTTAAACACTTCTGAAGTGGCCTATATTTTAGTCAGTTCGCAGCCCATGCGTAAATGAGCTAAAAGGCTAGTTATTATGCAGATTTTGTCTTCACTGGATACGCGTCTCGCGAAACGAGATATCCCAAGATATTTGTACTCTTTTTATATTTCACCCTTTTTCATCAAGATTCACACGTAAATGGTCTACTTATTTCAAACAGTCTTTTTAATCAAACTGCTATTAGTTTTAACATGAAATTATTAGAATTATTCTTTCATATGTGACAAAAATCATAAAAATCCATTAAGAAATAGCGAAGTAATTGCCAGTTTTCTACCATACCCTTCTGCTCATGAATATTCATCGTCGCGCCAGCGTGAATAGGAGCTGCGTTAAATAGGCGCTTTGCACAAGGGCTGCAGACCGACTGTATTAGACAATTTCAGTGTTATAAATGTATTTTATTTTGCCAACCAGTTTTCCCCAGCTCTCAGTTGAATTGACTATTTTAGCGGGTTCATTCCTCAAGATAGGATTATGTTTAGTTATTTTGATAGAAGAAGTGGCCATCTAAAACCTTACTAATCCCATCTATGCCTTTTCACTAGAGCATATACAGCCAGGACATGCCTGAAGGATAGAAAATCTTCATAAAGCGTAATCTTACATAGGCCTTTTCTGCAGAGCCCAATATACCCGACTCCTGTTCAGTATAATTGATGTTTTTAATTTTCATTAAACTTAATAGGTCTTGTCTTCAACTGAAACTATATGAAATGTATTTCATTGCATGACAAACTGCATCTAATAGACAACAGATATAATCTAAAGTAGTAAATGAAACCAGTTGGTTTTTAGTAAAGGAGCATATTAGCTGTTGATGTAGGTCTTTGGCTTCCTGCAGGAAGATGGGAGCAAGAATTTTAATAAATAGCTATCCAAAATGGGTCAATAATTACCTCGCCTACTAGCTCATGGGGTTGATTGCCTTGATTGGTTTTAGGTGCATGGATAAGCTTTGGTCTGAGTGATAATACTGCTAGTGCTACCCTTACTCATATTTATTTAGCTAGCAAGCATGGTAGCCGCTGGATGATTATGCTTAGTACTACCTTGGTAGGTACCAGGTAAAGAGAGGGAAAGGGGCAGAAAGAGGAAAGGAAAAGGGATAGAAGAGAGAGAAAAAGAGAAGAGAAGAGAGACAGTAAATATTAGGGGTTGAATTGCTCTTTCCACTCATTGAAAGGTATGCAAATACATTTTTTAATTTCCTCATGAACAAATTTTTTTTTTAATCCATCACAGAATGGGATGGAATGTTTACTTTTTGGTTACATTTGAATGCATGTTTTAGTGCTTAATATGAATGTGAACTTTGACAAACTCATTAGCACTGAGTTATGACAAATGACATACCATACCGTAATTTGAACTGTTGCAAAATATTTAATTTATGCAAGTCCTATTTAGCAAATACCCAAAAATGCTTTGCGGGGGGGGGGGGGGGGGGGGGGGGGGGGGGTTTTGATCCGTTATCATAATCCAAGTGGAGTCATAGACCATTGATTTGTAGGATGTAGCATGACTTTGTTTTTGTATTTCATTCATGGATGATATATCATATATTTATGATAATGCCACAATTCTGAGAAATGAGGTGAATATTCAACCACAGTGGCCTAATGCATCTCAAGTTCATGTTTGTTTTCCTTCTCCTCTACATATTTTTGTCAAACTTGTCCTTTCGTGTAGCTCAGAAATCACAATATTATGACTTATTAAGCTTCATTTACATCAAAGTAAATGAAACCTACAATGTTCTTGGATTTTTCACATTAATTTTGTACGAATAATTCCAAATAGTTGATATATATGAAATATATTTGCAATCACATTAGGGATTTACGGAAAAAGTTTTTCTTGTCCAAGGCAATAATAATACCTACTCGGGAAAATAAGCAACTTTGTAATTAGTACATTGTACAAATGACCCTGTTTCGGCCCCAATTTGTATGCATACTCACATCTGTTTCGGTGGACGCACAACGTGTCTAACACGTAAAATCACTCTGGCGCGCATCAAGGTGCGCGCGCTGTGAATGCGTATAAAGGTCAGTTGTACTCGGTACAAACAAGAAGGTACAAACATGTGCCTCCTTGGTACAAATGACCTTTATCTGCTCATGCGCAAAGTGTAATTACGAACTGGCTTATAGAGTACCGAAGTGATGACGTCACAAAAAGCTATTTTTTCATTTTGACATTTTTTATACAATATCTCAAAGGAACATGGTGAAAAACATGCAGATCCCAAATTTTATGGCAATTGGCTCATTGGGCCCCGAGATAAGGCCGCATGAATACCTAATTAGCCCCATTGAAGTCAGTGTAAATTGGCCTGGTTCTTAATAGTTTAGAACCAAGCCAATTTAACACTGACTTCAATGGGGCTAATTAGATATTCATATAGCCATACCTTGGGCCACCATGAACTGATTCATGTCAAATTTGATGTGTGAACGTTTTCCATCATGCTCTACCTAAATATGGTCATAAAAATACTGAAATACAAAAATCAAAATTTGATGACGTCACACTTTGGTACTCTATTAGAATCATACTGTTTAAGCTTTTTGTAGTTCTGTTTTGAATTTGGGGAAGGTGGATGTTTTGCAGAAAAGAGTATCTCTATTTTTACACCCTGCAGTGTATCTGTTAAAAAAGAGTATAATAAGATAAGGATCTAAGGAAAACAAATCGATATATAGTATCCATGTACTAAAATCTTGCATATTTTGCATTTTTGCATTTTTTATCAGCATAACCTAGATGTACCATGATCAAACTATTGAATAAAAAGATATGGATCTCAATTTATGGAAACAAGCCAACGTGGATGCTAAAAACAAGTTTAAGAGAAAATTTTCTATTCCAGATTCCAGACAAACCCTCTAATGAGATATACAACATCATTGACTGTCAGGGAAATACATGATCTTGATCTAATTTGAAAATACCCCACCCCCACCACCAACGTTTTGGCAGTTTTTATTACACAAATATATGATGGATTTTATTCATAGCATCCTTGGGGGAATAGTACTGTAGGGTTATTATGCAAATTTTGATGAGGCTTTGGGGGAATATTAGTGTAGGCGATTTCAGTTTAGTGCTTTGTTTTTCCATATCTATTCTGAGTGATAATTCACATCTCTGTGTTTTAATATCCCTAGAGGAGAGTTATTTGAAGGCAGAGTAGTGAGATTGAATATCAAGTATACATGTCCTTGCATTGAACATTACCACTGTGTATTATTAGATATGTCAGTATATTTGTGGTAACAAGGATGTATGTATACATGTATTTACTTGGGTTAAATTGGTTGAAATGTGTAGGCCTATTCCATCATGCAAAATTATAATGAATGTTATTTCACAGCATTTCACATCTACTGGTACGCATACTTGTGGTACAGTGTACATCATATGTACAGTGAATTTTCAGTTTTTGTTTATTCCTTTTCTTCATATGGACAATTGTTTGTTTTCAACATCTCTATTTGTATGTATTATCACTGCATATATTCTTTACTCTGCTTTGGTCTTAAAGCTCATGTACAGTTTTGGTAGCAAAAAGGAAATTGGAAAGAAACATGTTAAATATATGTTGTTTTCCATGTATCAAGAGATGTTTGTACAAGATCATTTGATGTTCTATCAATGATTTCCGGTGAATTTTTTGCTATTCATCAACAAAATCTTGCTATTTATCAACAAAAATCCAATAAATCTGACAAAATTTTTTTGAGGGCTTACCAAAACTAAACATTACCTTTAATCTTATTCCAGATTTTTACACCACTACCATAGTTCATACAATTCACTTTGTATGAATTAGTTTCCCCTTCTTACAGAGGAATGTCGGATATCCTAATAAAGTCGCAGGATCTCGTTAGCTACATGTATATGGTACTTCTTCATGAAGCATACAGGTTCCACCAATCTTATCAGAGTACACATGCATAAATATTTACACAAATAATTTCTTGGTACTACAAAATTTCAATATGGCACAAAAAAGAGACATGATAACGAAGCTTTTCGACCTGCACTCATCAGGTTATCACACAGGTATATAACAAATTACTCAAAATCAACTATACATGTACAGTCAAACCTGTCTATTAAGGCCACCCAAGGGAAACAGAAAAAATGGCCACTGTAGACAGGTGGCCTTTATAGACAGGTTCTAAAGCACATATTTCTTGCTACAGGGAGGCAATATAAGTGACCACTATAGACAGGTGACCGCTATAGACAGGTGGCCACTAAGACAGGTTTGACTGTATTATACTCGATGAACCCGGATGCAACCCAGGCGCCGTAATTTCAGAACAATTGCAAAGCTTGGACGAACTCCTTTTGTCTGCACAGAAGGGGTTCGTGCGATTGAATGTAGACGGCTTCCAGAAAGCATAAATGTGCTGCGCTTCTGGCCCGGGACATAATTGAGAATTGATCGTCGGTATAGCTTTGTGCGCAAGATGGATTGTTCAGCAAATGGAGACCAATCTTTGCGATTGTTCTGAAATTACGGCGTCTGGGTTGCGTCCGGGTTCATCGAGTATAATATAGTTGATTTCAAGTAATTTGTTATATATCTGCGTGATAACCTGATGAGTGCAGGTCGAAAAGCTTCCTTATCATGTCTCTTTTTCGTGCCATATTGCATAAATATTTGTCTGTTTGGTGTGTTCTTCAGATAACCCTCAAGTGAGGATCTTCAGACTTAAGAGTATTATCCCTTCCTTTTTTCTGCATTCCTCAAGACCCTTCAACAAACTAATATACAACCTCTAAAACAGGGCAGTAAAATAATCAACCTCTATATTGATTATACAGAGGATGATTTATTAGTCTTAGAACAAGGCTTTCATGACTTCATCTCTGCCAATTCATAATCAGATTCATAGAAATAGTATCAGAATTAGCACAGTGTTTGAGATATAATCCTAATATTCAGAGTTATACTCAAATTATTTGGTCTGTAAAAAGAATCTTTTCATTCCATGAAGTACCCTGATTAGAAGTCATTAAAATTATTAAAGTAGAGAGGATTAGGGCTCTTAAAATCAGGCTTTTGTGACTTAAACTAAAGGGAAAGTCCACGTTGATATTAAGTTTGTTTTAAACGAAACAGAAAAATGAAAGAAACAGATCAATGAAAGTTTGAGCAAAATTTGATAACAAATAAGAAAGTTATGGAATTTTGAAGTTGTAATCAATCAAACACAAATTGGCAACTCTGTGACGTACATGTATCTTGGCAGCTCCTCTCCCATTTGTACAGGTTTTGTGTAAAAGCATAAGTTAAATGATTTTATATATAGGGTGCATGTATAATAAAATATATTCTTTATAGAAAATGGAAATTTATGATTTTTTTCAGTTCATGGCAAATGGGAGAGGAGCTCACAAGATATGTCACAGAGTTACCAATTTGTGTTCTTATAGGAGTTTGCTCAAACTGTTATTGATCTGTTTCTTTAAATTTTTCTTTCTAAACCTAGTTGATATCAGGGTGTACTTCCCCTTATTTAAAGATACCTGAAGGGTGTCAGAACACAGTCTGCTGTGCTAGACTAGCACCACCTTGGAGAGGTGCATTAGGACTTTTACAAGGAGAGGATAAAATAGAGATTAGGGTAATAAATTCCCTTTTAGATTATAACATGTCACAGTTATGTCAACAATAGTCTGGTTCCAAGAAGGGAGCTAAGCTTTAAGTTTCCCTTGTAGTTTCAAAACCTTTGTTATCTTGTGGTTTAGAGTACAACAAATGAAAAGGTAGAGTTGACTGGAAATACAGTACATCACAATCAACTGACTTAATTGCCAATTTGAGATTGGCATAGACGTAGTGATCTTAATTTTCAAACATTCATACCTGTCGTACATTTGTCTGATTTCTTTCAAACTTCTTGTTTCTCTTCAGCTGCAGTGCACAATGGCAATTGTTGTAGTATTATTTGATTACTGATACATGCAGATTTTGTGGCCCTGATTTTCCAAAAGTGAACAATCTAATGAAATATTCAGAACAATATTTTAAGAAATGTCATGAAACTTGCTCCCAATAAATTTTACGTCTTTCAACTTTAAAATGTGAAAGCCTCATAGGCTTTTTACACTTGCAAAATTTGGCTTAATTCTATACGAGGATTTAGCCCCACCGATAGTACGGGACTAAGCTGAGCCCACTTTCTGTTCACATTGCAGTTTACCAAAGTGAGCTAACTCCAAGAAACATGTAGTACGGGACTATTATAGTCCTGGAAAAAAGCAGTTAGCCCCATCAAAGGTGGAGCTAAATGTCAAAAGATGGGGATGTTGATTGCGTGTGTGTATATATACATATTCTTCTTGCCAGTATTTACTGTTTTTACTGATTATTGTAAGACCTTAATTGGTAGAGTATTAATATTCTTAAAACTTAGTGTTTTACGTAGTCTTTAATTATATCACATTTACATAATTTTTATCAGGGAACCACATATTCATTAGCCATTTCAGCTATTTCGTGGTTTCTCATTGCCATTCACATTTGTAAATGCCTTGTAAATATGTTTCATATATTGTTTTAGAAATGGTAATAAATTCATTCATTCATTCATTCATTCATAAAGCGCTCTGGCTAGGGAAATGGTACAGGACTAAAACTGCCAATGAGAACAGCAAAAATTATAGTTAGTCCGGGGTTAAGGATAGTACAGGGTTAAATACATCAAGTGTATAAAGCCCAATAGTGTGATACCATGTATAATTTTGAGTTATAAACGATCTAAACTCCACAGTTTTTTTTAACACGTAGTAGAAACAGTGGGGAAAATGCAGAGAGCAGAGGGATTTAGCATGAGGAAGCTCTGAAAGTTAAAAAAAAGTACATAAAATCACTGCAATGAAATATCTATCCCTTAACTATAGCAAATAAAAAAAGAGAGCCTTAATTAGGCTCCTAAGAAAAAGTATACTGTCTCAAATATGCAATTTTGATTTCAATGTTTATTGTTACTGTCTGTTGATAAGGTAATAAAATTTATTGTTGTAAAAATGAGGTTTACTTGAGTAAACGAAGAAGCTCTTGCATAAGACCGACAGCATCTCTGCGTCTCATATTGATGGCATCACTCAATCATGTACTGATGATCACTTACTGATCACCATGCCAACAGATGCATACAAGCATGATGTCTTAATGCTATTCTGTAACCAAGCTAGCAAGAAGAAATATGTGATGTTAACCATTTGTTGAGGACCTTGTTGTTTTCTAATAAAGCTCACATAGACCCTTGTCAGCCATTGATGGTTATTTCAAGAATTAAATTACATTTATTGCTATGTATTTCAAGTAATTCTTGACAGCACAGACAAGGGCTCATTTCCTTGTATGCATCATTTGGCTGTCCTATTTTGATCAGGAAATCAGCCATGATAAAGTATAATACCTTTGATTAGAATGTACTATCGAAAAAATATTTGTTCTTGATTGATGCAACTGATTTTCCAGGAAGCCCTCTTTATGCCTATAGGTAATCAAAAAGAGTATGGAAGAGTTTGGACAAATGGACATACTTGAGTTCATCCTGTTACCAGTATTCATCCACATTTCCTTTATTTAAGTTAACTTATATATGATGGTGACATGGCACATGTTCAATTCAGACCTAAGTATTATGAAAACTGCAACTGTCAAAAATGTGTAAATCTGATGCTAGAAAATGTTCTACAGTTGTCTGCCTTGAATATAAAGAAGTGAAATCATCACCCTCTCCTCAGCTGGCTGATACACCATGAGTCACCTGCGTGACAAATATACCATGGTCCTATAATGATTCAGTTGTCATGGTGACAGTGTGTGGAGGCATTCAGGCAGAGAGATGTATCATCAGCCGCCTTGTATTATCCATCAGTCTGTGTGAGAGAGGAGAGAAAAAAAGAGACAAGAGGGTGAGAGTTTAAGAAAGAGAGACAAAAATATGAGAGAGAGAGAAAGAGACGAAGATTGGGAGAGAGGGCGAGAGAGAGAGAGAGAGAGAGAAAGAGGGAAGGAAAGCCAGATACCAATTTTATACTGAGAGTTACGGTATTCAAAAGTTGGCCGTGAAGCACCATGAACCTCCCAGTAACAAAATTTAGTGGTTCTTGATGGTGATTAAGGTCCTTTAAGAAAGTATTCATGGGCAGTGTAAAATGTTGCAGAGCATTAATAGGCTTTTCATCAAGATTCAATTGACCCTATTCCAGAAATTGTATACTGCTTCTGGGTTACTCATGTTTGTAGCATGAGGGCCTACTTTACTCTTTGGATGCGACCATTTCTTTTTTCATCGGTCTCGCCAGTAACTTGGGTGTTCGAAAGGCAGTATATAACAACTTATAACTGTATAAATTAAGGTACTCCAGAAGCAGTTCAAAATTTGAGTATATAATGTCTTGGTCGATCTACGTTAGGGTGCATCAGAAGCAGTTTAAAATTTGGGAGCAGTATGAAAGGGGCAAGAGATGGAAAGAGAGACAAAGGGAGGGAAAGAGAAGAGAAGCACAAGAGGCTATGGTTGATAACAAATACGTACTAGACTCTAGGGTGAGTCATTACATGAAAGATATAAATGAGAAGTGACAGTGTATTTGCCTCAATTGCAGCAATTCATCTCTGGTATTGAAAGAAAGCAACAAAATGAGACAGAAGTAGACATGGATGGACTTATGTTCTATGGTTACCCATCTTTCTTGGCTCCCTAGTTCCAAATCAAACTGCAAGTGAACCTTAGTAGTACACATGCAATATGATGGTGTAATAGCTTTGTAGTGCTTTTGACTACTAAAGCAATTGTGTGATGTTTGAAGTGCATATGTATGTAATTTGTATAGGAATTTTAATAGAACATTGAATCGGTTTTCAGAAGAAAGATCTGTCCAGGATATATTCAAATCAGTTGACTATTCTATTGCACAAAATACAGGACTATTTGTGTGTCCAGGGGCCTGTAACATAAAGAGATACAATCAATCTTACGATCAATTGTAACTCTTCAGTACTCGGTTTGCCATAGACTTCCGGTTGATATCAATCGTGAGATCAATTTCGAGCTTTATGTTACAGGGCTCAGATCTTTACATAAATATAAAGATAAAGTAAATTATGGAAATAAAACATGAAAGAAAGGATAATTGGAAATAGAAAGGAAACAAAATGGAAGCAGAATATGTTTGATGATATAAAGTGCTCTCGGTGACGGATCCAAGATTTTGTGACAAGTAAGGACAACAGCAAAAAGAGAAAAATAGAAGGTCATCAATGTTTTGGGGTGTCTTTTTTTTTCAGGGGAGTGGGCCCAGGCCCTCACCCCTGCCACCCTGGATCTGCCCCTGGATGTTCTTGACCTATCCAAGTACATAAATTATGTGAGAAATATGAATGTTGAAAGAAAAAGCTTCAGAAGTGTGCTACTCATACTGTCATACTAGTAGTGAAGCACAACCATCAGCTTTACCATGATAAACAATAAATTTTTGGTATTCCCTGCTTTTCCAAGCTGATTAATGGGATGTTGCAAGAAAGTTGCGATTGATTGCAAGTTGCAACTGATCGGTACTGACCAATCAAAAGCATTGTTGCAAGCGCATCTTCTTGAATGGGCAGACCCTGACCCATTCAGAATGGTTGATCTAATTTGCTTTACAATTTGCAATCGATTGCAACTTTCTTGCAACACCCCATAAGACAGTATTCTAGCACCATCTCCTTGCAAATAAAATACTATTCGGATTTATCTTCAGGTTTCTGATTGCTTTTTGGTTTTCATATTATCGCCAAACATTTGGATTCAATAAAGACAGATATTGCACTGAATTTTCTGCCCAATTCCCATAACACAAACCACTTGGGTGTGTCAGTTGTCAGACTGTAATTTAAAAGGGATGATGGACCTGGGGATTGTAAGGGTTAGAAAGAGTACCTAAACCATTTACTTTTGGATCAAGAGTACTATGTGAAGAGTGAACAAGGAGAAGCTGTGTTGAATTTAGATGTTCATGAGTGGAAAAAATGTGCCACCTTTTATGATCTGCAGTAGGCTTTTACACTTGATAGTACGGGTTTAAAAAATCAAGTGAAAAAGCCTATAAGAGAATGGATGTTTTGGTGGTTTTTTTTAAAGTGAAGCCTTTAAGTATATGAAGATTTATAAGAAGGATTGAAGGAGACTAATAGGCTTTTTACACTTGATTTTTTGTTTGACCCCGTACTATCCTGGACTATAATTTTTGTGTTCTCATTGGCAGTTTTAGTCCTGTACTATCTCCCCAGCAAGAGTGCTTACCCCCACCTCTTGACATTAGCCCCACCTTTGGTGGGGTGGGCTAACCATGCTTTTTTCCCAGGGCTAAAATAATCCTTTACTATCTTGGAGTTTGTTTAGCCCCACCGATAGTGCGGGACTGAGCAAAATTTTGCAAGTGTGAAAAGCCTAATTGCCTAGATTGCCGGGGAAAGAGATTTGTCATCACTATATAAACATGTAAGACTGTGGTTATGGGGACATTTGCATTGTTATATGTCATCCGACATGTCCCCATACCCAGGTTGACCAAATAAATCGCATTGTTATAGGTCCCCATAACCAGTTTTGTCGGTATACATGTATCTGTAATGTGATGCAATGTACACTCTTGTGAATTACAGTTGGCTATTTACAGGCAATCAACAAATGTTATATAATTCACTTAAAAACATCACTGCACCTTCCAATAACCATAAAATAATCATTGTGGCTCCCACATCTATTCATCTGTTTTAAAAATAGCCTACTCCATTTTCAAAATAGCTCCAGCTCGTGGGTCGGCTGCAAATATGATTTCAATCATTTGTTTGTGTTGAGCCATGGCAACGCAGGAAATGGAATTAGATGTGTGATACGGCTGTTTGAATACATCTACTCTGTCTTTTCCCCATGACCTTTTTAATCTTATGTATCTCTAATGCGTTGCATGCGTCACAAGGAAGGAAAGAGGTGGACTAGAAGTCATTGTTAATTCCTGGTTTGTTTTGTCTGCTGCCAATATTTGTTTTGTCTCAAAGTTTTGTGACTCTCATATTTCTTTGGAGTCCTTTTAAAGGGATACTCACCCTCAGATTGTGGACGTTTTTATGCCACGAGCCTGATCATGCTGTTGCCCTACAGGGCACGGTACAAACTTTGGACAGACTGGTCGCTATGCAACATACACGCTCGGCCTGAGCTCGAGCTCTCGTGCAAGATTCGGCCGGCTTCGTCCAAAATGTAATTGCAGTAGTCCGACGGACACGTTCAACGCACAAACTTTGTATATGAGTGAATGGAATTACGCAATCCTGATATTCCCCATGGCCACCTGGTGGCGTATCCCTTTAAGACCAATTTCTCAAACCTGCCAGAAAAAAGGATTAAGTGACAGGTATGGTTTTGAATTGCAATTACCTTAATTCCACTATTATCACCAAATATTTAACAATTGTATTCTCGCATATCACTTTTCTTTCTCTCCTTCCTTTGAAATTTTCATCTCCTCCCTTGCATATCCTAGCCCTCTTCTTTCCACTCCCATCATATCAATCAAATAGCCATATCTATACACTCCACTGTGATTCTCATGAGCAGACGATGATCTGCTCAAAATAGATTATCAAATGAAGGAGATATGCTGTTTACTATGTCTTGCTGAAGATATTTGTTTGTCTCCTGTGCCCACATCCTCCTACAGACCTCTTCTCCCGTAGCCATTCCCAAATCTTTCAAAGGATATATATTCCACCAACAATATCAAGTGCCATATTTTGTTGATATTCCAGCATATGGAGGAAGTGTCTGATACCCCTTTTATATTAGGGGAGAAGAGACCTAGTTTGTGTTCTAAGTGGGAACAGTATCCCCACTGCTCGATGCGGATCAAGATATTTGCTCTTGGATGTAGGCCTATTTTTACCACAAGATAGTTGAGGAGAAATCAGAAAGCTTTGGAATATTAGGCATTTAGTGCTTTGCATGAAACAATGCTGTTTAAAGAGAGAGATGAGTTCTAGGAAAGGTGAAAAATGATTTGTGAGCTTTTGTATTCCTTTTATGTCAGTTTGGAAGAAATCATGGTAGAAATGTCCCCTGAAAAGGATTGCTCTTCAGATGCCCTCATATTCAAAATATGATGGGAAACAACTGACATGTTCGGGCCGAACATTCATGCCACATGTGTATGCAGTCCCATGTACCCATTTCTTTGCGCAGTGCATGTGCTTTTCAGGGAGATTATGTCAATTCTTATCATTTTAATGATTCCAAAACCTCACGGTAGTTATGCACAACTGTTCCCAATTGCTTTGAGGCAGTTTCTTTCACAATATCATTTTACTGTTTTTTTTTTAGAACATTCTCTGGATTATGTGAGTGCATGTTATTCAAAATGTTCACAATATTTTCCTTTCAATTACATTTTTTTCTTGTTGAGAATATCTTGTATAATGGGAATAAGGTATTTCTCTCATCTTCAGCTTGGTTGCCTTCTCCCATATTCCATAAGCTTCAACAAGTATATGTACATATAAGAATAGCCAAGAGAGCTAACCTGAAGAGGGCCTCTTATATCGCCTCAGACTTCATCTTTAAATACCAGATAGTCGTTTGTCACAGACCATATCGCATGCAAAGCGGCCTCTCACTTGTAGATCTACGTGAAACAAATTGATGTGTACATTACTAGCTGAGTACAGTACATGATAAATATAGCGTTGCTGTTCTAATCGAAACATGAAGAGAAATACATCTAGGATAAACAACTTTGTCACAGTTCACCACTATGCATGTCTTCACATAACTATGCTGTAAAGTAGGTTGATGGGGTTTACCTCTGTGATAGATGTGTGAATGTGAAGACTACTTTCACCCGTAGATGAACCTGACTAGTCCATCCAAGCCATTGCTGAGCTGAAATGAGATGGAGAATTGATGGGTACATGTAGCACCTCAGAGATATATGGATTGGAAGAATGGAAAGAAATAAGAAAAAGAGATAGGGAGATAGGTAGATAAATTATGTGCAGATGCATGTAGATGGATAGATAGACATACACACAAAGAAAAGGAAAGTGAAAGAGAGAGAGTCAGACAGACATATTTTATGATAGGGGATGGGAAATGAATGGAAGAAGAGTAGGGTGGTTGAGAACTTGAGATCGATTGTGATGTCATGTTTGCTGTTAAAAGGGCAATCCAACCTTTGTTATAATTTGATTTGTGTTGAAAGCAGAAAAAATCAGAAGACAAAGAAAGGGGTCTCATATGCTTTAACAGGATTTTTTTTTCTTCAGATGCATTTAAATGGCATTAATAATAATAATAAGACAACAATGCTTTTATAGCGCATACCACTCCCATTGCGTCTCTATGCACTTAATAAGAAAGGGAAAAATAAAAGGATAGACATATGCCATAAAATGCAAAATATAGCTCATTCAAAATGCTTTTTGTACAAATATATTTTCAGGACAGTTTTAAACTTAGATATTGTGGATGAATCCTTCAAATGAGATGGGATAGTAATCCAAAGTGAATGGGCAACTTGTGAGCAAATTGCTAGCAAATGCAAATAAATCAAAGGGTACAGGTTTACAAAATCAAGGTCTGGATTTTGAAATCTAACTTTCCAAAAATCATCTTTTTCTTTTGAACACCATTCTAAAGAGCACACAACAGTATTCATTTCAAATTAGTAGCGCTTCCTTTAATTTGTCATTCATCAGTATCAAATTGATTTCATCGAGCTAGCCAACTTGCTTCATTATTGAGCAGTACCACCAAATAGGATGCCATTGTTCCATTCAAGGCGAAATCACCATCACCATTAGGGGTGTTTGAATTTGTCACTGTCCTCACTATAGTAAAGTGCACAGTCAAGTACTGAACTTGATATGAACTCCTTTACTACACATTCTCAACTGATGATGTGTGGTGAGATTAAAAAGTGTGAGTGATGGAAAATGAAATCACTACACAAATATGTCGGGATGGAAAGGCAATGATATATTTTTTTTCCTTGAACCTATAATGAAGTCTTTGAGAGGGAGATATTTATTTTCAATCTAATCTCTATATTTAGACCCATTTCCCCCAGAGTTCTATTACTATGCTCTACCTCTCTTTTTATTAACTATTTTTTGTCAATTTTGTTGTAACATGCACACAATTGAGGTTCATGGTAAAAACTTTTGAATCAATCTTTTTGCGTTTATAATATTCGACCCGTTCCTATAATTGATGCATAATACCCTTTAATACTGATGATGCCTAAATGATAAGTATTTTTATGTTAATAGTGTATTACCCATTCTTAATCAGTTTACATGTAGGATTAATGTTGTTTTTTGGAAAAGGAAATAATAGTGGAAGGGATTGAAGTCTCAGGCTCATAGTAATAATGAAGGAATCATTGGCTATAATAATACTATATGAGTATGGGAAAGACACAGAAGAAAATAGTACTGATTAGGTGGAGTAAGGAGTTCTCACAGATAACTTCTTGGTAAGACGAACCTTTAAAATGACACCTTGCTTACCCCTTGCTTACACAGAGTTTTGTTACAGTACTCTGATCTGTCAGTGGTGGTGAGTA
This sequence comes from Heliocidaris erythrogramma, assembly GCA_025617745.1. Classification (NCBI taxonomy): domain Eukaryota; kingdom Metazoa; phylum Echinodermata; class Echinoidea; order Camarodonta; family Echinometridae; genus Heliocidaris; species Heliocidaris erythrogramma. The sequence continues at coordinate 45,745,471 of CM046856.1, read as the reverse complement.
GCCACTGCCCAAACCATGACCTGAAATGTTGACATTTTGAGGACAGTTTGTACCTCTAGGGGCTTTCCCAAAACATAGGGACAGAGCTGTGGGATAATTGGGGAGAGGGCAAGCACGGGGAATAGAGATGGAGACAGATATGACATAGAGAGAGTTATGAGAAATAGAGGGATGGAGAGGAGAGGAGAGGAGAGGGATGGAACAAAATAAAGAGTGGGAACAAGAGAAAGAGGGATAGAAAGAGAGAGGCGGGGGGAGAGGAGACTACAAGAGGGATAAAGGGATGATACCGCTGGGAGGCATAGACTTTCCTCTCACATTATCAATTGGGCCTATTTAATCATTAATAAAAAAATGCAATTTTACTAAATGTATGCAAAAGTCTGCTATTTTGCACACTGCAGTTGATTTTTACGAAACAGGGTCCTACAGCTCCCCCCCCCCCCCCAAAAAAAAGGGAATGCTGTGGTATTTCTACCTTTAATATTGACAAGGTCAGAGAACAGTTTGACCAGGAATGTGATGTTGGAATTCACCCAAGAATGTTAATCATTGAGAGCAACAATGAACCTTTGTCCTCTGATGAAGCACTGTTTGCTTTCCATCTCATTTTCATTGGTTTCTGTGAAATCGGCCAACATATGGAGCAAATATGAAAGATCAAAATATTGTTCAAGATTAACTTATTTTGGCCTGTACATGCGTGGAAGTTAAAAGCCATTGAGGATCTTGTGCAAATAATTAACTAAATATACTCTTCAAATCATTATATCACATTTTTGTTTGCTTGTTTGTCAAAAAAAATGCAGGTTACAGTCATGAAAAATTTTAGATTAAAAGGAAACCTGCCCAGGGTAGTTTGTGAATGGTACAATGGTACAATGGTCCTAAAAATAGTCCAAACCGACAGAGGTTGGGCCCCTTTGAAATGAGCTATGAGATTGTTATGGAGTGAGCTTCACTTGTAAATCAAAATAGGACCAATGGACTATGACATTCCTGTTCTGCATTTGATGGGTATTAGCCCCAGGTTTGAGGAAGAGAAAACTTCTTTTTTAGTATGTATTTTCTTCTTTTAACTTTGGGAAAATGGAATCTGTGCTCTGTACTTTTCAGTATCATGGTGGATTATATAAATGTAGCCTATGTAAGTTGTTTTTCCAAGGCTGTGTTAGTTCCTGCCGGCACTCATCTTCCTAGGTTCTCTTGAAAATAGTTCCTGTGCGAAAACATTATATGAAAAACATTGGCTCCATTATACTTGATCCGTACACCTACTATTTCCTCTTTTCTGAATAATAAGTAAATGGGGCTAAGTTATGTAGAAAATATTTTAGTTTTGTAGATGTATCACTTTATATAAGGATTGCAATTGTATCCATCTGTCTTGGTATTGTCATCAGTTTGGTATACCATTCACAATATGAAAACCAAATTTTATCCTGATCTTGTTATCCAATAAAATAAATGACTGCTAAAGTTGTCAAAAGCTAAGCTTGGAATATAGTGGGCAGAATGGACCTAAGGAACTAAAATGAATGGATTCCATGTAACATGTGTAAGAAACTAATAATGTAGTTGCCAGGTCACGTGTGTAAGGAATGGAGAAAAAAGTATATTAGATTACTTGTAAAATAATGTAGCTATCAGGAATTCTGTACCAGGGGAGCATTTCATTTTAAAAGCATTTGGTCAGTGATTTTTACTGACAAATTTGCTCTCAGCCAATCAGATGCAAGGATTTCAGTAGCTTATAACAGTTGTTGGTAAAAATCACTGACAAAACGCTTGATGAAACGCTCCCCAGGTCTGTTTGTTATTGTTATTGACCTACAGTGACCCCTGTGTCTTACATGTATTTAGCCACCACAGGTACTATTTCCCTCTATTGTGTATAAATAGGTGATCATATCAGCAGCAGAAGGGAAGGAACTAAGGACTTAGATTACCCCCTGTTCAGACTAGTACCTAAATTCATTGTATGGCTATACGAGGATCGTTTAGCTATACGATAAGCAATTGGCTTTTCATAGTCTGAACATCTTGTAAAGAAATGTCGTATTACAAAACATTGTATAACAGGACGCATGCTTGAGCATCGTTTCGAACAAAACTTGATAAAGAATCGGCCTCCCCTTGTAGTCTGAACATCGTATTGTACGAGAATCGTATAAGTGGGCAGGGTAAGAATTACTGGCACTCTTTCATGAAAACCATCGTTTAAAATAAGTGTAAGATTTATGAGATCTACTGTGAAACAAATTGCTTCTTGAAATGAGGAACTTGTGAATGGGTTGAAATGAATAATAACGAAAATCAGTATCCACTGTAAGGTATTATGGAGAAAGTTATATATTCATGACATATTTTGGAAGTGCTATAGTGGTGGGTATGATTTGGCTACAAGCAGGGAGGCACTACAAGCACGTGTAGCTACTTGATCTTTTCTAATAAGCTTTTTACTTTTGATGTTTTTTAACCCCGTACTATCCTTAAGGCCGGACTATTTCAATTTCTTTTGACGTTTAGCTCCACTTTTGGTGGGGCTAACCCTGCTTTTTAACCCTGCTTTTTTCTGGGGCTAAAATAATCATGTACTATCGTGGAGTTAGCCCACTTTCTTAAATACAATGTGAACAGAAAGCCATATTGAAAACCCATACACACACAACATGCGTGGGCTTGTATTGTGACGTAAGTGCTGACCCGTCCCTTTCAGTGAACTCATGCACGATTCTGTGTGTACTGTTGTATCAAACATTGTGATTGGATAGTAATTATTTATCAAAAAAGTGCTTCGGAACTAATTGACAAGTGACAACAATTCTTACATTAGAGAAATCTGCAAGAGTTCAGCTTTCAGAAACTACACACCACAAGTCGATGCGATCAGTAGTCCCCAAGATGTGCTTCTCCAAAGACTTGAAATACGGCAAAAACCAGGAAAATCCCAACAATTTTGACGACTCGCCATAGACAAATGGAGCAACATAAAAGTGTGTGACTGTTATACGTATGACAATATGACAAATGTATCCCCCCAAAGTGTACGTTCAGAAGTTATGAGAAAAAGGTCTGTTTTAGAGCTCGTTGCACGTGTTGTAGCATCTGCGCGTAAGCCCGGTTTCGCAGATGACTGTAGGTTTTCTATATGACCGATAGTGCAGGACTAAGCAAAATTTTCCAAGTGTATAGGCTTTCTTTTTACACTTGCTTTTTTAACCCCGTACTATCCTTATCCCCTGAATATTTTTTTTTGCTGTTCTCATTTGCAGTTTTAGTCACGTACTATCTTCCCAGCCAGAGCGCTTAGCCCCGCATTTTTGGGCTAACCCTGCTTTTTTCCAGGGCTAAAATAATACTGTAATATCATGGAGTTAGCTGACTTTGTTAAAATGCAATGTACATTGTAAACACAAAGTGGGCTAAGCTTAGTCCCGTACTCGGTGGGGCTATATCCTCGTTTAGCCCCACCGATAGTACAGGAGTAAGCAGAATTCGCAAGTGTAAAATGTACTGGTATGAACCTAATGATGGCCCATGTGCTATCTGGTAAGTTAAAGGATTGCTTGTAATTTAACACAGGCATGTCTAACTTTTGAACAATCCCATCCATTGTGATGACAGCTAGGTGGTATGTCATGGCAGACTGACAGACATACAGACACATTGAAAGATAGATATGCTAGGCTGCAGAGCTAGGTCACCCAGTAGCAACAGCCATCTGTGTACAGTCAGGGGTTCAATTTAGGTCAAATACTATTGATGGTACATGTATATAGGAATTGTAGGTCTCTATCCTTCTTAATTGAGTATTCCAGGTTTTATGTCAGCCTATGTTCTTGTTGTATTGGGCAAGACGGGGAAGGTTCGCTGGCAGTTCGCTCCTAATCACATGTAATCTTTTCTCCTTGTTACATTTTATGTTTTTATATATATTGTTTATGAATAAACTTTCCGTATTTAGCTTCTTGAAAGTATCCACCATTGTGGAAGCTTATGTAGATTTTCCAGATTTAATCTTCATGCAGATTTATGCTTTATTTCATTTTTTCCTTCATTTTTATCTATCCCATCCACAAACACTTCATTCTTCTTCCATTTTCTATTATCATTTCTCTTACGTAATTCTCTTTCTTTTCATCCCTATCCACTAATCTTTTCTTTTCTCTTCATGTTTTTGTCACGTCCTATCATCCAATCTTTTCATCTTGCATCAGTCTTCCTCAATCCTCCTCACTTCACCTCCTACCATCAATGGATGTGACAGATTTAAGGGGTCAGAATTTTAACAAGGTGCACATTCCACATGCCACCTCGCTCCTCCCCCATAAATATTAAATATTCCAGTCCCACACATCCTATAATTGTCATCATTTACCATTGTTGGAAATTACATGCCACTGCACTATATGTGCAAATTTGTACATTTTTACCCAAATATTAAAAGCCATCTTTATTCATTTTACCTGACAGGTGAATTGGAAATAAGTCATACTTCCCATATAGTTCTACTTCTAGCTCCTTCTCTTAACTTTTTTGATCACTTGTGACACTGTTCTAGATAGTCTGCAAACACTTGTCAAGTTCACACGAAGGGAGCTAAACTTTAAGTTTTGCTTATAGTTTGAAAACTTTAAGTTAACTTGTAGTTATCTTGTAGTTTCGTACCGTATGAACGGACTTGTAGTTTCAAAACTTAGTTGTAGTTCTAGTACCATAAGCGAGCTCATATTTAACACCAAAACCACGAGCAGCGGGGGTCCTCCGTCGCAGTTTCCGACCGTGTGGACAGAATAAACTTTAAGTTTCGCAAGCTCGTAGTTAACGATGATCTCTCTGTTCATGTTAAACTTCCGGGTCATACCCTTCATGCGAATTATGTACACAGGATCTGTATGTATACACTGTACACATAATCGGTAATATTTACTTCCGTTGTTAACAATGACGATCACTCGGCTTGTAGTTTCCCGTGTGAGCCCTTGTCTTGGTTAGTGAGTCTTGTTTCATTAACTTAAAGTTATTAAACCACAAATCCTTCATGAACTTACTGACTCCTTTTCCATGAGTTATGTATAAACATGGAATTTGTTGATGCGTATCAGATGTGTATATAAGGTGCGTTTACACTCTTTCCAAAGGCAAAATGAGCATTTTGAAATGTTCATCTAAATTGCAGTTTCATGGGGTACTGTTTAAAAGTGTTTATACTTCTTTTCTCCAGCCCCAGGTGAATTTCGGCTGTGCAGCTGGTTTTGCAAACCTCACTGCGCATGCTACTAGTTTATATGACGTCATATCAACACGTTTACAAATGATTTTACATTTATGCTTCCCCAAAACCGTCATTTTGGAAAAACGCCAATTTGAAACGCATCCCTTTTGTGAGTTTTATATCAGCATTTTGATCAGCGATTATACGTAAATGAGTGTGGACGCAACCATGTTTTGAACTAAACGCGTTACAAAAGGCTCATTCTGGCCTGAAAAATTGGAGAATAAATTAACGCACCCTAATTCATGACATAGAGCCAAGCCTGGCATAAATAATTCAAAAGTGAAAGCTATTGCCTCTACAATTTAACCATCAATAACCTCTTCACTCCTGTGTGTATATATATACAAATGTAGGCATGTGATTATTCCACTTCTTTGAAGAGATGTTTCAGTTTCACCTTTAAATCTGTTCTTGCCAAAAGGAATACAGAAGAAAAAAATGGATTTGTCCCGTTTGCAGTTGTTTTGTTGTGAAGGAAGTCTTAAATATCATGTTATTATTATACAGAGTAACATCCTTCTTAATCATGACAAGGAAATGAAGTTGATTTATTTTGGCTTTTTGAAATGTCATCCCCTCGGAATTGGGTTGATAAGTGATACCTCTATACATGAAGGAGGGAATGTTATTTATGATTGAGTCATAACTTGGATAATGAGCTGTATGAAGACTTGGAAACAAGATAACATGGCAAATTAGGAATACTTGTGAAAGCTAGAGTTTTAGCCTTCGGAAATAGTTTTGATTTTGTACTCTTGTGTACTCTTGATTTATAAATTAACATTTAAATATCAAAAGAGTGACAGCATTTTCAAAATGTTGTATCTTCGCTATTTATTTAGATTGCTACAAAAAGTGTATATTCAGCACTTAGAAAGTTATAACACTTCCAAATATCCCAACATTTTGAAAATGCTGTCCTTGCTTGGCTCTTAAAAATGTTTATTTAATGTATTATTATACAGGTATACATATGATATACATCAACTAGGCCATTAATTAATAAGAATTACAGAGCCAGATCAAGAAAGTAGACAATCCAATGAGTCAAACTACACCATTTAACTGTATATTTTGCTTTCCTATTATACAAAATAGTTAATTGTTATCATAAAGGGATTATGCATGGCTATAAACATGAAGTGTGTATGCATGTCTGGCATATATACAAAATTATGATGCAATGAAATACGTATATATTGGTTACATATGTCAAGGACATTTATTGAGGACATTGAGATGTGCATTACACTCCTTGGCTGCGCGTATCATTGAATAAAGCAAATGGCGGTATTCATGACTGCAACTCTTGGCCTTTTGATCAGGTTTGTAGCTTTTTATTCTTACAAAACAAACATGTTTTGCGACTAGCTTGCGTATTAGTGTTATGCACTTGTTGCAGTAAGAAGAGAAATGCACTCAACAAATCTTGTTCATTTTTTCCTATTGTGATTTAACATTCGTGCAGTAAATATTCACAAATGCACATGTAAAGGTGAATTATTTGTATTATATCTACAAAGGGTTTTTCAAAAATTTGGGGGTCTGTACGCTGGATATCCATAATTCTATGTGAGTAAGGAATTTCCTTATAAATTTGATGTGTTGAGTACTTCCTATTGGCCATTCACGATGATGCATCCGATGCTTATACCGGTATCTACTTTAACAATTGATTATCGCATGCATTGACATGACTTTGTATGTATCATGTGAATACTTCCTTGTCTGTGATAACTCCTTGGTTTGAAGGGGTATGATAGCCAGTGTGAACAGTGTAACCCATGTTACATACCAAGCATTCCTCAAATTACGCTGCTTTCACAGACCATTTGTGGTGCCCTTGAGGGCCCTATAACTTGGCTTAATTATGAGTTATTCCTGGTTCCATCACATACTTTTACCAAGAAATCACAATCCCAAACTTGCTTGTGTACTCTCCATTTGGCTGCTCCTCTTTGACTGGTACATGTGAAATATGCTTCACATGAAAGGGGTTGCTGCTTGCTCTTTGCCACATTCATGATTCAACAGTCATTTCTTTATCAATCATTTCCCTTGTGTTTGCCTTTTTTTTTCTTACTGTTCCACTTCCTCTCTTAGCCATGTTGCTTTTGGGTTTATTCTTTCTGCCATTCTTCTTCATTGAGGCATAGATATGATGTATCATATCACTCCTTGTTTTGACATATTTTGATTTTGAGTGTGTAAAAGACTATGTCAGTCTAGCATACAGGATCACTTTATTCTTAAAACTGCTTAAAGAGAAGGTCCTTTGGCAAGACATTAAAGGGAAAGTTCACCCTGGTACAGGGTTGATTTGAATAAAAGGAGACAAATGAGAGACAAAATCCTATATGATTTAGGGGATGTGCCCCCAATAGGAAGTGCTAAGTTTGGCGTTCTAAGACGGACATCTATTATTGTTAGTAGTTGTAATATAGCATCAGAGAAGAGGAACTGAAATATTTTATATTTTGGTGTTGATTGTAAAGGTGTGTATGCCCAAATATCTTTAACAGATATGTCATCCATGCACACCACATTGGTATCTGTTGTGGTGAAATAAGTTACATTACTCGCAGTGCAAAGTAAGCATACTTTACAAATAATTGTCTGACAAGAAAATTAATAATTGTTGCTAGTCCACTCATCTTAATACATCGATTGCATCATAAGCTTAGGTAAAGGAACTTGCTAATCTTTTCCTTCCTCATTGAGAGGTTTGCAATGTAAGATCCATTACATTGTTATTGGTATATAATACATGGATTTATGCGAAGGATAATTGCTGTACTATCAGTGATTTTGTCTATACATACATGTACATATATATATATATATATTAAAGGGATATGCAACCAGGCGGCTGTGGGGAAAGTCAGGATCGCGTAAGCCCCATTCACTCGTACACAAAGTTTGTGCGTCGAGCGCGTCCGTTGGACTGCTGGGATTATATTTCGGACTGCACGAAGCTGACCGAATCTCGCACGAGAGCTCGAGCTCAGGCGAAGCGTGCATGTTTGTGTGGCGACCTGTCTATCCGAGGTTTGCACCCGCAGGGCAACGGCATGATCAGGTAACGAACACGGTGCCCTCTCGCGGCATAAAAACGTCCACAATCGGCGATTGAGTATCCCTTTAAGTTGAAAATACAAAATTCTCTCATAAAGAGAGCAGAATTGGAGACAACGATACTTGTGTGTGTGAGGCTGGCCAAGCTTTCACTAATCTGTTTCTCTTATTTTCCTGCCATTATTCAAATCAGTTAATTACCAGGGTGGACTTCCACTTTGAAATATATCACTAAAAGAGATTATCAAGCAAATAAGAGTTTCGGTTTTGAGGTAAGGTGTGTCTTCTCTCTGAGTTTCACTTTTTTACCCTGTTTTGTGACCTCACATCCTTCCTTCTTTTTTTCTCTCTTTTTTTGGGGGGGTGCCATGGTAGATTTGGGAGCCAATTTAGATATCACTGTTAATAGAGAAGTCCTCATACAATATTTTCTTCTTTTCGTTCTCTCCCCGGCCCCTATCTTCTCTTCCCCACCTCTCTCTCCCTCTCTCCTTCCCTCTCTCTCTCTCCTTCCCTCTCTCCCTCTCTCCTTCCCTCTCTCTCCCTCTCTCCTTCCCTCTCTCTCTCCTTCCCTCTCTCTCTCTCTCCTTCCCTCTCTCTCTCTCTCTCCTCTCTCTCCTCTCTCTCCTCTCTCTTCTCTCTCTCCTCTCTCTCTCCTCTCTCTCCTCTCTCTCCTCTCTCTCCTCTCTCTCCTCTCTCTGCTCTCTTTCTCCTCTCTCCTCTCTCCTCTCTCCTCTCTCCTCTCTCCTCTCCTCTCTCTCCTCTCCTCTCTCTCCTCTCTCTCTCCTCTCTCTCTCCTCTCTCTCTCTCTCTCTCTCTCTCTCCTCTCTCTCTCTCCTCTCTCTCTCCTCTCTCTCTCTCTCTCTCTCTCTCCTCTCTCTCTCTCTCCTCTCTCTCTCTCTCCTCTCTCTCTCTCTCCTCTCTCTCTCTCCTCTCTCTCTCTCTCTCTCTCTCTCTCTCCTCTCTCTCCTCTCTCTCTCTCTCTCTCTCCTCTCTCTCTCTCCTCTCTCTCTCCTCTCTCTCTCTCCTCTCTCTCTCTCCTCTCGCTCTCCTCTCGCTCTCCTCTCGCTCTCCTCTCGCTCTCCTCTTTCTTATCTCTATTGGGTTGCTTTGTTGGTCTACATGTCTGTCTCATTTATGGAACTTTTTTGTACAAAGGCTGAGCAAATAAATTTAACCAAAAATTTAGAAATCAGGGATATACAATTCAATACAAAGCATACATACCATTCCTACCTAGAATTGATCAGATTAAACATGTAGCCTGCATCATGATCTCATTTTATAGATTTTCATGTTTCATTGCGTACAAAGGTTAATTAGCATTGGTTTAATTGTCATGATTTTATCAGGCAAATGAAACTATTTGGTTTTTATCTTTCAAGACATCACATATTTAGGTTTGCGGTGATGTCATTATTTACCCAAGCATTGTTCTTACATCAGGGTTGTTTGATGAGTGGGAGTTTGTGTATAATGGAGTGAAGGGTGTGCTGTTTATACGTGATGAATATCTCCATCCGTATACCCCCAAGTCAAAATAAATGTCCAATTATTATCAAAGAGATATGGCAGTTCTCTTTTATTAATCAGCATGAGTACTTACAGGCAGCCAGCCTCCTTGGATATATCATAAATCATCATTAGTCATATATCTGGAATGATATCAGACTTTTAAGGAGACTTTTAAGGTGGGTTTTCACGGGGCACGTGAACGATTCCGGAAGGTTGCGAATGTTGAAAAATGGCAAAGTCCAACATTCGTAGTTTAGGCTCCGGGGGTTCAGTAGCATTGTCAATTGTTCGGGGGAGTCGTTTTTAGTTCAGCAGGAATTTTTAAAAAGTTTTAAATTTCTTGCAAACCTTTCCAGCATCCCGGGTCGTGATTCGCTCTTGATTTGCTCTCAAAAATTTCTGAAAAGCTTTCTCATATGCGCACAACCCACTCACGACGTGCGTGAGGTTTGCAAAATCTTTGTGAAACCCCAAACAGATTCCAGCAGTTTGGAAAATGTCTCCTGCATGTTCGTCCTTTCTCTTGTTGTTCGCATTTTAGTCACGTGTTCTTTGTGTATGTGGACTGGTTATAGGTCGGCAACGCCACACACGACATTCACACAAACGTTGTGAGAACTATGCACAAACTGCGCAAGAATGGTTTACGGCTCCATTCTTACGACACATTCGGAGAAAGACATCTTCGAATGTTGGACTTTGCCTTTTTTCAACATTCACATCCTTCACGAATCGTTCTCGTGCCCCGTGAAAACCCACTTTTATACATCTGTGGCCAGCCTTTTATATTGATTTTTGTATAGCGTAATGTAACCCTACGGTTTTCAGAAAACATGTCTCTCAATTTCCCTGCTTTGACAAGGCAGTATGGCTGTATTCCAGATAGAGACTTTCACATATGAAAATGCAGTTTAAATTGTATCTTGCTCTATGTTCATAATAAGATAAAGTTTTGAGTTTCCTGCAAAACTGTATTTGCTAATGACAAATAAGGATGTTGGAGCATAACAATTAGAGAAATGCAGAAGCAGACATTTTGAATATGTCATGGACAATAATATACCTAATGCAATTATCCCAGTCTGCTATTGCCACAACCATATAAAGGGTTTCAAGTGCAGCATGTTGTACAATCCTGAATGAGAGTAACCCAGATGTTAATGAATAAATCCTAATGGACAAACGGTACTACGAGGTGTTAAAAAAAAAAACAGCAGACACTTTTGATCATTGATAACTCAAAAATTTATACGTTGTATCAGACTGAGGTTTTTACATTTTAAAGTTGAAGCCGAGCGACCATGATAAGGCGCTCAAGCATTGTAGGCTTTTTATTCTGGTTATCATGATATTTCAAGGCATATAGGAGACGCACACGTATTCATCTTGTTCTCTCTAATATGTGCCTTTTTCTCCTTTGATAAGTGCCTTTTTCTCCTTTGATAAGTGCCTTTTTACTGATGTATGCCCATTTTTCTGATATATGCCCATTTTTCTGCTCCTTTTCATATATGATAAATACCCCTTTTTACCTCCTATTGGTGCCCCTTCTCCTACTAATGATATGCGAAAAAAATTGCTTGCTCGCTTGCACAGGAATCATTAGGCCAGTACGTACAACTGCTAATTGGGGAAGCTGAAGCAGTAACCAGAACCATGTAAAAATAAGAACAATAAAAATGAAGAAGATGATGCTCGATAATGTATTAAATCAGACTGTAGGGTTATACCAATGTCATAAAATGGTCCTTTTTCGCTTTGTGTTCACCCTTTGTAGGTGCCCCCTATTTTCCAAAGAAGTGCCCTTTTTTGCTGGTGCCCCCCAATTTGAAAGATGCTCCACCGCCCCTGTTATGCGACACTGATGCCGTTGCCATGTTATCGCGAGATAAGCGTATGGTACTGCTACAGACATGGGCACCCGGAAGCGGTATACCATTTCCCGTCTATGGGACGCTGAATCTAGCTGCAGTGAAAATGTTCTACGACATTTTATGACTGCTGAGCTCCTGCAGTCACACATGACCCTCGTGTATTTAGGGATGTCCATAATTGATTTTGAATCTACTGTTTGTTTTTCGATGATCTTACATGTAGGCCTATGCGATGACATATTTTAACAGTGAGATGCTTTAACAAGGTGATTTCTTAATCATTTGATACCTTTTAATAAAGCAAACAAGACTGATTATCAAGACTAGTTCAATATATCCTGCTCTTAGTCACTGCCAAATGATCAAGGTCATAACAAGCAAACAGGATTTCTTTCATAAAATAGATGAGGAGAGATCATTATTGTGCTCATCAATTCAGTTGCTCATATCTTATATCTTTGGAAAAGATAGGCTACCTTCAAAATTTGATAGAATATTTTGTATTCATACCTACAATACAAAAAGATAAGAACCAGAATATTCATCATCAGGAGCATTTTGTTTTCCAATTGAATATTTACGTACCAAATTTGATGTATAAATGATGGTAAAATGTGAGATAAAGGCAAATTTTACAAAGAAAAAAAAAATTACCCATTCTTATGATGTACGGTACTCAATATACGGGTCATAATAATTTGATGACGTTATTGTAATTTGATTATTGTAGCTGCGCCAGTAAATTTTTGCTATGAATTTTATATGGTGCTATTTTTATGCTGATATTGTGTTAGAGAGAACCAAGGTCTATACGTGAAAAGGGTTTTCAGCCCAAAACTATACAACACAATATTCATTGATCATATTGTTTCACACGAATTGTTTGTCAGACATTGCGCTCCTGAACAAACCTACAAGGTTATGTCTAAAAGGGGGAAAGTGGAGAGAGAGATAGAGCTTGCACTCCTTGCGCATTATAATTTTATTGCCTGGTGTTTACAAACTGTGCGGACCTATATTGATTGAATAGTTTGGTTATGTACTTTAATTCCTTCCACGGTACAGCATATGCAAGGCCATGACAACCATAAGCAAGTTCATATGAATGCGCTCACATATCCATCTACCTATCTGGTGCATGTTATTGCAGAAATTACGAATGCTGTATTGATGTTTTTTTAGTCCTCAGTAAGGACCCTTATGGCCGCTGCATCCCCTCTCTCCACTCTCTGATCACTCTTGTAGTTTTTGTCTTGCCTGTGTAGCAGAGCGAGACTATAGGCATCACTGTTTCCGTTGTTGGTGTCAGTGTTGTCAACAATCATGCTGTAATCACAATAACTTTCTATGGAATTGAGATAGAATCACCAAATTCTTACCACAGGTACATCTCTTAAAGGCGCAGATCAAGTTCGAAAATGAGTCGAATCTGACCAAGGTCAAAGGTCAAAATCAAAAGGTCCATGAACTTTCTGCATTGTATACATACATGTATGTAATACCTTAATTGTGGCCTACTAGTATGTTAATGGGTTTGGAGCACACATGGTGACCTGTGAATTGGTTATCATCTAAAAGAGGAGCTCTCTGAGCTTCAGCCAGGATATGCAATATTACTCTCAAGTTATTGCCTCGCTGAGCATTTCATGCTCTTCTTCATTCTGACCTGTCAAATCCTGCCCGTTGTCGTTGAATTATCCGTTGACCAGTAAACTATCGGTGCAAGCCAAGGCTGCCAAGGGCATGGCTGCCGAGCTGCGAGAAATAAAAACAATCGTAAATAGAAAACGTGGTTGACTTAAGGGAATGGTCCTTTGCCCGTTATTGATTGGCTATTCATCGTGCTTGCTTGTTTATTAATGCTGACTAGGATGGAATACAGATGGTTCATGTCTGTGGAAACATTTACATCTCATGTTTTCTTTCATACATTTTTTCTCATTTTACTTGCAAGCAAACACATGAAAAATCGTCTGCCATGATGTATTTATGTGAATTATATGAAGTCATCTCATGTATGTTATAAAAAGCTTTCACTAGCTTTCACTAGAACCTTGAACATGTGCTATTTGTTCTTAAGTTTTTTTCTCAATATGCAGTGCAATCATGAAGACTTTCAAGGAATTATTCCGGGGGGGGGGGGGGGGATTCTTATTGAGGCCTGTACAGCATCCGCGTCCATGAAAACAAGTCAAAAGCGGGGTTTTTTCACCACCAGACGGGTAACCCAGAGAAATCATGTTTGGAATGTGTAATATGTCATTGTAATGTTTGCATTCTTCAGTAGTTGATAGGTTGATTTCTTTAAAGTCTTGCGATCATATAAGTTCTGTATATTTGACATATTTGATTTCAAATGAAGAATTCTTGTTCTATCCATCTTCTTCCAGGTGAAAAGCCATACAAGTGTACTTGGGAAGGATGTGAATGGAGGTTTGCTAGGTCTGATGAACTCACACGACACTACCGCAAGCATACGGGCGCCAAGCCTTTCAAATGTAGTCACTGTGAACGATGTTTCTCCAGATCAGATCACCTTGCACTACACATGAAACGCCATCTCTGATGTCACCTTCTCTGCTTTTGCTTCTTCATCTCGCGGTCCAAAATTAGCAGCATTCACGTAAAACGGCACAACTCCACAGACCAGGTACGACCAAAGAGATTTCGTGCAAGAAGGTCAAACAACCCATGAACTGTGGTTGCCGCTTTTCTTGAAAATGCATGTATGAATCAGACTGACAGTACGTAAACGTTGTACTTGTATTACAATCTAGATATGAACTATGAAATGTAATAAGTGTTGTAATGAGGGGCCCACATGTTCCACAAGATACTGTGTTCCCACAAGACACGAGTGGCAGTGACAAATATCATCCGATGACCTAACACAGGTAGCAACTTTCACTTGTTTGGTAGCTGTTTCGGTACATCGTTGAAGTGATCATCGGCGTCAATCCTATGTAGAATGGGAAAATACTCTACGAGAAACATAGTGGGAAGAGCAGTGACCCACATGGATGGGATGTTGCCTGATAAATGGAAAACAAATGGTTGATGATGTCTGTAGTAAACAAAGGAACATCATTAGATGATGGATAGATATGCAATGTCTGTAGTAGGCTGCTATAGTATAGGCCGTGTAGTAGAAGTAGTGTAGTCCACGTAGTAGAAGTAGTGGTAGTTGTAGTAGATGTAGTAATGATAGCAAGAAAGGAGCTGGTTGGAAGTTTAAATGTCATATATTTGATGTTTGAAATATTTCCAAACAATGTGTGCAACTCCTTAATAGCTAAGATATTTGTATTGTATCTTCATCAGAGCAGGGTTGATTTCTTGGAAGAATGTTGGACAAGAAAAATGTGCAGAAAACACAAATGGTTGACAAAATATGCAATTTATAAACCACTTGGTCATCTATGAGTTCAATGTCATTTTCGGAGACTGTCAAGTTTCATTGACAACATATTGAAAAAAATATTTTAAAAATTGAATCTTAAAATTTAAAAATATATTTGGACTGAAAAAAACCCATCTTTATTTCCAATTGATTTGTCTCTCAACCGAGGCAAGGTTACAGAAAATATATGGCAAAATTAAATTGAATTCTTATATTAAGTGTTAATTCAAAGACAAGATCAATGTTAATGTCCCATTTGTTTTGTCAACAAGGTGTTGATATGATTCGAGATGAAGAAATTATCCGAGTTGATATTTCTTCTGATGGTAGAGAAAGTAAACTGGCAAGGGTTTTGATATACCTGTTTCTAATGATGGCTACATTTTGATTGTTTTTAGTAATGTAGCTTGATGATGTAATATGGTGTACGGAGATGGATACTCATTGCATTAGCTCTGTGACAGCACTGTAGGTTTTTATGTTTTGATATACCCCTGTATCAAGAAAAATGTTTTGCTTTCTTAAAAAGGGGGTAAAAAGTACAAAATGTTAGAGGCTTATATGAAACTGTGTAGTAAATGTGAGTAATGGAAATGTTGAGTATAATGAATGTCAGGTCTTACTGTGCTGGGGCCCTGGGGCATAGGTTTGTTCCCTTGATGTGTCTATAGATTGTTCAGTCCAGATAACTCCTTGCTCAGACTACAGGAAATTTATGCTCCTATACAGAATCATATAGCGAAACATGAGTACACACTTGAAAAGAAAAGTTACATGGGGATGTCAGCTGACCCCTATATAAACACAACCCCAAAAATTAGTTCCCCCCTAAAACAAATCTCTGTAATTTCTGAATCGGGAACCTGTGAGGAAATCTGAATACAGAGACATGTAGCTAAACTTCTCAGCTACCTTTCATGGAAAATTGGGGGGAATTGATTTGGTCACGCTTCAGTGAGCACGCCGTATACATGTAGGCCAAATGGCTACTTTTTAAAGTTCACAAACCCAAATGTCATAACTTTAATTCCGTGATATCGGAACAGATTTCAAATTTTCAGCATCAGAATGCGTGCAACAAACATTTTATGTGCTTCCTAACATAACAAATGACTTGAGCGTAAAATTTCCGTATGAACGTAGCTAGTGATATTCACAGCCCTACATATGAAAGCAACATAACAAATTTGCGCACAGGATCCTATGGATGAACTTTGACCTCAAATAACCGTATTTTATTAGTGTTTCATCAGTCAGACTTGATAGAATACCATTGATCTATTGGATAATCACTGATGGATTTAGTAGGTTGTGGATTCATTGGGGATAGCTCTCATACCAAAAAGTTTCATTGGATGCACCCATGTGAACCCGTGAATTTTGAAAGGAGTATAAATGACAAGCAAGGGAACAAGCCTCTTATATACATTTTAAGAAACTTGAAAGAAAACTGTCTTCTGTATCCACTTTCACCAGTGTACTAGTCTACCATGTGGGTAAAGCATCATCAATGCATCGGCTAGTTCATGTTTGAAAAAAGAAAGAAAAGAAAACAGGTGAGATAAAAACAGATTAAGTTCAATTTCAGGTTTCTTAATCTTTATTGGAATGGTGGAATACCCCCCCCCCCCTCGAATAAAAAAACGATGCATTGTTTTTGTACAATTATATTATATTGACTGGGCTTGAGGGGTACATGAGAAATATTAACCAAGCTAAGACCACATTGTACGTCTTAGGTTGCGCAATATTTCTAAAGTACGCCAAAATTAGCCCACTCAATATAATTATTATTACCTATCCAAGGCATTTTTATGCCTCCGCCCAACGAAGGTGGTGCTGGAGGCATTTTGTTTTCGGGTTGTCCGTCCATCCCACTTTGTCATTCTCGCAATAACTCAAGAACCACATTAGGTATGAACTTCAAGCTTCATGCTAGTATGTATCACCATAGGAAGACTATCTAGTCAGATTTTTCGCATTTGTTGGTCAAAGGTCAAAGGTCACAGATGTATTACAATATTTCAAGATCAGTTTTATCCATCAACTGAATTTAGGGGAAGGCATTTAATAGATGCAGTTGCATTCATCTTGTTTGCAAATGATTTACAACTTTGGTATCAAGACATGTGTATTTGACTCGCGATATATGCATGTCTTTCCCTTACTCTTGTCTGGAGATGAAAATGTGGGCTCACTATAAAGTTGATAGGTCAGAACAAGGAGTTATAACTCCTTGGTCAGAACGATGAACTGAAGATCCAACATTCTTTGCTGGGGAATATAAGATTCATAAAGTTTTACACAATATCTTCAAATCGGCTCTATACTGGGCAAGTGCACTGACAAGAAAGGGTGGAATATGGCCAAACGTTGCTCTCTTTTTTTAGTACAGTGGTCTATGGGGAAAACCCTGGAAGAGGGCAATATTTTTCATATGGAAAATATTGCTCCCTCCGGTAACAGATTCGGAGTAGCGAGCAAAATACAGCTTTTGCAGCTAAAATGCCTTGTATAGGTAATGATGTAGAATATTGTATTGTCTTTGAAATACTGGCATTATTTGCTTGTTGGAGGCATGAAGTTGTAGAAAAGTGAAAGTTCATGAGAGAATTACATGTTTTTGTGAGAGTGAAAGAGAAAGAACAGGAATAATCGTATGAAAATGAAGTTATTTTTTATCAGAAGTCATCATTTTGCCTTATTTCCAAATTATTTTAGTTGTAAAGTTGAAGTCTTTTAAATCTTCAGAAAAATCTTTAATATTTTTTTCAAAAAAAAAAAGAAAAAAAAAGAGTAACCTTAAGTTTTAAAGACTTAAAGAGAAAGTCCCCCCTGATATTAAGTTGATTTTAAAAGAAGCAAAAAAATTAAAAGAAACGGATCAATGAAAGTTTGAGCAAAATCCGATAAGAATAAGAAAGTTATGAATTTTTGAAGTTGTAATCAATCAAACACAAATTGGCAACTCTGTGACGTATCTTGCGAGCTCCTCTCCCATTTGCTTTGTACACATTCATAAATTTTCATTTTGTTGTTGATGAGGGAATAGATTTGTATCATACAGGTTATGTGTGAAAGCATTAAAGTGAAGTGGTGATATCTAGGGTGCATGTATGATAAAATATTGTTTTAGAGAGAAAACCAAAATTTATAATTTTTGCAATATAGGGCACATGGGAGATGATGCTCGCAAGATACGTCCCAGAGTTGCCAATTTGTGTTTGATTGGTTACAAATATAATAATTCATAACTTTCTCATTTCTTATCCTTCTGCTTCTTTTAAAACCAAGTTGATATCAGGGGACCGTTTCATGAAAGGAAGTTGTCGGATATTTTATCCGACAACTGTTATAAGCTACTGAAATCCTTGCATCTGATTGGCTGACAGCAAATTTGTCGGATAAAATATCTGACAAGTCCTTTCATGAAACGCCCCCCTGGATGGACTGTCCCTTTAAGCTTGAGAATGACCAAGTTTTTAATGTTCTTTTTTTTAATTAAAGGAAAGAGACGTTAGCTGAAGAGCCTTTGCATTCTTATATGCATCAAAACTCAATATCAATATTTACAAAATGTAAGTAGTCACAATGTGAGTGTTTGGCTATCAGAAATGCTGATTACAAAGCCATTGATAATTATCAATTCTAAGGGTCATAATCAAGCTCAAATTGCTTTAAAATCAAGGTTCAGTAATCAATATATACTTCTTTAAAAAAAATGAATTTTCTGTTTTGTAATCAGAGGAAAATGAATTTGTACAGCTGTAACGTAAGTGTTTGAATGGGGTTACATGTAAATATAATGTTTACATGGTGAGACACGTGCGGAAATGTTGATAATGAAGTTGGAGACCTGGGCATTGTTAAATGTACTGATAAGTATAAGATACATTAAACAAAAAATTTAAAAAAAATTAAAAAAACATGCTACCATGTTAAATTATATTTAAAAAATGATAAGATTAAATTCATCTTTGTAAATTTCATTTTGTAATATATAGAAAGACACCATAAAAAAAGATAAAGTACTATATATGTAAAGATATATAAATATATATTAATGAATATATGAATATATGAGACATGCCCAGTGTACTGGGAGAAAGAGAATGAGGAGAAAATCAAATGACCCTGTGAAAATTGTATCATTTATTTACAGACCAAACAAGATAAGTGGGATGGCGAGGTTGTGAGGAACTAGAATTGAATTAAATGGATGGAATTGTAGCTGGAATTGTAGCTGCAATGATTAGTTTTTAAAAGTTACAATCTTGTTAGGGGCAAGTATTAATAACTATGATCACATGTTATTGAATATTTGTTATTAATTTATTTTTTTTTTTTTTTTTTATTATTTATTTATTTATTTATTTTTAATTTTTGTATTTATTTATTTATTTATTTATTTTTTTTTGGGGGGGGGGGGGGGGCTGCCATTGAATACTGCTATATATGGAGCTGGAAATGCTTCACTGCAGTCCCATATATTGAGAAGAGAACTATAGTGTAGGAATGTAAATCAAACCCACAATTAATAATGTAAATGAATACTATCCTTAATTAAACAGAGTAAATTTCTTCCATATGCATGATGAACTACAAGTAAAAGCTTTTCAGTTATATTAGAGAAATAAGTATTAAACATTTGAGAAAATGTATTGTCGACCATTCCATTCCATGTAAGGGAGTAATGCAAGTAGTAAAGTGAGATTTTACCTTTTTGCTTCTGAACGTGATGCTCTTAAATCACAACATGTCGGCTAATATAGAGAACACATTTTCTCAGTATTAATTCATCAACTTGCATGATTGTACGCAATTGTTTGTATTTAATCCAAATCAGCTTTTAATTTCTTTTAATTGAACTCCTATGTTTATGAACTTTTCTTTTTCATTATTTTAACCATTTCAACTGAAATCTGATTTTTTAGTTATACTCACTAAAACCAGAAACTCAATTAATCTGACAAGTATCTTAATGACCAACTAACTCAAACAAAACACTTATAATACTACTGAATTGAGATTTATCTCTCTGGTATTCACATGTCTACCCTGAACATAACAAAACTAGTTGAAGAGCAGGATTAAATGTAGATACTGGAATAATGTGTTTTTTATGAATGAGGATGTAGCTGCTTGCAATGTGACTGTGAAAATTGTTTTTCTTTTCTATCAACATGAACAAATTCTTTTAATAATTGTGAATGAAAATGATTGCAAGCCTCCATGCCTGTGTACTATACATATCATGTTTGTAATCAAAGGATGATTGTAGAAATGATGTCATCAAATTTATGTGATCAAGGCATTGTGATGCTTCTTACAAAGAGGTTATGATTCCAATGTCTTTTTGATTGTTAAATTTGTTTCTTATGCATCAGTTCCATATTTTCTACTCTCTTCTTGGAAATATATTCTTTTCAAGTTTCAACTATATCACAATTTAGGTTATCTCATTCTAAAGAAAACCTCTTTCCTGATGTATCGTCATCCTATCATCAAACTTGTTTATGACTGTTTGCCTAGTACAAGAAAGGCATCATTAATCCACCCCCCCCCCCCCCAAGACACAGAATGGTAGAATGTAAGCAGTTGTATCAACATGAAATGCTTATAGTAACCATTTTTTATAAGTTTTAAATTTTATAAGTTTTTATACAACGTTACTGTTTTACCAATGGTTTTTAATACATCTTTTTATTTTCATGCATCAAATTCTTGTACCTCATTTGTGTGTAAAAAACTGCTGCATTTCGTCTTCACAGAGAGAGAGAGAGAATAAGCACTTCATCCATAAAATGGATCAGTGGCTTTGCTACTTTAAGAACATGCATGTGTCTTGTTAGTGTTATCTATGATGAACTTCAGTCAAAATTGTCAGGAAGGCACCACAAACATAACAGTATGATAATAATAACCCATTGTTCTTTTCATATACTTGCCTACAATTACATATCTAGCATCCTATTAGTTAGCTTTATAATGTATAGGCCTGTCTATATATTCATTCCCCCTTTTAGAAATGTTATAATTCTATAATTTTATCACTGTGAGGAGACATGTGTTTTGTTACAATCCTTTCCCCCCAGAAATCCATTATTTATTCTTCTCCATATTGATATCAATTAAACAAAATAATGACTTTTTCTATTTTGATAACAAAATGTCATCCTGTCAATTCTCCAAATCACAAAATAATAATGAATATCGTAATTATTACATTGAATAGCAGTTTGAATTTTATGAACATATCCTGAGTCAAATAAAGAATGATGATTATCATCATGAAAACATAATTCTATATTGATCTCAGTATGGAGTTGAAGTCTGTTGATTAAATGTGATTTCCAGTTCTCGTCGGGTTCTATATGATTATTATCTTTATTGTTATTGATATTATGGAAATATGTTCAAATGCATTTGTATTTAAAACAGAAGTATCAATTCACCTGTATAAAATTTTGATTATCAATTAAAAAATGTCAGTACACTATGTCAAAAGAAAAAAAAATGGTAAAGTTTATTCATTAGTTGTGTTAAAAAAGAAAGTGAATTTGGCTCATAATGATATGCTGCTAATGGTAGTCATGATGAATGCTGGTGGTGATGATTATGGTGAAATAAGTATTTGAAAACAGAAATGTGAAAAGAAATACAAATGAAAATTATATCAATATTTAAAGAAAGAATGGTATAATGGGGGTGACAATGATGACCAGTACGAAGAAATAGGATAAATAGAACTAAGATGAAACTGTTGATATATTTGGAACCAAATAAATCAGATTGAGAGGGAAATCAAGAAAATAAAGGAGAGAGAGAGAAAGACTTAGGACATGTATACATAAATGACGATTACTATTTAGTTAGATTAGAATTTGAATTATTGTGTGTGTGTGTGTGTGTGTGTGTGTTGTCAGTATACCACATGGTCAGAACATAAATTGAATTCATTTCATAAACATGAGGGAAAAAGTGGATAATTTATTTACAAATAAAAACAGACTTCATCAGAAATGTTGCTGTTGGCACACTATATCAAACATAAGTGAGACATGTTTTCATGTTATCAATTATATATATGTCATAGCTTGATATATCCAGCATTTGAAAATAAAATTACTTGATCAACGTGTTTATTTTTAATTTTTTTGGGGGGCAGTACTTTTTTGTATCCTTTTTGCTAGGAAAATGATTATCTTAAAAGAATGAGGAAAAACAGAATATAACAAACAGAAAATAATAGAGAGGAGAAATAAACACAGCTTAAATTTGAGCAGGAAAGGAATAAAAATGAATTAAACACTAAAGTTTGTAACGCTGGGAAATTATTGCCCCTGAATAAATGTTTCTCTCATTGTCATTCCTGTATTTTACGGTCAACTGAATAATCTTAACAGATAATAAAATCAGCGGGTCATTCAGACATGATTGCTTGCTATTTTCATAGGACGGATATAACAAAAACACAAAGGACCAATACAAAAGGGTTAAAAAAAAGTATGAATATGGTGAGATAGAAAGAAAGAGAGGGGGAGGGAGAGAGAGAGAGTATGCATGATATCTGTGGCCCAAACAAAAGCCCCGAAGAAAATTTCCCCCGCTCCTTCAGCTCGTCTATATCACTTCAAAAATCAAAGGAAAGACTCAAAGTTCATAAACTTTTCAAGAATATGATCATAAAGTGGGGGAAAAGGTTCAATATCACACCAATTTGTATATAGGTATTACATTTTCTTTCAAGAGAGAGAGAGAGAAAGAGAGAGAGAAAGAAAAAATTGAAATACCATTTGGAAATAATGTGTGAATATCCTCTAACAGCTCAGCCCATTGATGATACACAGCATCTATGTGTTAGATTTTGAAAAGGCAGCGTAGAATGGATTCAGATTTCTGCTAAGAAGGCAAATATAATCTGTTTATACAACGCTGGAAATGACTATTTGTACAAACCCACTATGCGGCATAATAGTGAAACAATTTTTTTAAATAACAATTTTTCAATGATTTTCAAATGTTGGATAAAACCCATCAAAAGTGCCCTTTCATATAAGGAGAAAATCAAATCACGGAAATCGGCAATCCTATACACAAATGCAAACTCCAATGACCCTATAGTTGTAAAATAATAGTAGCTTGAACCCCCCCCCCCCCCCGCCCATCTATGTATACTATCTTGTATACCTCCACACAAAAAATGGTACAATAATATTCTGCAAAATGATGCGTAAAATGTTCTAATAATCAAGCGTCAATCCCCCTTATTACAAATCCATCATGAATTTTTGAATAAATGCCAATTCTTGATCAACAGCTTCTTCTTTTCCCCTCTTCAACGATTCTCACTGGATTGTTCATCTAACAAAGCAGTGAAGCCAAGCAAGCTATTTACCATACAACTGCTACCTATTTTCACAAACAGGAAAATCAGGAGATAGTAGAGAGATAATAAATGACATTGAAAGGTTTCACTCTCAGCTGATTAAAGAGCTAAATACATTAGTTTGAACCATTTTCGTATAACTGGAACAACTACCCATGGGACAATCAACATAATCACTTAGAATGACTGGTAGAGGAGAAGAAAAGGGTTTCTCACCCCCCCCCCCCCTTTCAACATATCTATGCACAACTTATATAGGAGCAGTTATTTTCATTAGATTAAAATGTTTAAAGTGGGATATAAACCAATAAGATGATGCTTTGAAAAAATATCAGAGACCAAGTTCAGTGAAATGTTGGGTAAAACTAGATCTATGAAAAGATTTTTAATTCTGGTACCCCTAGAACAAGAAAAGAAAAAATACCCGACAAAGAAATGTCCTTACACATTAAATTGGGAGGGTGGGCTGGTGGAGGGGGTTCTCACGTACCATCCCACCTCCTCTGAGCAACTCCATATGCAATGCCGCGTCTTTCCTGCCCTCATCAAGCACTCACACAATTGGACTTCATATTTGTACTTGACATTTAGTAATGAATTTTTCTTATCAATGACTTCTTTTTTTAATGATAATTTATTTTATCTGACTGCTAAGAAAATTGGATTTGAACTTGGGTTTGAACCCAGAACCTCTTGGTTACAGCACCACTGCTCTGCCACTGAGCCATCATGCCGCCTCTGATTTGTTTTCCCCCATCCAACTTCAGTGTTTACAAAGTATGTACCTATGCATCTAAATCCTGAATTATAATATTTTTAAAACAAATGTTATTGATTAATCACATGAAATAATGATAATATTAAGGCCCTGAGGGAAAACAGTATTGATACAGATGAGGTTTCCCTAGGTAAATAAGACCATGTTACATGTATCAATGTGTATTATGTTGGAGCGCAAGATTTGGGAATATATTTTCCCATCCAAGCGCTGTTTCAGTACAGTAGGCATATTCGAAAAAAGATGATCACTGAAACAACAAATATGATATTATTTCTCATTGTACAAGTAATGAACAGAATAATGCTAACCAGAAGGGTGGGTTAACAGAACGTAAGAATGTTCAGAAACTTACTAATATAGGTCCATGCTCTCAGTGAGAGTGGCTATAACTAGAACGCTTGGTGTTGCTATGGTAACATAGCAATACTCCTCGATGTCTCAGAATACTCGATGTCTCAGAAAAATGAAAAATGGAGGAGATGCTAATTCTGATTTCATCTTCTGCCATAATCCCTAGAAGCATTGTCTAATTTCCCATAATGCTAGAAAGTCTTTATGCAAATCAGAGATATTACCTTGCACCAGCGAATCTCTGATAGAGTCACGTTCAAACATGATAGATATGAAACCCAGTGGAACAGATCAGGATCTTTCATCCAAACTAGCCATGATCTCTGTTTATGCCTCCAACTCCTCTGCTGTATCAAAATACTCCTCGTATATATGAGGATCATTTTCATATCTTCCATCAGAGGGAAGAACCTATGGGAAATAACCCAAGATTAAGATCACAGCTCCATGTCTGACTCTGTTTACAAATAGTCTGCCTTGTCCTGGCTGAGATACAAGGGGTGTAGTTAAGGTTTAACTGATAAGGCTCTCACATTCCTACTACCTCTTCATGTTACTGATACAGGGAGAAAAGTTTTCAAGAGCAATATTTCACGTCTGAGATTGAAAGATGGTTTTAATTTGTGTCATCACCACCACTACATTTTATAGCCTTTAACATGTTTAAATTCATCATGTATACCTCCTTGTGGACCTATCTGGAATACTCTTTATTCTCTCATGTGCCACCCGTTGCCTCAAAAACCCACCAACATCAACTATGTACATCCAAGATGACCTCCTCCACCGCCACCACCACCACCACCACCATCATCACCATCAACACTAACACCAACACAACTATCACTATAGCACAAATTAAGTAAATAGTGATAAAAATAACATCATTTATAATGCGCACATATCCATCCCAAGGGATGCTGAAGGCACCTAAACAAACAAACTTAATTATATGAAGAAAATTACATAAGACAGAGTAATAGTATTGAATAGACAACACTGTGAAGTATATTATAGAAATTAACCAAATAATCTGACATCAGATATGTTTTCAAGTGTTTTTGAAACAATTTTTGAATGGGTGACATTTTAACTGAGTGGGGCAGGGTGGCAGGGGCCCAATTATCCCCAATCTTTGCCTTTCCTGGGTGGTAGGGGGGGGGGGGGTAATTAGAAATGTAGTGACAAATTTCATATTCACGCCCCCCCCCCCTTTATGTAGTGGCAGAGCTAGGGGGAGGGTGTAAATTTAAATTTGTCACTATATTTCTTGAGTTTGTTGGTAAGTGTAAACATTTGTACAACTTTTTTCATCAGTATACAGTATATTTTGCAATTTGCACCCCTCCGCAATATGAAAATTTAATTCAAATGATATTTCAATAAATAAAGCAGGCTACAGGAGCAATTGTAAAAAAAAAATGTGGGTGTACAGGATAGCATGTTTGGGGCATAACTAGTAATGCCTTGATCCTTGGCAATAGGAAAGAATGAAAACTCTGTAAATTTGGGAACTTCTGTTCCCCTTTTCCTTTGTTTTTCTCCCTCTTTATCTTCTTTTCTTTTTTTGTTTCCTCTGTTTTTGCCATTTGGTGGAGGGGGGGGGGGGGGGGGGGTGTACGCTACAGCTATCCCATTCCATAAAGGACATTTCGGAGATGTAGAATGATTGCAAAGGGCAAACTTCTCTGATAATAATAATAATAATACAAAGCTTATATAGCGCATCATATTTAGTCATCTCTATGCGCTTTACAAATTTGAAAACTAACTATATACGTAATGTGCAAAAATACATAACATTAAATTACTTTACATGGAATTACCTAGCACTACATTATAACCGAGTGAAATAGTGAAAATGATACAACATAAAAGTGAAGTAGCGGATAAGGTGAAAACGTGCTATGGTTTACTGTCCTGAATCTTCTTCAGTTGATTCATAAATGAGAGACTTAAATTATTTGAAACCAAATGATGTTACAACCTAAATTCACTATGCTGTTAATCAACTGGAGTCACTTTACAGCAAGGGCTATATAATAACTCTAATGATACTTCAACGAATCTGCTTCGGAAATTAATATCCACTCCTTCAACTGACTTTCACTTTCGAAAATGACAGTCCCCTGGCACTTCCAATACCAGCAGTAACCTAAGAGAACACCAGATCCAATTGAGAAAACCACTTGGCAAATATGACCACGTCATGCTCTATTCTACCATTAGTGTACTTCACAGGCACAGATGTGTGCATCATTAAGTTCAAATATCCCACAATCCCAAGAGCAAATTTTGGCAATAAGCCCCCTTTTCACATTTTAAGACAGAAATTAGTCTTAACTACAGTTTATTAATGGTATTATTTAACATTTTTACAAGATTCTACAAGCAGCTCATTGTTTATATTTTTTTTATGTAAAACAACATCCATAAAAGTTTAAACTGTGCCAATCACCAAAAAATATTTTGCTCTGTATATTACTTGGCGTGAACCAGAATAGCCTGGTGGTTAAGTCGCTGCCCGGCAAGCAGTAGATGACAGGTTCGAATCCCGCTGGTTCCAATTTTTCTGACTTGTGTTTTTCATTACAGATCGAGCATAAGATCTTTAACACTGGGAGTAATATGCCGAAAGATTTGCTTACAAATTAAAGATTAACATCCTTTGGCAAAACATTAGCCATTTAATGGGGACCCTATATGCCATACATGTACTTAGCACGGCAGACATGCTAAAGCCAAAGTAATGATACTGGATTCCAGCATTTAATTTTGCATATTTATTATTTAATTGAATTTTCTATATGTATTTTGTTGGAAATTAAAAAAATAATATATAAAATATGAGATATGAGTCTTTGTGTCCTCTTTCAAAAGCACTATGGATGAGGTTACCAATGGGGTTACATGTCGTTTTTCCGAAGGTTCATAATTCCGAAGGTTCGTAATTCCGAAAATAAAATAGGGTTCATAATTTCGAAAATGAAAAAGGGTTCATATTTCCAAAGGTTCGTGATTCCAAAAAGTTAAGTAGGGCTCTATTGAATTTTCGGAATGAAGAACCTTCGGGGTAATGCATCAAATTATGAACCTTATTCCATCTGCTATGGGAAATTTGTGTTTCAGAACCTTCGAAATTATGAACCTTCAGAAAAAACGAACCATCGGAAAAACGAGTAACCCCCACCAATGGCGTCATTCACATATCAACCGCCTTGGGCATGGGCCGGCGTTTCTACAGGGGAGCGTTTCATCAAGCGTTTTGTCAGTGATTTTTACTGACAAATTTGCTATCAGCCAATCAGATGCAAGGATTTCAGTAGCTTATAACAGTTGTCTGTAAAGATCACTGACAAAACGCTTGATGAAACACTCCCCAGATGTACACATCAAGTCTGGATTTGGACCCTTTCGCACAAGTCGCTTTTGCTCACTCGAGTTTATAATATCGGCAGTTTTTGTGTCATTTTATAGAAGAGACCCTAAGCTATCTACAGGTATAACAATTTCCTAAAAATATTTTTGAAATATTTATTTGGGGAGACTTTTTCTGAATGTTAACTTTTTTCTTGGGGGGGGGACGCACTGTAGATAAGATCTTTAAAATTGTAACCATGGTCTGGAGAGAACAGACTAGTTCACATCTCAGTGGAGATTGGTGATGATGTCGTTGTCATGCCAACTAAGAATGCTCATGCTTCAGTGTTTACTGCTGAAGCTGTCACAAGCTGAACCAGACATATTCCTCATATTACTCACTAAACAGGTGTGGGTGGTAGAGGTGTATTGGAGGGGGTAGCATAACCAGCCCGTGCCCTCCTTTAAAAGCCCAATCATACTGTACCTGAAGTACACCAAGAAAAATGTGCCCCTACTGTGTTTTTTTCATACCCTTTCAAATTTTAGACCTGAAACGCATCTAAAAAATCAGATTTTTGTTTTCATTGTAAGAGGTTTTTGCGGAAAAGTGTCCCCCACCTTTTACAAATCCTGGATCAGCCCCAGGTGGGTGGATAGACATACATGTAGCTTGTCCAATAGACACATACCTCCTTTTTTTCTTCCTTCAAAGTCTACTTCGGACTTAGCCTCAGCTATTATGTTGGAGGGAGTGGGAGAAAAGTGGGACAAACAAATTAGGAACAAAGAGAAAGAGGAATAATGAGAAAGAGAGAGAGAGAGAGACATAAAGAAAGAAAAACAAAAAGAAAAAGAAAAGGGGAGAGAAAGGGAGAGAAGAGAAAGGAGATAGGTGTGTGAGCATTGTGGTATAGCGGTTCATTCACTTGAATCTCAATCAAAAGTTTGAGGGTTAAAATCCCTTAGACAAGGCATTTTATCTAGATTTATCTCTCTCAACCCAGGTGTTATGCATGCACTATACATGAACGGTTTATTATTATTATTCAATTATATAAAAGATATAGACATAAAAACATTTTTTTAAAGTAGAGATGGGGAGATAGAGAAAGAGGGGCAATCTATATAGAGTGAGCAACAGTAAGAGACAGAGAGAGAGAGAAAGAAAGGGGAGAGAGAGGGGGAGGGAGAGAGAGGAGGGAGAGAGAGGGAGGGAAGGGAGAGAAAGGAGTGGGGAGAGAGCGGGGAGGAGAGAGAGGAGGCGAGAGAGGGGGAGAGGGAGAGAGAGGGGAGAGAGAGGGGGAGGGGAGAGAGAGAAAGGAAGGGGAGAGATAGGGGAGAGGGAGAGAGAGAGAGAGGGGAGAGAGAGGAAAGAACGAAAAAAAATTTTACCTAAAAAGAATTGACAAAGACTGAAGATATAGCTACATTGAACCAATTTAGGGAGAAATTCATACATTACAATGCTCACTTAATACATAACTGTGTTATAAAATGGGAATGGGAGGGGGAGTGTTTTTTCCCCAACTTCCTTGTAAAATTGTAGTTCAAATCATTTATTTATTTATTTATTTATTTCTGATACTTATACAGGGTGACTCATTATCACCAATATTGGTGGTCTTCCATAAGGCCCTGATAACAATAGTAAGTAACAATAATAGCCAACAAAATCATGAAAATAAACTCATAAAAAATAAATAACAACATACACAAATATATATATACATGTATATACAAAGAATATTTCACTTTTTAAAATTTCACTTTTTATTCCTCCTATCTTGAATGATTTCCATTTACTGCTGACAACGATTCACCAGTGTGCGGGGATTCCCCTGCAAAAACCCTTCGTGCCATTGCACCTGTCAATGTTTTTAAGGTAACACATAACATTTTCATCTGAATAAGTAACTGTCTATTATGAATAAATATCGAAAGTTTGGAAAACAATGCTTAGTTACAAGCAAAATGTTTGAAAGATACAAGAAATTATGTTTGGAAAACAATGCATATAGTTAGTTACAAGCAATAAGTTTGAAAGATATAAGAAATTATGCTTAGAAAACAATGCATAGTTACAAGCAAAACGTTAGAAAGATATACAAGAAATTGTACTTTGGTGTGTAATCACTTATAAAATCATTAAAAAAAGGGAAATCACCTGCAGTTGTTGCTGTTATTGTTATTAATTTGATTTGTTTTGTTTATTCTTTCTTTTTTGTGGGGGGGGGGGGGAGTATTGTGCCATTGATTGATTTGGATCCTGATATAAGTCTTCAGGTCTCTGGAAGTAAAAAGGGTACTTTTGTGTTGCCGAGGCCACCCAACTTTCAACTGGGATTATAATAATAATAATAATAATATAATATGAATTCATAACGAGCACGCGTATCCGAGTATTTCGATCAAGGCGCGACAACAGTGAATATGCAGGTTACATAAAAATAGTTCAACATATAATCTTCAGGTCAAGAAACTCAAATCTTAGATAAACAGATACATTTTCAGTTGTGTTTTGAATTGTTCTATGGAATCTAATTGTCTTAAATACGGAGGAAGAGGGTTCCAGAGAACGGGTGCGGCCTTGGCGAAAGACCTGTCTCCGTAGGTGACCATTCTTGTCCTCTGTACAACCAGTCTCGTGGCTTCTGAAGATCCCAGTGACCCAACTGACTGAGTTACTGACACCATCTCAGAAAGGGGCCTGTCCATGTAGAATCTTGAAGGTATAGTCAGACTAATCTTGAACCTATGTTCAAGACTTAGTGTTGAATCCAATTTAAAGGAAGAAGGATAAAAGAAAAAAATTGGAGACATTCTTCACCTGAATCGCGTTAATACAAATAATATGCACAAATGACAATACAATGCATTTTAGATTATGTAATACCTATGCATAATACTAGTAGTGAATATGCAAATTCTGTTGTTTATGTCGTATGTCACAGCCTTAAAGGTATGGTAAAGAAAAAGATTGGATGGGACATCATAATCACTTATGGTAATTTGCTAATTTGCATAAAGCTGGTTGGAACTATTACTCATCATATGATGTGTATTGGATATATACGAATTTGTTTAAATTTTTTGATATTGTACAAAATATGACACCACATGTACAAACTTTTTCATTACAAAAAGTGATTGAGATACATATAAATTATGTAGGTCATATTACAGGGTAAGATTAGGGATGACATTGAATGAGCTTTGTGAGAAAAAATGTTCTTTCACAAAACTAGATTTCGTCTACTTCAGCCTCTTATTATGTATCTGGATAGTGTTCAATTTTACTACTTTGTATGTTTGTTAGTTGAATTTTTATGTTGTTTTAAGCTGTCGAGTGAAAAAAAAATAAATGAATTGAATTGAATAATTACATTTTAGAAGTAGCTAATTTGCCAGTAAACAAAACAACTAGAATGATCGTGGATTCCATGTTCTTACTTAACGACTGTATTTTAAATGATTTCAACCTACTACCTTTTCTGCCTTTAAGAACTATCGCTTTTTGATCCAGTCTCTTTCGCAATCTCATTCCTCTTTCTCTATCTCTCTCTCTTTTTCACTCTCCTTTTCCCCTCTCTCTTTCTCTCTTTCTCTCTTGATTGGTCTATTTTAATGTTATGAATATCTTTCCTAATTATCTGCCTCTTCTCCCCTTCCCTCACTCTGTCTCTCCCATCTCTACTTCCTCTCTCCCTCTCTCCTCTCTTTCCCCCTCCCCTCTCCCACACCTTTTGCTTTAATCTATCAATCTCTCCTAATTTATGAAGTGCTTTTAATATCACATGATTTAGTGGTGAAGTCACATGGCAACTTCTTTCCTTTTCATTTCCTGTTGATATATTTTAATATTCATGTGTTACTCTAAATTATCAAAGGGATCAAATGTCGTTCTTGACAATGTCATAATGTTCAATTGAAAACATGACAAATAAGTATCCCATTACCTTCCTTCCTTTATTCATTTATTGCACTTTTGTGTAATTTTACAAATATATTTCTGTAACTGAGAAAACAATAGATGAATGAAAAATAATAATTCAGACATTTTGCATAACATGATTTATCTAAATTTTATCATTTACTATCCTTTTAATGCTGATTACTAAAATCAACAATATACCCAAACGAGGCAACAAATATGAATAATTTATCATTCATTTTCCAAAACCTACACAATTTTCCATAAAAGAAAACATATTATATTCTGACTCTGAAGAGGAAATGTACAGCGTCTGTGGCAACCTACAACCTACAACGTTGGTACTGCTACTTGTATTGCTAATAAGAAAACAAATTTCTCTTAAAACCCATATCTTTTCTCATCGATATCAGGAGGAAGGCAGGATTTAATCATTGTTCCTCTTTACCTATCCTAACTAGTAAGTTCTATGATGTTTGCTTACATGTGTTTACTGGTAGGAGAATATTCCTGTCATTTTCATTTAGTTCCTTGAGGAAAGAACAGAGAAGAGCATAGAAAAAATACACAGGAAAACTGAAGATAAAAGAAGGTAAAACATGCTTAAACAGCCCTTTCATTGGTGTTTACTGCCGTCTGGTCTGAAAAGGTATAGGTTGAGAAATCGGTTACATGTCGTTTTTCCGAAGGTTCATAATTCCGAAGGTTCGTTTTTCCGATTGTTCGTTACTCTGACGGTTCTTAATTCCGAAAGTGAAATAGGGTTCATAACTCCGAAAAGGAAAGAGGGTTCATATTTCCGAAGGTTCCTAATTCCGTAAAGTTATGTAGGGCTCTATTGCATTTTCGGAATTATGAACCCTTTTTCATTTCCCGGAATTACGAACCCTATTTCATTTTCGGAATTACGAACCTTCGGAATAACGAACCTTCGGAGTGATGCATCAAATGTTCGGAATTATGTACCCTATTTCATTTTCTGAAATATGAACCCCCTGCTATGGGAGATTTGTGTTTCGAAATTACGAACCTTCGGAAAAAGGAGTACCCCACTCCCCCGAGAAATCACCCGGGATCATCTCTCTGTGTTTACAGGCAGATTGTGTCCCTGGGAACTCTCGGGAGTTCACTCACAGGTAAATCCAGTGTGAAAGGGGTGTAAATCTGAAATGACATAAACTCAGACTGGAAGGGAATAAATAGTGCAATTAGCAAAGAGCAGGGGCTGATTACGGGTATCGTTACGCTGACAAGCAGAGAAAGTGGAGAGAGTAATCAGCAATTAGTGTCTCACTGTTGATGAGTTACGGCTGAGGGTTGAAAGGGGTGGGGAGGGGGTAATTGCTGTACCTTTGAGGTGTGTGGAAGGACATGTGGGATAGGGTTGAGGGTGGGGATAGGGGTGGAGATGGGAATGGTGGTCGGGTGGGGTTGGACAGGTAAGAGAGGCAGGCCAAACAGCTACTTGATCCATAATTCCAAATATTAGGAAGATGATGTCTAGATTTTACAGACTTTTTTCTCTTCGAACCCTCAATCATTGCTTCTAAGCTATCACTGCCATGTAAAAGTATAATTGAATAAATTCATATCATTAATGCAGTATCAAATGAATGAACGACGACCTGTTCTTTTGCTTTCTAATACATTTCCAAATAAAATCATTTAAAGAATATTATATACACCCTCTGGCTTCTCTTCCAATGGAGGCATAACATAATAAATATTTATCACCCCGATTTTGTCATCAGAAGAGGTATAAAAAATATGAAATTAAAGGCAGTGAAATAATGTCTATTGTTGGAAATAGATAAAGATTTTTAAATTCAACCATAAGCTTTCAAAACATCATAACTTTTTATGGAGAAGAAAAGGCTTTTCACTGCTTTATCTAGCTGGAGATTCATAGGACATGTAGGAAGGTTGGGTGAATAGATAGAGTGGAGTCATCATACCAGTAATCAAGCATATCCCACATCAACAATAATTCCCCTCATATACCCCCGATGAACCATATACAGCTTTGATCTTCAAAGTCATAAGCATGGAATTTGAAATCAACATGTTTTTGTGAATGGAGGGACATAAAGGTCAACAGTGAAGTGCAGCGAAAGGTGAAACCGTTCAAACAAAACTGGTTTGGTGAATATTTGCTTCATATTGAAAATATATCATATAGTAAACCTAGATATAAATATGGATCACTAAAATTAAGAATCAGAGAAAAGGGGGGGGGGGGAGGGGGATAAAGACAGTAGAGGGCAATAGGAAAATATTGAAAATATACCATATAGTAAACCTAGATATAAATATGGCTCACTAAAATTAAGGATCAGAGAAAACGGGGGGAGGGGGGGGGGGAGGTGGGCAATAGGAAGGAAATAAGAATTTGAGAAAGAAAAAAATGAAAAGGCATGAGTTTCAGAAAAGAAATAAAAGCACAATATACAACAACAACAAGTCAAGGGAGAGAGGGTTAGAGAAAGAGAAAGAGAGGGGGTGAGATGGAACAGAGAAGAAAGATAGGGAGGGGGAGGAGATAGGATGGTGAGGAAATGAAATAGATTATAATTATAAATAATTATGTCTGTGCAGATCAAACTCTGAAAGCAAAATGGTGACAATATCGTGCCATTTTACTGAAGGGTCTTTATTAGAAGGGAGATTGTTAAAGATAACACCATGCCTTAGTCAATCAGTGCTGTAACAAAAACAAGCTAATCTACATGAAAACCTCTTAAAAATAACCAGCAGCTCATTGGACAGACAGGCAGTGTGGCCAGTATCTATCTCACACTTTAGGTTGCCATGGAAACTTGTCAATGGTTAATGCCAACAGACCATTAATGCCAATAATGCTAGGAGAGCGTTAGAAGCAACAGTCTCCGGCCTCAGACGCTATACAACACAACCATGTACCATCATTCTAACAACTCTTGTCTCTGTGCCATCAATTTCTCAAACATGTATCAGAAATAAAATGTGCCACAATTTTCCAATCATTGTGCGCTTATTTCTTTTATTAACCCTTTTGAGACAATTATTGACCACATTTTGTGGTTTGGCTTAATAACTTTTGATTCAGAGCTCTAAAAAATAAACCTGATGTATGAATATAAAGAGCAAAAATATATGCACACACTGAGTCAATTTTTGCTGCATGACTATATTGCATTTAAAATCCTTAAATCTGGCAACATATTGAAAGGTTCAAAATCAAAATTGGCATTTTTTCCACAAAGCTCCTAACAATGTACATTGTTTGCAAAGATATTACATCTTATTAGAACCAAGTAGCACTAAAAAAAAATATTATTGTTGTCAATTTGAAGAACAAAATGTGATCAATTTAACCTTTAAATAATCCTTGCCACGAAAGGGTTCATAAAACTATTATTTTATAATTCTATGATACCAATCATTTCAATTACAAACCTCAAATTTCAAGCAGACAAATAAGTTTTTTGTTGTCCAAAATATTGATGAACTATCAAAATTTGTGTTTTTTAATCAGCCACAACAGTGAAAGATGTAGTGTAATATGTCCGTGACAGATCAGAAGGTGCAAAACATAAATACAAAAAAGGGGAGGGAATAAGCAATGATGATGGAGAGAAGAGAATATATATGGTATGGATATGGAATAGATGAATGAAATGGGAGATGAGCCCATTCCAGGTTTTAACACAAATCAATATTTCTGTCCATTTGATCCCTTTGATAATTTAGAGTAACAACTTAAAAATGAATTTTGGATATCTCCCCATTTCTTCCTATCTCGTCGCTTTTGCTCTCTGTCATCCTTCCATATGAGCAAGAAATGAAAATATTAGAAAAGGGAAGCAGATAGCAACCAAATGACAAGAAAATCAACCTCCGATATTTACACTAAAAGATAATAAATACATGGAGAAAATAATAATTATTATTCTATCTTCTCCATGCATTTATTATCTTTTAGTGTAAATATAGGAGATCTCTATAAGTGGTTAAGAGTTAACTTTCTTGCTTCCTAGTCAGCTAACCTTCACACAAGCCACCATGAGATTCAAAGACAGAAGATGAATAAAGCCCCCCCCCCCCCACAACGTCTCATAGGGAATAATTATGATAATTTTCCCCATGTACTTGAATTGTTGACTATATATGGTATCAAATTTCACTCATGACGTTTCATTATTGCAATATTAGTAAAGAAGAAAAATATCTTGTGCCAGGCTGTGCAAAGTCATTGATCAAGGTCAACTGAGAAGTCTGTAGCAGAAATGAAACATGATGTATTTTTTTTTACACTCAATGACATCTCCTCAAGCAGGAAGCTAAGACTGTGCCTTGTTATACCCTATGTATTAAGATGCACGTTTTAAAAGCAGTGTTATACATTTGAAATGAAAACCAAGGCAGGGGCGGATCCAGGATTTTGTAAAAGAGGGGGAACAGAGCCGGAAAAGTACACAATTAAGGAGGCATTTTTTATTGTGTACTTAAGGTATGCCAGTTTGGTTTCAAAAGGGGCCGCGGCCGATTCGGACTCCCCCATCCCCGCCCCTGGATCCGCCCCTGCAAGGGGAAAAAATCAATGTGAAAACAAGTAATAAAATTCACAACCCGCAGGACAATGATTACAAATCTTTCTCAGTCTTACCTTCAGACACAGGCCTTAGTACTTAATATATTACTTTCTGAAATCAATGTTCTGTCATGATGCAATTCTATACTTGCATCATTTTTCAATATATTTTGGTGTATGACATAGCCATAATCCCACTTGTTATGGACCATAACCTTTTCTTAAACCTTTTCAAAATGAGTTGTTTAGCACTTTAAGATAGCCTTATGCACAATTTAATTCTTTTATTTTTAGAACACATGTTGAAAAATAAGTCGTTCTGATTCTCTCTCTTTTTCTATCTCTCCCCTTTGTATACTGTGTATGCCTGTTAATATTAATGTATCTATCCATTCACACATATCAGAGCTAAATTCATGACACTTTGTTGTTGAAATTAAATGAAAATTAAACCTCCTGAATATGAATTTTGTAAGATGCTTCTTCAAAGACAGATGTTTTGCACACATAGCATACATGTATCTGTTAGATCATCATTACGTAACATTCCATATATTCACAGTTACAAATAATCATATGTAATCCCATCATAACATATCAGATTACGAAAAAGCACTTTAAACACAACAGAAAATGTTGAATGATAATTAATGAGGACCAATGTTGTGAAAGGGTTGATCCTAATTCAATTTGTCTAACGTTATATATTATGGTGTATCCCCATGATGTAACGGTTACATGTCGCTTTTCCGAAGGTTCGTAATTCCGAAGGTTCGCATTTCCGAAGGTTCGTATTTCCAAAGGTTCGTTACTCCGACGGTTCGTAATTCGGAAAACGAGTACCCCGTATACCTATGATGTAACTATGCTGCATAGTTCTCTCTGAGTTGGTACATGAATGTACATCTGTATTTGTTTGTTTGTTTGCATATTTTGACAGATAAATATTACAGGTCAATATTATCCACTTGTCAGAATCGTATGACATTCCCTGATAGTTCACAAACCACAAATATTTTGTAATATCGCAAAAGTCAGAAAAGTACACGTCAATAGGTCATAGTCCTGATAACAGTACGTACACGTATTAGATGAATAAAACCACATACCTTGATATTACGCCCCACTTGGCTTTATATTTTATGAATGAATGAACTACGTGTATCTTATACTAGTACTAGTATTGATCTCTGCTCTCTTTCTCTCTCTCTCTCTCTCTCCCTCCCTCATTTTCAAAAGTACTTTTGCCATAATTTTTTATCAAAATGTCTGAAATATCTATGTGTGACTTATGCTATAATGAAAATTAAGCTACATGTTCACTATTACTTTTGGAGGATATTCATACCTGCCTTTACTTGGACTTCAGAGAGTAGTCATGACATTAATGTATAGGGTTTTAACCCATTGCATACTATCCCCCAGATAACTCGGGCAGGAGTCTATGGAAAATGCATGTTATGCCAAAATCAAAACCAACCAACGGGTTCAGGGGTAATAAATATATATACGTATGGGATCCGGGATCCGGGCTAACTCGGCACTAGGGCGAACTGAGTGAGCCCAGAGAGTTGAATTGATCGCAAATATTAATTTTGTGTTGAATTTCGCATTAATTACACATTTCAAAACATTTAAATTCAAAATTATTTGATATCAATGTGTAAAATGATTAGCAAAGAAGTAATGTTTAAAAATTTCAAGAAGTAACATTATACAAACCTGATTTTAAGGCTAAAAAACGGTACGTGCGTAGCGTGGACTTCAACTCGTGAAGCATAGTCACCGGGCAGTGCCGAGTTCGCCCTAGTGCCGAGTTAGGCCGACCCCAGTCTTATGTACAGTTACATTGTACTGGTGTAAGGGGTGATGGCACAGACCAAACTTTGCAGGAGGGGGGGGGGGGGGGGGGGGGGGTACGACACACTCTGACGGTGGATGCAGGATCTGCCATGGGGCTATACATACAAATGTTAAGAATGATTGGATTAAACTAAATTGTGGTCTAAAGTAATCTAATTTAATGAATTATCTCAGTCTAAATTTGAAAGCACGCAATTAGAGAGACCAGTAAAATCTAATCTAAATATGTACAGCTTCATACACAATCGCTGTTTCCCGCTAGCTCTCTTCCTCTTAAAATTCTTCCAGTATATTGTATATCAAAATTTCTTGTCTTTTTATCATATTGTACAGTCCAAGGTTACCACTAATACTTTGTTGTTGACATGATTTCTGATCTCTCAATCAATTATGGGGCTCATTGGATTGCATAAACTTGACCCTACAAACTGTCCAATTGAGTTGAATAGCACGACTGGTGACCCGTTCCCTATACAAAGCCGCAATACACACCTTTTATTCCATTCATTGATCATCTTTGCCTATTCAGGAAGCTCAGGTGATACGGCTAAAAGAAACAATTCAATAATCCTTCTCACATCATCAGTTAACCTTGCACTTTTATATCTTTACAATCAATGGTTGCCTTTTCACACTTTACAAAACAGAAATCAGCCTTCCCCTCTCGAGCTTTCCTTGTAAAATTATAAAGGTAAGAGATGGAGGAGAGAAGATCAACAACATAATGCATGTAATTCTTTATGGCTGATCTATATGCTTTCATAATCATATGCACTTGTTCCCGTTGAAAGCACGCTTGTTTATCTCATTGCAAGGCTACCTAAGTGTTTAAAACCTTTAGATAGGCTAGATAAAATTTCATTCTTACATCTTAATGGAAAATAAATCTGACCCAACAGGAGTTTTCATTGAGTTATATATAAACACATTTTTGCCATGGCCTAGTTCTGTTAGAACTAGATTATAGATATTCCTTGACTCCATTTCATATAGAATTAAAGTATATAACCCCTATATGAATTTAAGCTTGTTTTTGAGAACAAAACAGTTTCATTTGTTTCGTTCCTGAAATAATTTGTAATTGTCACTTTTCTTTTCCTCTCTTTCTTACAACACATTCCACTACATTAGTTTCATGGTTTTGCTTTGAATTACCGGTATCAGTATGACAATTTCAGAGAAGTAGTTGATCTTATCAATCAATCAATTTCAATAAGCATTCAATTTTATTATTGATATTGAAATATAACTTTTATTTGTTGTATTGGTATTATTCTATTTTGTAAGTTGACTTATTCATATTTTCCTATTTTCCTATAATTACTTCTTGTACTGAACACATATATATATTTCTAGCGATGTATTTTATTTTTAATTAAACTATTATCTATGAGACAATATTTTTAACCAAAATTTTAATTCCATGTGTATTGATGTAATTTGAACTTATTGTTATCCTGTTAAGAGTTTTCTAAGCAAAGTACATTATGGATGAATATGATTTTTACCTTGTATATAACTTAAACACGTGCAATTCAATATATGCTGCAAGACATGTTGTCTAATATGTCATTTTTTCATTGAATTGAATTGAACAAGGACTTATTTGCAAACAACATTATCTGGTTCAGAAGAGACTGGTATTGAGATACCAGTCTAAATAATGTATTACTTACTAGAGTTGATCAGAATATGCACTCTTAATTTCTCCTGCAACCATTCTGAAATATCAGTTTCATGAAGGGAAGTAATCAAAAAGGATCCAACATGATTACAAGATATATTTCCATAATGTACTTTGCTTAGAAAATTCTAAGGATAACAATTTGGGATTACAACTCAAGATCCCATAATGCCCAGTAGAAAAATTAATTTAACTGTCTGTATTGTGAAACCCCATCAAAGCAGAATTCAATGGGCTTACCTTGCATAAACCTGCTCAAAGTAAGCTATTCACAGATACAGCCTTCAAACATTATTCACGGTAATGACTTTGTAATAGATATTAACTGCATGGTTGATGGTTTTGATGGTTTAATGAGGACTTGTTAATCATCAAAAATATATACTCAAATCGGTCAGTGGCACATATGCAGGGATGGTTCGCTTTATGAGTGATAGGTGCATCCATAACTTTGATATGACCTACCTACAACTTAGACTGCACTAATTCTCAACCGTGACGTGCAGGCTGTATAAGTACTTGTAAACTCCGAATGTATCACTACAACGAGTAATCAGTTCTTGAAGAACTTTATCCTTATCCATTGAATGCTTAATTATGAATTTACTTCCAGATCTTAGGTTTGATAGATTTAGTATCACAAGTGATTTTAGTTGTTGGTATGAATTGTAATCAGGCACTGCAAAGCGAAGATAAACGAAGAGAAATAATCACAAGAAAATGCATTAAGAAAATGGATCGCGTTAAATAACACGGGAAAGAAATTGGAGGAAGAGATAAATTTATATAATGATTGAATGAAACAATGAATTAATGAAGGTATTTAGTTAGATATGTATTGGGGGGGGGGGGGGTAAAGGAGGATTAGATATTATTGAATCATTTGAATGAAAACATTGAATAAATGAAGGTAAACACGCCATCATGATAATTCTATACATTCCAGAGGAACCCCAAACTTGAGCTCTTTTCTGATTATATCGAAGCAATCTAAAAGAATATCATACTAAAAACTGCCCTTCCTGTAGAGTAAGAAGGCACTTTCATTCATATTTGATAAATGACAAAAGTTGATAGGATTCGTGTTACATCACTGTCTATAAGACTCAAGCCCATCTAGTCTTTATTTCTAGACTGAAAACCTTATTCCTATTAGAAAAACGCTTTGGTAGGTGGTTAGAGTTAGCATAACTGTAGGCCTGCAGCTTAATTTCTACTGGAAAAATGAGATTTCTGGGACGGGTGGAAACCAGTCTAGCTACATATCAAGCATAAACGTAGAGGAGAGGAAAACAAAGTTGTTAGGAATAAGACTGTCCATGGGGACTTCACTTTATGCATAAAAGTTCCCCCCCCCGGAAAAAGACAAAATCTAATTTACCTAATAAAATATTAACGTTATGAGGAAATTCTTCAGAGCAACGTGAGAAATACTGCCTGTGTCTCCATAGTAAAATGTTCTGAGAGAATAGAGAAGTCAGAAAAATAGCTCAAGGTTGGGGTTCCTCTCGAAAGTAGATCATGAAGTATCCTACCTCCATCCCAGGGAAATGAGGGGTCAGTTGTAAGGATAGATTGCTATGAATTTATCTCATGATATCATGGGGTGGAAGAATACAAACACAGAAGAGCCAATATTGAATAATCAAAAGAGTCAAGGTCTTGCCAAGAAATCCACCTTTTAAAGTGACGGTAAATTGAAGCTCACAATGGCGCCATCTTTCAACAGGATTTGAGAAGTGTCTGTGCCTCTAACTTTCCCATCATGCCCCATTCTAGTTTGTAGAAGCTTAGAATGTATCTGCAAGCAATTTTCCACATGTCATTGCAACGTCAAAAATAATAGTTTGAAATATAAAATCTGCCTATTTTCCAAACAGCTGTTTGTCGAAATTCAAAATAAAATGCAATTAATTTTCAAATTATAATCTCAATTTAGCAGTTACTGTAAGGTGGCGCTGTTCAAGTTTTGCCATATTAATGCCATTTTAAGAGAATAAAGGTGTAGATTGGAGAGCTAAATAAGAAAATTTGAGGTTTACTGTGTACGGAGTAGGGAGGTGGTATACTGTAAGAGCAAAGATGATTTTCCCAAAATGAAGCTAAGGTTTGTCAAGCCAGATGTAAATATTGATGCACAACAGACAAGGCTAGAATATTTTTAATGTTGTGTGTAGTGTGTGTATATGTGTGTGTGTGTGGGGGGGGGGGGGGGGGGGTTGGCAGTTGGACCAAAACTACCAACAAGTTTACTGACAGAAAATCAATAACAATAAAAAGCTCCCAAAATTTTCATACAGATCTACCAAATAGGGATAGCCTAGGCCTATATCCTAAAAAATAATAAAAAAGTATTGGTAGGGTGATGGGGTGGGGGT
This sequence comes from Heliocidaris erythrogramma, assembly GCA_025617745.1. Taxonomy (NCBI): domain Eukaryota; kingdom Metazoa; phylum Echinodermata; class Echinoidea; order Camarodonta; family Echinometridae; genus Heliocidaris; species Heliocidaris erythrogramma. The sequence continues at coordinate 45,703,016 of CM046856.1, read as the reverse complement.
AGAGGTGTGATCCGTCTATATGGAGTGACAGCTTCCGACGGACTACTGAAAGAATGACCAACATACAGTATGTCCCAGAAAAAATTACAATTATATCCGTCTATATGGAGTGACAGATTCCGACGGACTACTGAAAGAATGACCAACATACAGTATGTCCCAGAAAAATTACAATCGGCATTTGGGTATCGATTATGAAAGGAAATCTATTTGCAATATGAAATGTCGTACTGGATTATGAAACAAACTATTTCTCTACAAGGGCGGCAGTGAAGACCCCGTCCGATTTGGTCCAATAACTACGAAGAACTAGGGATTTATGTAAAGTAAAGCATGTCATGGGTCCCTTTCTTCCAGTTTTAGTCACTTGGATATTTTTGGTTTCCACATGAATGGAAATATTTATTTTGTCGACAACTGCAAGATTACTAACATATTCAAATTATTTGCATACAATTTTACCTTAACAAAGGTAAGTAATCATGTAAAGAATATCTTCCTATTAAAAAAGATCAAGACAAGTCATTTTATGTAAACAGGTTCATAATTTTGTTGAATCATTCACTTTATCAAACATGACCAACAACATTAATGCCAACCATTCCTATTTTAGAGGCATGATTCTTATCTTTCACCTGCAAACTAATGCGAAGAGCCCTAGATTCCACTCTTTTCAAAACTTATGTATGAAAGCATACAATATTCATTGTATCTCTGATTTTTATTTTTCCTTATGGAAGGTTGGCAAGTAAGCATCATGTTTAAAACTCTGAAAAACTGCTTATCTTTTTACATTCATGATTTGTTTCGTTTTGCAAGAAAGAGTGTAGAATTATTAATTGTGCTTTGTGCGTCTCCCTTCTGTCATATCTTGGATGGAAGGGACTTATGACATACGTTAGAAAACCCCCTATATCTTCGTGACTACTGAAGCAAATCGGATGGGGTTTACGCTGAGATACAGATAATTAGTTATATTAAAGTCCGATTATATATATATATATATATATTTTTTTTTTTTGGGGGGGGGGGGGGGGGACATACTGTAAATTATAGACATGCTCAGTCTACAAACCGGTCAACAATACAGTATGAACAGGAAAAACTTGGTGACCGAATGACTGCATGACCTTTTAGAGGAAATTAGATTATGAAAGGCTATATGATACAGCTTTAAGGCTAATCAACCCCCTTGGATGTCATATGCTTAAGATTACTGACTGAAATTGTCAATGAAACCAACTATTACCTGTGATCAAGAGTGTTCAAGAGCTTGTTCCATCTCAGTAACCTCTCTCGAATTTCCAGCATATTCAGGACGTTCCTGTCCAGTATGCTCATGATTATGTTTCTTTATTATATCATAGGACCCCATGGAAGAACGGTGGCACTGAAATGGTCTATCCGCCATTATTTTGATATACCATGTGTGTTTTAAATTTTAATGTTGTTATGGGAATAAAAACAAAGAATGTGTTGCTTATCTCTCCCATCTCTCTCTCTTTAGTTTCATTATTATTCTCATTCACTCCATCAATGCAAACTACTAATAATCAGGTTCACACAAAGGGAGTTTTGTAAGTCATCTTGTAGTTATCTTGCAATCTCAAAACAATGAGCGTTGTTGTTTCGGGCCGTGTGAACCCTCGTCATTGTTAGTGAGTCGTTGTTTCGTTAACTTAAAGTTTATAAATCCACAGGTCTCGAATGAAAAATAAATTTATAAGTATAATTCTCATGCGTATCTTTTGGGACCTACGCAATACAAACGGTGCTTTTAAATTAGGTTCCACCACTTTTGTTCTATTATAAATTCCTTACCAATCATTGTGATTACTTCATTGAATTCTTGGCTTATATTCATGCTGTCGTTCATACTTCGATAATATTCACTATCGATTGTCATGTATGATTTATTGTAAATTGTTAAAAAAAAGCTAGAGTGGAAAAAAATTAATTCAAATCAAAATCAAATCAAAACGTAGCTATTAAAATGTATCCTTGTCTTGATAAAGCATGAATACCTTTGCTCTCTATTTCCCCTCTATACCTCCATTTTCATGCATCCCTATCACCTGGATCTAAATTTTCTTTTTTATGTAGGCCTATATATTCATCAATAAGCCAATATTTCCTTTCTCGCACTATATCTCTCGGTTTTTTTCCTATTAGCAAAAAAAATCCCCTTTCTCCCGCCCCCATTTCTGTTTGTGTGTGTCTCCTCTCCTTCCCCCTTCTCCCTCCCTCTCTCTCTCTCTCTCTCTCCCTCTCTCTATTCCATAGGTACATTGTATATGTCCAAGGCAAACAAAAATGTGGACTTCATGTACAGGTGGTTTTTCTACACAGGTGCTTGCCAGAGCAGCTTTTATTCTTTATATCTGGATGTACCTTTCAACTTTCCATGTGGTTTTATGTTACCTCATTCATCTTTCTCTTTCAATCCCCGTCCCCTCTTCCAAATAATTCTTATTGTCATTCAACTTCAGATGAAGATATTTTCTTCCAGTCATTTTTTATAAAAATGTACACAGAAATATCTGAACATGTATCTCTTTCGCTTTCTCTCTTTTCTTTCCCTCTATCCCCGTATCTCTCTTTTCTGACTTACAGTCAATCACAGGTTCTAGAATGCTGATACAATATAAGGCCAAAGCAGATTTCAAAACAGATTTATGATAATAGTAGAGAAATGTTGTGGGGTCAATATGAACAAATAAATGACCTTGATCTGTATCCAGAGATACTGTTCTCTAGGCAATGAAAATTATATTCATGGCAAAGAAAATAAAAGTTATAAAAATTAAAAAATAGCAAAAAATAATAAACAGTACAATCATGAACAGCACCAACATTTGGTCATTGTGGCTCTGGTTTTGACATCTTGTAACTCTGACTGACTGATACCCCATTCACACCAAGCACATACCATGCTTACCCGGGGAAGTTCCCCTCGTAAGTTCAGAGTTACGCGGGGAAAGGTCCGGTCTGAAAGGAACAAGGGGAAAATTACCCGCGTAAAGCCGAAGAACTTTCCGGCGGCACTTCTCCACCTACCGAGGTGGAGAACTTACGCGGGGTAAGAGAGTTTCAGTAGGTAAGTGGTTGGTCTGAAAGGGGTGAACTTCCCCGGTGAAATACGTCAGAGATCAGTTATTACTGCCGGCCGGCCACACTATGATCCCATGTCATCCCATCGACTTTCATTTTAACCGCCCCCGCCGCCCCCCGCCCCCGCAAAAAAAAAAAACATGCGCGCCCTGAATCTGACCTGACTTCCGGCCGATTGCACGTGGAATTCGTAACCATTGGCAACTTTCCCGGGGAAGTGAGGTCGGTCTGGAAGGTCCTTCTGTACTTCTCCCGGTAGCCTAATTAAGGAAATCATCCTCTTAAAATTTGGAGGTTTTCCACCGGGGAAGTTAACCGGGGAAACTGGTTTGAAAGCGGTATGAGTAACCATGCCTGTTAAGGGAAGAAATCATGCTGATATTGTGACTGCATTCACAGTACTCCAATGATGCATAGGTGAAAGGGGCTTTTTCTCGAGTATAGACATGAATAAAATTAAATTAAAAAAAAAACATTCAAAAGGGAAAAGGACAAAAATATATTCCAGTTCTCATGTACTTGGAGGGGAGGGGGACACTAAAAAGTAAGTTTTTCATGTATTCATTTCATAAAATTTGTATGATATATCTGTGAATCGTACTGTTTTAAAAAGATAATATCCAGGTATTTAAAATTGTTTTTTTCGCATTCTTTAAACTCGTGTTGCTTGGTATGCACTTTATTACTGTTAAAAGTGATTAATGCTCCCTTTTACATCACTGTTCTGAACAGGAATGTTGACGTGTCTACTCACAAATCTCTTTGACCATTACGTTGTCACATGTCTATACAGAGTTCAATCGGTGGGGGGGGGGGGGGCAATGATCCCTTTAAAGCTTATAATGTAATACTGAGGCATGACTGAAATACCAGTCCATCTCACACATACTATGATGTGGTACTTCAACCTATCAATGTAGAGAGAGAGAGAAGTGAAGAGATAGAGATTACGTAATGAGATGAACATAAATAACTTTCACGCACACACGTGACAGGTCAATGATAATCTTGTCATGATATTAAAAGCAAAGTGATCCAATCAAATTGGAAAGTACAATATGCTGTCAGATATAAGGTCAAGTTGTTCTTTCCATTAGTTTAAGATTTCAGCCTCCTTGTCACTTATAAATGATTTCAAGTGACATCAATCATCAGCGTCCCATCAAAGATAGATAATTATCCAAATAAAAAGATGTTTACATGGTTTTGTCATGCTAATATATTTTATATGGATATTACACAGGGGCGGATACGGGGGGAGGGGGTTGAATCGGCCGCCCCGCCCCTTAATTGTGTACTTTTCCGGCTCGTGCCCCCTCTTTTATCCAGGATTCATTTAGCACTGTGTTAAGTCACAATAGATATTCCCGATATTTCTGAAATTTACTAATTATATGTATCATAAGCTAAATGAGGTTAATTTTCATTTGAACATTGCATATTGGTCCATTCTGAAATTAAATGTCTATTTAATTTTGTTAATTGCTGTTTTGCAAACCAGATAAGGGGTAATGGACCAAAATGAGTCCAAATGTTATCAGAAGAAAGGATTACATTGAGGAAATTGTGGATGAAATTAGATTTGAAGAAAATAGACTGAAACATACTTTACGAGAGCATTCTGGTACATTTTACATGCAATAAACATAGAGATTCAGTAAAGAATAGTCATATTGGCCATGATGCACGGATACCAGCTCTGAAAAGTAAAAATAAGTACTTGATTCTAATATTTTTAAACGCATAGACAAGCTTTTGATACTATTATTTGGTACTGACTACAGGTATTACCTTCCAGTGGTAGAATACTTTTTAAATAGAAATTTCAATTAGATTGTGGGTCGTTTGCAAATTCTTGAAACTATCTTTAATGAGGGGGCTATGTTTGTATGTCTGATATCGTACGATAGGTAAGAAGAGGCTGCACGATTTCATGGTACAGGTCCTTGTTCGGAAGATTTGTGATTCCAAAGGTATTTTTATCTGGAGATTCATTTATTTGAAGGTTCCTTATCCCCCCCCCCCCAAAAAAAAAAAATAAAAAAATAAAAATAAATAAATAAATAGATAAATAAATAAATAAATAAATTAATAAATAAATAAATAAATAAATAAATAAATAAATAAATAAATAAATAAAAATAAACAGATTTGATACTGAAATTGGAATCCTAACTTTACAAATGTGCAGATGACCGTTTCTTTTCTGTTGAATGCGAATACTAAAGACCTGGGGAGCGTTTCATCAAGCGTTTTGGCAGTGATTTTTACTGACAAATTTGCTCTCAGCCAATCAGATGCAAGGATTTCAGTAGCTTATAACATTTGTCGGTAAAAATCACTGACAAAACGCTTGATGAAACGCTCCCCTGTATTATTGTTAAACTGAACAGTCTTGATGACGAGACTATCCTTGGTATGGTATAATCCATGTCATAATCCAGTCTCCAGTGGGTGGTTTAATGAATAGTGAAGGCCCAACTGTGATAAACACAGCAGAACACCAACCCAACCTCACCTCATGTGTGTTGTTAAAGGAGAATATCATATCATTGACATCCAAACAATTGTATTCTACTTAGGCTAAGATAGGTCTATATAATGTCCTTACAGACACTTTAATGTGCTTAGGAACTTCCTGGTAATTTTGCCCAAATATCAAATATTTAAAGAGGCATTAAACTGGCAGAACTTGAACAGCGCCATCTTATAGTGATTGCTCAATTAGTGATTGCTAAAGATTGCAGTGATTGCTAAATTAATGATTGCTGAAGCTTATAATTTGAAAATTAACGGCATTTTATTTTGAATTTTGACAAACAGCTTGTTTGGATACTAGGCAAATTTTAAATTTCTAACTATTATTTTTGACTTGGCATTGTGGAAAATCGTGTGCAGGTACATTCTAAGCTTTTACAAGCTAGAATGGTGCATGATGGGAAAAGGAGAGGCACAGACACTTTTCAAATCCTGTTAAAAGATGGCGCTTTTTAGAAGCTTCAGTTTACTGTAACTTTAAGCTTACAGGTGAACAAACACCTTACAACCTGATTGTGACTGGATTTTACAACATGTTCTTGGGTGCTATACTAATCAGATTCTCAATCATTTAGCACAAGAACTGATCACCAGTCGTGCGTAAAGTCGTGCGTAACTTACGAACAGCTTTATGAAACACCCCCTGGGTTAAGAGTGGCATATGTCTTACCAAAGGATGTTAGTAGTATATGACAGGTATTGGAACCACATACCATGCGATCCACAAGACCATAATACCTCAATATAAATGTATTGAAGTGACAGTAACCGGGAGCCCTAAATAGCGCCATCTTTCAACAAGATTTGAAAAGTGTCTGTGCCTCTCACTGTCCCATCATGCCCCATTCTAGTTTGTAAAAGCGTAGAAAATATCTGTACACAATTGTCCACAATGCCAAGTCAAAAATAATAGTTTGAAAAATAAAATTTGCCTATTATTCAAACAAGGTGTTTGTCAAAATTCAAAATAAAATGCAATTAATTTTCAAATTATACTTTTAATGTAGCAATCACTGCAAGATGGTGCTGTTCAAGTTCTACCAGTTTAATGCCACTTTAACATGCAACTTTATTTCTTGTAACTGTATGGATATAAGGAGAAACAATTCACATGATATTTAGTATGATCATTAAGTGTCGTATTGACAATTATGAGCTTGCCTGTAGATTGGTGCTTTTTTTCTTTGGTGGTTCCAATTGGACCGTTCCAATGAGATGTTTTAGATATTCACATGTGTGGATTGGAGCCAATTTTAAATGATGCATGAGATATGTAGGTGAATGTCAGGACTAATGGCTAGGTTTTCATAAATCAACTGACCAAATATTGAATTGTGGAAAGATTGGATTAAATGGATGATGGGGGGGGGGGGGGTGACTCACACAATGTCAAATGACAAGGTTTCGTAAAAGTTTGGGCTAGATATAATTTTGATTGTGATGCAAAGCACGAAAAGGGTATAATCGCTGGTATAATCTCCTGCCAGAAATAATAATAATAATAATATTTTGGATTTATATAGCGCCTAATACATTTACAATGTCTCTAAGCGCTTTGATTCTTATATATAGAGGATAATAAATAACGCATCATTCGGAAATGAGTGAATTTTTTTAGACCTTTAACAATGACAAACAGTGGTGGAATAAATAAAAGAGGGGATTTTTTTCTATAGCAGCTCTAGGATAAAGGCTAAATAAACTGTGTCTGTCAGATAAATCAACACTGGGATAATTAGAAATATGAAAATGACCGTAGAAACTGTAAGTATGTTGAGCCAGATTTCCTCCACTTCCACTCCTTCCAAAAAGAACAACAACAAAAGCAACAACTAGACTACGACTAGACTACAACTACGACTACCACTACTAGTACTACGCACTTAACCTGCAAGGTGCTGATAGTAATGAACGAAGAGCTCCAAACAAAGAGCCAACGAGATGGGAAGAGAGCTGATAACCTTGGCCTTTGCACAAGGGAAGTATGTTCCCATCACAGGAGCAGTGAAGCAGAATAAAAGAGAATTAGACTGACATCATCTTTAGAGAGGAGAAGGAAATTGAAGGGTGAAATAAAGCAATTGCTTTAGGTTACTTGGGGTATCTCATCCCTTCAGTAGACAATTCAGGAGGAGGTGTATTACGATAGTAGAGCAGTGGACCCATAACCAAGCAGTCTTTCTTTCTTAATAATAATAATAATAATTGCTGTTTCTTATAATATCGCCTTTAACCAGTTACAATGTTACCGACCAAAGCGCTTACAGCATTATTACCCCGGTCACTGGGATTCAGTTGCGATTCTGCACATTACAGTGCACATTCTCCACTCCTCTTGGGAGCATTCTTGTAGTTATTATGGCAATATTAATTATAATTTGACTATTTGCATTTACAGTTGAGTATAACTTTGCATTTAAATGAAAGACACCTCTTCACTGGATCAAATTTTAATATTTAAATTTAACTAGCTTTGACTAGCTCTGTTATATAATACCTTATTAATATAAAAATCCATCAAGAATGGCTCTGAAATTTTTATCTTAATTCTGTTTTGGTTTATATGCATGTGCAACTGAGCACAAAAAGAGTGGAATTTATGAGCTTGAAGTTGAAATTTATCCATATCTCTATCTTAATCATTTTCTGATGAAACTGATTTCACCAAAAGTTGAAAGTGTGCTTTTATGATTAACATAAATTTCAAATTCTAAAATTCAAACAGTTCATTACCAGAAAAATGTAATAGTTATTGTCTCTAGCTAAGTATTGCAAAATATTTATCCCGCTCTTCTTCTTTTTCCCCCCTTCTTTATGATTTGTCTGGCAAGTCTCTTCTTTTCATTTCCCTGTGAATTTTGCTTTTCAGTTTTATTTCTATATCTAAAGTGTAATTATATTAATGTACTGCATCCTAGTCAAACTTTTTACTTTTGCAGACTCAAATTGTTTTCAGCCTCATGACTGCTATTTTGAATGACTTTATCAATAAACCACAAGACCATAATACCTCAATATAAATGTATTGAAGTGACAGTAAACTGGAGTTGAGTACCTTCATAAAGAGAGCAGCGATAACTCATGATTTGAACGCCATTTTGTTTCCTCTGCTATGCAACATTTCTGTTCAATTCCGATGAGCACCTGGGTGTTCTCAATAGAAAGAATTCAAACGCCATTTTGTTTCCCGAAAAGTCAGACGTCTATGTCACTACTAAACTGGAGCAGTGCCGTATAAACTGGAGCCCTAAATAACGCCATCTTTCAACAAGATTTGAAAAGTTTCTGTGCCTCTCACTTTCCCATCATGCCCCATTCTAGTTTGTAAAAGCGTAGAATGTACCTGCAAACTGCAAACAATTTTCCACAATGCCAGTGCGAATACTACAGTCAAAAATAATAACTTAATAATTTAAAATTTGCCTATTTTTCAAACAAGATGTTTGTCAAAATTCATAATAAAATGCAATTAATTTTCAAATTATACTTTTAATGTAGCAATCACTGTAAGATGGTGCTGTTCAGGTTTTACCAGTTTAATGCCACAGACTAATTTTTCAGTTTTCAACATCAATTTTTGTTTTTAAGCATGTAAAATTTAAATGTATACAAACCGTCCCTTTTGTATCCTATACATAATATTTCTGTTATCCCATTCCTTTGCTTACTATTCAACTCCCTTTCCTATAGCCAAATATACACCTTACTACTCTCCCTGAATGTACATCACTTCAAAATGATGACAATTATGGTATAAAGGACAAAGAAATGGAGAAAGGTAGTTGCACAGGGGAGCGTTTCATCAAGTGTTTTGTCAGTGATTTTTACCGAAAAATTTGCTCTCAGTCAATCAGATGCAAGGATTTCAGTAGCTTATAACAGTTGTGGGTAAAAAATCACTGACAAAAAACGCTTGATGAAACGCTTCCCAGAACTATGATCCCGTACTGCTGACTTCCTTGAAATCTAATGAGCAAGATGGATTAGATACATGTCTGACAAGCTTTTTCATAAGTAGTACAAGTTTGCTGTGAACTTGGCACTCCAGGTGCTTACTCATGTCATCCCCTAGAAGGCTATAAGGATGAGGATAATGATTATACCATAACAACAACTGGACTAATTGGCAAGAAAAGAAATGATAGTCAACTAACTGGAACCAAATGACGAACAGACTTAATGGTATAATACAAAACAAATTAAATCATTTGGAATTGAAGACAAATTTCCTCTCATTTTGCATGTTCAGTTGCATTATAAGCTAAGATGTATGTTTTATTGAATAAAGAAATACTTTCTGACCTTGCATGGTCACTACTATACACCACCATGATTGCAACCTCCTTGAAATTTTGCCCCCCCCCCCCTTGTTGACCCCTTCAACTACAACCAACACACCAACACAGCATCCTTTTTTGGCCCAATAACCCTGACAATTTTACAAGTAATCTCTCCTCCATTTTGCTTCAGCCCCATTATCACATGAATCAGCACTACACTACTATAAACTATTGAGCGCTGACAACTCTTTTACAATTTGCCCTCAGTACAATTTCTCCTAAAACTCACTGTTTTGAAAATAATCAGCTTCACACTGATACTATGATTCATCCGCTAGTATAAAACATGACTGGCATCCATGATGTAGCGTCTTTTTTGCACAAACATCCACGGAACAGGAAGGTATGCAATGGAAATCTGTTTAAAACTCATTTTTACAAGTCAGGGAACCCACGTGATCATAAACAAAGTCACAGGACAGCTGAAAGTCGCGTGGTTAAATTTACCTGTTTTGGAGACTGGTATTTCTGCACTTCAGGTTACTGCATGTTTTCTATGAGGCCACATGACATGCATTTTGGGTTAAAAGGGTAAAAAGTGCTAGCCATATCTTCTGAATGTGAAAATTATCACAAAATGTTTTTGTGATAATAAAACGGAGGCTGAAAACAGAGGGTACTCGTTTTACCGAAGGTTCGTAATTCCGAAACACAAATTTCCCATAGAAGGGGGTTCATAATTCAGAAAATGAAATAGGGTTCATAATTCCGAAGGTTCCTAATTCCGAAAATGAAATAGGGTTCGTAATTCAGAAAATGAAAAAGGGTTCGTAATTTCGAAAACGAAATAGGGTTCATAATTCAGAAAATGAAAAAGGGTTCATATTTCCGAAGGTTCGTAATTCCTATAATGCAATAGAGTCCTACATAACTTTTTGGAATTACGAACCTTCGGAAATATGAACCCTTTTTCATTTTCGGAATTATGAACCCTATTTCGTTTTCGAAATTACGAACCCTTTTTCATTTTCTGAATTACGAACCCTATTTCATTTTCGGAATTATGAATCCTGTTTCAATTTCGGAATTATGAACCTTCGGAATTACGAACCGTTGGAGTAACGAACCTTTCGAAATACGGAAAGACGAACCTGCGGAATTATGAACCTCGGAAAAACGACATGTAACCCTAAAAACAAGGCAAAACGTCAAGTGTTGTCTCGCCTACATCTCGCTAAGCAAATGAGAATGTGTACTTTGGTCTGGCAGCTTTATTATACTAAGCAATAAGCAATAATGATGATGTATCATACACTTTATCCCTGGAAAATGTGACAATGCTGTTTGTCCTGCTGTTAATGCTTTATTTCTTAAACTTTACTCTTATGTAGGTGAGAAAACCAATGCTGTGAAAAAAAGATAGGTTATTATGTGTTCAGTGGCTCTCAATGAAGTCTATTGAACTTTTGACCTTTGACCTAGATCAGATTTGACCTATTTTTCGAAATTGACCCTTTGATCCTTCAAGGGATGTAACTGTGGCATGAATCTTGTGATTATACCTCCAAGGTACAAAAAGTTATTACATGTACATGTAAAGAGATTTTTCACTGAAATTTCATCGACCTTTCGACCTTTTACACCGACGCATTTACAAACATGACATGCTCCTTCAAGAGATATACTTGTAGATTTGAATTTGGTGAGCCTACCTCAGAAAAAAATTATTACATGTGAGGTGATTTTCACTGAAAGTTCATTAAATTTGACTTCTTGACCTTTGTCCTTCGTCAGATTTAACTCATTTTCGAACTTACATGGAACCCTTTTACACAAGTCATAATCCATTTAGAATCCGCATTGAAGCGATGCGTTACTGCGGAAAGATTTTGCGTACAGGTGCTAAAAGGTTAAGAGATGTAACTGAGGTATGAATTTGTAAATAAACAATCCGTAGTCCTTATCATTGCATGTGCTATCTTCTCCAGATATGAACATGTCACAAAAAACAAACATTAAATTTATGGTCAAAAACCCCAACAGTTCATGAATGACTACATGTAAGATGTATAATCGATATTGTGTGTGTGTGGATTTTTACAGACTTGTATCAATCAGATATGATTATTTACGTCTGGGGACCGACCTTTAACGTCACCATCCGAAAGACGTGACTCAGTCTCGAACCTGGGTCCGCTGAATCAGTTTTTAACTTCCACTGTTAGCTGGATTACATGCGCACGCCACAACGCCCAGTTTTGAAGAAAGTGTACACCGGACATCCCCTTTAAAGATGCTTCTGTTATCTTACCCTGATGTGAACATATCACAGAAAATAAAAATTTATATTCCATTTTAAAAATGGACAAAATACATGCATTAATGAAACAAATTAATAACATACATTTGATCAGAAAAATAAAAATCTGTTTCCCTTGAAGATGCACGAATTATTTAGAAAAGAAAACTGATTTTCCATCATTATATGCAATCTGTTCCCCTAAAAAAGCATGTACTATCAAAGACATCCCAGTAGATCAACGTAAAACCTCAAAAAGGTTGTCAGAATGCCTGTGAGACTGATATGCTGATTCATGGGCTGTAGGTCCGGTGAAACCACACATAAGTTTTCAGAACGCCAGCAAGACAGACTGGGCTGTCGGTCTTGTGGGCAGTATAGCCTGTACCGGTCTTCTCCTCATGTGAACGTAACTATGTCACGGCGGCTACCAATTATATGCTATTTTAGAAATGTACTCTTAGAATATATGGGTGAGACCCCTGCTAGGAGTAGCACCCCTGATTTGCATATTCTGTGGTCAAGCCCACGAAGTGGGCAGCATACTTGAGAAGAAGGCTCATTCCTTAAGCAAAGAAAGTTGAAAGCAGATTGCTCTTCAAGAAACTCTTACAAGAAATTCATCATTTGGGGGTATTATAAAAGTTGGTGAGTTTATCCTTGTCATTTATGATATTGTAAAACTTTAATTTAATTACATATTTCATGTCTTAATTGTTGAGACTTTCTCTATGAAGATACTAATATTGGCGAATGTGTCTGGTAATATACCAAATCTCCTCGTGGAATATATTTATGTTTATGTGCTGTATGATTGTGTGTATCAGATATATGGCACACCCATTAAGCCCTTATACATGTAGTTTCATATATGTTTAAGAATAGTGAAGAAATAGTTACTTATCATTTAGAGAACATCACGTTGTATCATATTTACACAAATTATTATTTCAGTAGTTTCATTGCATGTAATACTGTATATACAGACAAAAGAAAGGGAAAGTAATTTAGTTAGAGCGAGAAGGAGTTATGACTCATCACATCTCTACAGGGAATAAATAATGTATTATCAGAGTAATAATGAATTATCAGTACATTTCATCAGTATCACAAGTTTAAGTCATATAAATAATTTTAAAGCTTATAAAAAGATTATTTTTCTCTTTTACTACGTAACAATAATACGTCACAATATTACAGATTAACAATGCTATATAATGGAATTTAACGAGGTATTAATGACTAATTACTGATGCCCATACTTAAAACAGTATTCATAGTGATTAATCTGCTTATTCAAGTTTATATTATTATAAGACAATGATTGTCATATTCAATTGATATTATACGAATTAATGTAATAATCAATTTCTGTTTACATATCTATTTGTTTCAGCTACCACTTTCGTCACTTACGTGTATACGCTTTGGTTACACACTCAGGTAGACTACACTTCGATATATAGGTAGTCTTCATTTCGCTTTGAAAGGCTCTTTGTTTTATATCGCTCGCCATTTTGGGAACGCTTGTGAACCAAAATAAATGCACTAAGGCTTTGTTGTTTGGTACATATGACAAGTCTGCATCTTCGTGGTGATTTGATTAAAGCATCGATGTGACTGATGTTTGAGTGCGTTAGAACGTTATAGTTTTCCCTTTATGTAGAACAGCCTATTTATAAGAATTAGACGAAGCTACATCGTAACCTATCTTCTCCAGAAGATTTCACTCCATTCTTCTCAGAAACAGATGCACTAAGGACAGAAAAAATATCACAAATTTGAAAAAAAGTATAAAAATGTGTTCCCCTTGAGTACGCATGTGCACTATCTTCTCCTGATGTCAGCACTTTGCAGAGAAATATCTACTCCCATTTGCAAAATAAAAGGCCCAAACAGATGCACTAATGGTATGAACTGTCATTCTCTTGGTATGGAAGCAAGTAGGCAGGATGATTTTTTTTTTGTCATGGTTCAAAAATCTTTTCATTAAAGTGAGCCATTCAAATAGATTACTCTCATTTCAGAAATGTGTCTATATTGCCTCATCCCTTGGGCTTCAATTAAGCTAAATTTGTCTGGCCTGGGAGAGATAGAATGAGAAAGAGAGAGAAACAGAGAGAGAATGGGAGAGAGGGGTACATGGGAGAGGAAGACGGAGAGAGAGAGAGAGAGACAAAGAGAGATAGAGAGGTAGAGAGAGAAAGAGCAAGCAAGTGAAAGGCAGTGAAGCAAGTAGGCTGGGAGGTATTAGAAAGAGACCTGGGGAGCGTTTCATCAAATGTTTTGTCAGTGATTTTTACCGACAACTGTTATAAGTTACTGAAATGCTTGCATCTGATTGACCGAGAGCAAATTTGTCGGTAAAAATCACTGACAAACACTTGATGAAACGCCCCCCATGAGGCAGATAGTAAGAAAGGTGAAGGAAAAGAAGAGAGAAATGGTTGGAATGACAGACAAGGAAATAAAGAGACAAGGGAGATAAAGAGGGGTGGGAAAAGGTAGAGGGGGCAAAGAGAGAGAAAGATATAGAGAGATGGGGCGAGAGGGAGAATTTTCAGAGAATTATTTTTATTCTGAATTAGATGGTCTGTTTGGACTATCAAGGTGGACACAAACCTAACAAGCCTTGCTATATATACCCAGCACAAAAAGTAAGGAAACTCGGCTTTGATCGATTATATTTCTTTAAAATGAGAACAATATAGGTCGTATTGAGTATCATTTTAAAGCTTGGATAATTCCCTATTAAACCATAACATACATGATATGATTTGCGGAATGGGGCGTGTGCAGGCGGCGTAAATAAGGGGAAGGGTCAAAAAGGAAATGTTGCAAAATGAGCGATATTTTGGTTTTGGGTATACTTGATGATATAAAATATAATCAGATAATGGATGGCACGATAGAAATGCATCTGTTTAGGCATCAGGCAACACTGCTCACGTTTTTCCTGGAGTACTATTGTTGGAACAGGGTGATATTTAGTTATAGATTAATACTTGCCGAACTCATATTTCAATCTTGCGCTGCTGTATAATCCAGCTCGCCGAAGTCCCACCTCCCCAAAGCATCCTCCTCCGTGCCAATCTTAAAGGGAAATCCAACCTTAATTTTATGAAGCGTAACCTGCTTATTAATTTGATACCAAATTTACCAGAATTGGACAGCTATGAAGAAAATTATAGATCCCCCAAACACGTCTTTCGCCCGTCGTCTGCTGCACATGGGCCGCCATTTGCAGTGAATTTTTGTAGAATAATGATATCACTAATGTTTCATTTTAATCTTGTTGATTTTATCGTAAGCACTATTTTTTCAGTCATTGTGAAACAAACGATATAAGCTTTTGACCTGCGTGCATTTCTTCTTTTTTTTCAATAAGCTTTCTCGATTCAATTAAATTTGATTCATTCTACATACAAATCTTATTTCGCTGTAATAAAAAATTCAATAATTTTAAGTAAAGCTGGTATAGAGCATTGGTGTATTTTCTGAGTACAAAGTTTATATTCCAAAAATTTCTAATAACTGATGTGATAGGCTTGATGAAACATTATTTATTAAACATCTGCATCTCGACTCATATGCTAGTAATATAATAGGGTAATGATCTGATAAACTGATAAGACAGAGCTTATCGGTTACACTAGCAAGGCAAACATAGTGCATGATAAAGGAATGCTATGACTAATTGTGATTCATTCAAGACATGTACAATACTTAACCTTGTTTGTGTTGCATGTTATCATCTCAATCAGAAAAACTTTCACCAGCATTTTTCGACCCCCCCCCCCTCTCTCTCTCTCTCTCTCTCTCTCTCTCTTCACCCATTGTCTCTCCCATGTACCTTTCTTTTCTCCTCATCCAAAAATATTCTCACTGAGCATGTTCATCTGCCGACCCACCTTCATCAGACCAATCACCATTTCCACTTACCATCTGCTTGCTTCCTTCTTCTCTCTCACTCTATCCTGCATAAAACAACATCCCTTCTCTCCCATCAATCTCCATCCATTTCATCCAATCTTTCTCTCTCCCCATCTCTCTCTCTCTCTCTCTCTCTCTCTCTCTCTCTCTCTCTCTATATATATATATACATGTATCTCTATCTCATCCTCTCTCTCATCCAATCATGCTCCAACTGATCAGGTAAGCATGTTATTTGACTGTGACCTTCATCTTTTTCTCTTAGTTTGTCAGCTCGCCCTTGTCATTTTAAGGGCATCAATCCACCATTCCATCCTCTACCGTGATTTGTCCATTTCTCTGCTCTTTATCTCTCCTTTCATCACTGAATAACAATCCAACTGAGTCACTCCTTTCATCTACTACCCCATTCTCCATCTCTCATGACCATTCACAGTCCACACATTTTCATGCCAGAGTATCACTTAAAGGGATTCAGTAACTTTGTGGAGGGCTTGATTTAATTAATTGTTGAATTTGATATATGTCTTGTAATGATGTTCAGAAGGATAGATAAATAGCCAGTATAGAAAGGTTTTCAAATATATAATGCTATTATTAAGATATCTGTTACTGAATACTCCCATATACGAAAGCGTATGGCCATACGCTTTAGTCTAACACTGAGTCTATGGGGGAAATGAGTCTGGCATTTCCGGTCACTTGCATATGTTTACTTTTGTAAAGGATATAATGATTTTGAAGTGCTTTTTTCCCCCCTGGGCTTCATTTTTACACCATATTACATACACTGATAGCATGTAAGGCCAGGCAGCTCAGATTTTTATCAAGCCTCTACAAAGTTACCAAATCACTTTATCAACACCCAAAGAAGATGTTGCCCACACCTTCTAAAAAAAATCATCCTTCTTCTCCACCTCCTGCTGCCCAAGAATTTTTTTATGTCTGGGCTCATCCTTTATTATATCCCACCTCTTTTCATTCACCTAAACAAAACAAATCTCTCAAATTTGGCAGACAGACAGACCCAGGACAAACAATGTCTGGAACTTGAGCTCTGAATCAATATAGTACGTTAACCCCAGATATTCGACATAGGTGCCTGGCTGATGGACAGAGGTGTAAAAGAATGGAAGATGTGTAATCAGGAGCGCAAATGTTGGACTATCATTCTTATCATAGGTGCATAGAAGGGATGATGAATGGGACAGTGAGAGAAACGGGAAGAGACTATATGGGTGAATAGACAAGGAGAGAGGAATGACGCATATGATTGATGCAAAATGTGTTACAACTTACAAGACATCAAAGTGTATGGTTTCCATCCTGAAGCAAATATGTGTGCATGAAGAGGGGTGTTTGAAAGAATGAAAGGGGAGGAGAGAAAGCAGGCGCAGAGCAGGAGGGAAAGGTGAGGAGTGAGGAAAAAAAGACAGAGCGTAAGACAAGATGAGAAGTGGGGAGGAAGTGTGGGATAATGGCAAATGAAAGAAATGGCTGAAAACGATTCAAAGATGCCCCAAAAACAATCTTAGGGCACTTCTGGACCACCCTAACTAGTCTTACACTGGCATTTTGCTGAACTCTGTCCTATTGGTACATGGGTTGGCCCAAAGCTATACCAAAGTGAATGACCCCCATCCATTATTACAGGATTATTTGGCATTAAAAAGGCAAGGATAGCACCCGTTTTTTAGGGCTAAATATTGAAATGCAGTATAAGCACTTGAGTGAGAACAGAAATTGAAATAATTAGGCGTTTAGGATGATGGTCAAGTTGTAAACGCCATGTCCAATCAGAGACAGCATGGGTATGAATATTCATTTCACATACCAGCATGGTCGTTTAGACAAAAATGCCTTTGTTTATTGCATTGTACCAAAGAATTTGAGTATTTTTTTTTGCACTCTTTTTTTTATTTAGGGATGCAGTTGTTGAGAAACCTTATACTGACAAGTCTAAAAAATAATTCTACTACATTGAAATCACAGAGAAACGAAAAGTAAAAGAAAAACTGTAAAAAACTCACATAGTTTTGTTATGATCCAGGTTGAATTTAACATGGATGTAAAGGGCAATATCTGTCCTTTACAAATATTGAAAGAATATGACTATACACTTGATGACAGGGTCAGGATCCAGTAATGTAACCAAAGTACACATTGTGTCCTTGAAACAGTTGACTCCAGCACTTTGATTGGTTACTTCACCGACCCTTTCCCAAAATAGATCAATAATATATGATGTTTTGAATATGAAAATGAAAAGATTCAACGTTTCCATATATATGCGTTTTAATAGTGGTTCATATACTATTACTTATAAAGAAAAGTGTTTTTGTTTTTCATCACTTATTTTCAACAATTTATTCTTATACTTAAAGGGGTACTCCGGCCTGAAAATAATATTAATTGAATGAATAGAGTAAAATTAAACAAGCAAAACACTGAAAATTTCATCGAAATCTGATAAAAAATAACAAAGTATGCAAATGAGCAAAAAGGGCTTGTTTGATTTCCAGTGCCTGAAATGGCACACTCTCCTTGCAACCAGTGGACTGTTTTGCATGGTCATATTCAAAGTTATGTTACTCAAGAAATATTAATGCTATGCTTATCAATTTTTTTTAGGAAAGATAAATGGATATTTTATCAACACAGCCATACCTTGTTTAAAGGGGTACTCCGGCCTGAAATTAATATGAATTGAATAAATAGAGTAAAATTAAACAAACAAATCACTGAAAATTTCATCGAAATTGGATGAAAAATAATGAAGTTATGGAATTTTTAAGTTTTGCATTATTTTGGGAAACAGTTCTATGCATGTCATCATGAATATGTAATGAGTGAGCTGATGATGTCACGTCCCCACTTTCCTTTTTTAACTATATTATATGAAATCTTCATTATTTCATTTTTTTACATACATGTCTATAGAAAATATCTCCCTTGTAACAAAATAAGTTACAGCAATGATGAATTACACATTAAATAAGGAGTCTGTCCTTTTAGTTATAGGCTTGAAGCAGAAAATTTGAATAATTGCAATTTCATATAAGAAAATACAAAAGAAAAAGTGGGGATATGACATCATCAGCTCACTCACTGCATATTCATGATGACGTGCATATAACTGTTTTACCAAAATAATGCAAAACTTAAAAATTCCATAACTTCATTATTTTTCATCCAATTTCGATGAAATTTTCAGTGATTTGTTTGTTTAATTTTACTCTATTTATTCAATTCATATTAATTTCAGGCCGGAGTACCCCTTTAAACAAGGTATGGCTGTGTTGATAAAATATCCATTTATCTTTCCTAAAAAAAATTGATAAGCATAGCATTAATATTTCTTGAGTAACATAACTTTGAATATGACCATGCAAAACAGTCCACTGGTTGCAAGGAGAGTGTGCCATTTCAGGCACTGGAAATCAAACAAGCCCTTTTTGCTCATTTGCATACTACCTCCGGTCTGAGTAATCTGCACACCATCAATTACATAATATCCCTCACCAAATAATCATAGGCATCCACATTTCCCCTCATTAATAAGCTGCCCAAAATTGATATTACTCAGCTGCTGAGTGCAAGCAATGGATAGATTCTGTCTAATTAAGCCCTTGTCACAACTGGTCGTGTAGCTCTGAATAAATTTTGCAATAATCCCTGTCGGATGCAGAGATCTGCGGGGATTTTTTCTGGTCCACAGGAGCACACAGTCAGCTTCAAAAGACTGTTGAACAAGTCCAGGAATCTCTGCGTTTGGCCACGTTTTTTCAATTGACGAATGCAGGTAAAAAGTGTTTAGGATGACCCTCAATGGAAACCCAAGGCTGACCGTCATCTCAGTCTACAGTCCAACAGAGGTGGACAGTGAAGAAAATGCTGAGGACTTCCATAAAGAAGTGCGTAGGGCTGTCAACACCACACCAGCTCATAACATCCTGCTTGTTTTGAGTGACTTCAACGCACATCTGAGCGAGGAGAGGAATAGACTAAGTATCTGGTGGAGATCATCTTGGAGCCATAGGGGTCGTGCTTGAGTGCTGATGGGAAGCCAGTTGAATTGGTGGATGACTTACTGTACTTGGGAGCAAAGATCAGGAACACAGAGGGGGATGTTGCGGATAGGGTGAGGAAAGGCCTGAGCAGCATGGCACAGCCTGAAGTCAGTATGGAAATCAGACCTCCGTAAAGACCTAAAGATACGTCTCTTCACAGCTACGGTGGAGTATGTTTTGTTGTATGGGTCAGAGACCTGGACCCTTACAAAGAGACTTACTCAGATGGTTGATGGGTGCTATACTAGAATGTTAAGGATGGCTCTGAGCGTCAACCAGTACGCAACGAGAATTAGGAACAAATGTGTCAAATATACTCGGAAGGCGGAGTTAAAATGATTAATATTTTTATTCATGCCAAGTCTCTAAAGATATCTTGAATGAGAAGATTTCTAAGTGATTCTCAGGTAGAAAATTACACTTTCCATATGTTTGATTCGTCCTTGCCCCAAAATTATTCTTTTCACTTGTATATGGGATCTATCTACTACAAAAAATTGGCAGACTTGACACCAAATCCATTTTGGAAAGAAGTTCTTTTAGCATTGTCAGACCTGGTGGAACTTTTTATAGATAATATTGCATGTCAACCTCTTTGGAATAACCCCCGAATAAAAATGAATGGTAAAGTAGTATATTTTAGGTCCTGGAGTGTAAAAGGAATACGTCTTGTGAATGACATTTTAGAACGAGACGGATGCTTTCTTTCATATTTTGATTTTCAACGTCAATTTGACATACAAACAAACTTTCTCCAATACTATGGTCTATGTAATGCTGCTCGGTCAGGTTTTGAAAAGAATACACATGTAATTCCAAAGGCCATATAGAACCTATAATTCCTGAAGCTTTGCACCTTATAGTGAAAACAAAATCTGGTTGTTCCCATATTTATCAGTCTTTTTTAAAATATAAAGTAAAAGAATGTAAAAGTCTTACAAAGTGGAAAAAAATCTTAGATATTCAGGATGAACGATGGGGGTCATATTGTTTAATTCCTTTTCAATCAATAGATACCAATATGAGATGGTTCCAAATCAAGATTTTAAACAGAATATTATATACGAGAGATGTATTGTTGAAATTTGGTGTGGTAACTGATAAAAAATGCACCTTTTGTAACAACAGTGACGAAACTATCATACACGTGTTTTGCTTTTGTCAGTACTCGAATGTAATATGGTCAAAATTTATTTGAGTACTGGGTACTTCGTAATACTGGGGAAAAGGTTATACTTAAAAATCAAAATAAGTTGTTTGGATTTTGCGGTATCAATAACAATGCACTAAATTTTATACTGATGATTGTACGACGAGAAATATTTCATGCTAAATTACAAAATCAATTACCTTCATTTGAGAAAATTATATTAACTGTAAAATATTATTACGAAATGGAAAAATACATTTATCAAACGAATCTCAAAGAAAAGAAATTAGTGAAGAAATGGTTTCTTTTCAGAAAATGTTTTGAGTGTGTTGGCAGCGTGAAAACATGAAATGATCAATTTACTATGTATTGTTTTATATCATATGTATAATTCATTTTGTTATTTTTCTCTGCCCTCAAGCTTGGGCCGTGAAGTTCATTGTTATGCCATTGTTTACTCATTCTGTTGTACGATCCTGATTACGAAAATATATGATTATTAATTTGTACTTGTTGAATTTTTTGCAAATAAAGAACCCTGGGAAGGGAAAAAGAAAGGGGAAAAAATTTCAGTACAGGGCAAATGGGAGAGGAACTTGCAAGATACGTCACGGAATTGCCAATTTGTGTTTCATAAATTACAACTTTAAAGTGGCATTAAACTGGTAGAACTTGAATAGCGCCATATTACAGTGATGGCTAAATCAAGATTATAATTTGAAAACTAATTGTATATTATTTGGAATTTTGACAACCAGCATCTTTGGATAATAGGCAAATTTTATATTTTAAACTATTATTTTTTACTTGGCATTGTGGAAACTTGTGTGCAGGTACATTCTAAGCTGTTACAAACTAGAATGGGGAATGATGGGAAGATGAGAGACACAGACACTTATCAAATCCTGTTGAAAGATGGCGCTATATAGGGCTCCAGTTTACTGTCTCTTTAAAATGCATAACTTTATTATTTTTTAAATCAGATTTTGCTCAAACTTTTACTAATATGTTTCTTGAAATTATCTGCTTCTGTTAAAACCAAATTAATATTAGGGTCGACTTTCCCTTGAAAGAGCTAAATTGCTAAGTACTCCCATGCATTCCTTTTATTTTGCTGCTTCCATATTTCTATCAGTCTGATCGAGTGGTCTGATCGAGTGGCTATCTACAGTCATCTACAGTACCCTATGAATGGGTACATAGCGGTAGGAAAAAATAAACACCATCTCTGATTTCATCTGTCTAATCCATCAACCAATCAATCTGTATGCCAATGAAACATCCAAACATCCTCCCTCCAAATTAATTACATTCTGATTCATGAGTTTGTTTGTTCCACAAAACTCATTGCAGCTGTCTGTCTATTTATAGGAAATAAAGAGAGATAGGAAAAGAGTGTGTGATAACGAGAATAAGAAAACAAAGGAGCTGAAATAAAGAAATCTTATTAATGTAAAATCAATTAGGAAGTGGATGAAATCCAATTGAATCAAGAATGTTCTAAACTTAAATCAAATTAACAAAGTCCACAGAAAATGGTGAACATAACACTGTCATGCAGGTAAAACAAAAACAAAAACATTATTAATGTTACTCATGAAAACTTAAATGAGAAGATGACTGGATCTTGGGGAAAAGTGAATTCTGCCTCCTTATCTTTCCATACATTTGTTCCAACTTAAATTTCTTATGACTGCATAAGGTCCAGCCCAATATAATATGCACTTCATTACATATTATATCTTACAAATAAATAACATCCTAATTACAGTATTCATATCTCAGTAATCAAAACTATTATCAGAAAATATTCACCCAAAATATTTTTAAAAGCTTGAAAGAGATCATGAAAATAATGAGAGAAAAATATTTGAGATGATCAAAAGCAAGCTTTTTAAAAATGTTTCAAGTAAAATAGACTTTAGTGCTCATCTTACTTACCTCACCATGCATATTCCTATGTTAACCCATAATCCAGATTGAATGATAACATTGGCTACGTTCTCATGGTAAGCAAACTTTGAGTTAAGTAATCTCAAAGTTGTAAACTAAGATCCCTCATACACAGCAAAATAGATGGGCCTGGGCTGGCCAGAACTTAATGTAAAAAGACTAAAGTTATTGTAAAAGTTTAAGGCCATTTTGTGAACCCAGTTATTGAAAGAAAGCTTTTTGACAATGTAAAAAAAAACATCAAAAAGATCACAGTGAGCCGTTAATGTGACTTTGATTTTTCGATATATCAATTACATGATATAAACATCACCTTTAACATTTACTGATGCAGACACTGGACATGGAAGCTAAAATAAACATTTTTTCTAACAGTCAAATGCACTTAAGTTTGATAAAGTCATGAATAAAATAAAGGTGCTTTCCCAGTGCATCCAGTTGGTTTCTTTTATTTCTTTTGGAAGCTACAAGAGGGAAACCATTGTCAGTAATATATGTAAAATCCGTTTTCCTCCATTTAATACATTTGTCTCCTGTGGGCCTATTTGGGAATTCCAACTGTCTTGGAAACTCACACTGCTTATATAATAAGTGGCACACGTAAACAAAATATTCTAAATAGTCCAGTATTAAAATTATTTCTTGAAATTCAAATGTTTATCATCGGTTTGGAATCTCGATAAGAATTAAAAAAGAAAAAACAGTTCGTTCACTTTGTCATTATATGACGAAGTATTAAAAGAGTAAAATACAATATATCTGAACACAGTATCAGTAATCCTAAAATGTAGATTATGATGTGCATAATGATGAACATTTAATTATTCTATTATTTAAATGGGCCCTCAAGATTTAAAAAACATAACTTCCCTAATTATGCTAAGACGTCCCTCCTGCATCTTTTGCTGGTCGTCTATAGCTCTAGATAGTAGCTCTAGATACTAAATATTATGATTTTTCAATAGTTCACCAAATCTGTACACATTACCTACGGCATATGTCACACATTTGACACCCAATGTCACACACGTGACCATACATCATGATACAAAATATAACATAACAAAAATCTTATGCAATTTTCAACAGAATTAATGATATTTTCTAAGAAATAGTACCATGTCATCTTTTTATAAAGCTTCTTGCACTTCTCGCTGTCTCCTTTATCTTGTAATTTTATATTTTGTACTGACTTGTATTTGCATGTAATTAAACTATTACAAATGAATGAATGAATGAATGAATAATAATAATAAATGTAACTTATATAGCGCCAAATCCACTCTGTGGAGTGCTCAGGGCGCATGTAGAAATAAGTTAAGAATTGAACAGAAATGTTTACATCATTTTTAAAAGAATCAGATGTTATGCACTTTTTGATGTCTTCAGGAAGGCTATTCCATAATTTAGGACACGCATGGGCAAATGATCTTTCCCCCAAGATTTTGCGACTTTATGGATCCCAAGAGAACTGGAAGTGGATGAGCGCAAAGATCTTGCGGGGGTGTATTGTATTGGGAAGCAGAACCATGAACGCAGTAAAAAGTGAGCAATAAAATTTTGAAAATAATGCGATGTTTGACAGGGAGCCAGTGTAGCGACTGCAAAACAGGGGAGATATGAGTACGCTTGGTGGACAGAGTAACAATGTGAGCCGCAGCATTTTGAAGCTTGTGGAGCTTGGACAACAGATTTTGGGGTAAATTGAACAGAAGGGCATTGCCAAAGTCGAGACGGGAGGAAATTAATGAATGAAATATACTTACCATAAATATGAACATTGAAGATTTTGAAAATTCAGAGAGAATTAAAGATGAAATGTGAGTTTAAAAACCTGCTTCTGTGCGAGCTCACACACGAGACCCGAACTTTTTGACCTCTGACGTAGAAAAGGTATTATCATTGACCCTTTTTCGTTATTTAATCCACATGCACCTATGTCTGTATTTGCTGTACGGTATATACATGAAAAACAAACACACTTGGAAGGTTATTAAAATAAGAGGGCTCACAATATAGCCCAATACCCTGTTTTGGGGTCACACACATGACTAAGAAAGGCCCTGATGTACTTTTCTGTTTTTTCTGTTTCCACTCAGACCAACTTTAGAGCTACCAGTGAGAGTGAGCAATGATAGTAAGCACAGCAGGGATTAACATGGGTGATAGACGTGCCTGCATGGGTTCTATTTCTGTCTGTTTTGTCTGGTGTTCAAGAGTTGTTTTCTTATTATTTTTAACTTCAAAATATTTCGTCAATTTTCTACGAACATTTTTCATGAATAATTCATTTCCTGGTAGAGAAAATGAACCAATCAAAAGCTTCTGTGACATGGCGTGAAGAGACCGCTCAGCTGATCCCAATCATGGGGGAAGTAAAAACTTTTATCGCAAATAGGACATGATAATTTCCACATTATAAGAAAAGTATGAGTGTTGACCCTATTATTTTGTTGTTGAAAAATGAGAAAAACATCTATTTGTGAGTGGCTTTTTTATCAAGAGAAAAGAAAAGTATAAATAAATTCAGCTTTATCCCGCTATCTATCCTTTTCGGTCCCCACTGAATAATGGAGGAGCTCAATCTTTCTTTTCCGTTACGGTTCCTTTTATTTGACTGGTTAAACCACAGAACTCCTAAAGACGTAGAAGGCTCATACCCATTCCCAAGGCACAGATCGCGGTATAGCCGTCAAACCCGGTGTAGGATTCGCTCGAGTGCACACGCCGCCATATTGCTAATAGTCCTCGATCTTTTCAACAACCCACCAGACCGTGTGCTTCTCAATGCCTATTTATATTATATCGGATCTTCTTTATCGAAATAAAGGGCCTTGTGCCTTCAATCACTTGAAATTTTGAAGTTGGCTTTTCCACTGACGTTCAGCTGCTCTTTCATACATAAGTAACGTCAACTAATATCATGTACATTTTAGGAGGGGGGGGGGGGGGGTCTCTTTCGGACACAAAGGTTAAAATTGTATTCTCTCAAATTCAAGATAATATCAAACAGTTGATTTTTCTATCACTATTATCATATTTAGTTCTCTTTCAAGAAAGCAGCCCGAGTTCGTTTGTTCACCTTCATCCTTCTTGACACCCCCTCGGAAAAAGCAACAAAAATATACTTGCTTTTTTGGTACCATGTACATGACTTATAAAACGTTATACTTTTTGTACAGTTCCTCTGATATAAAAAGGCCTACAACTTTGTTTTGAATTAAGGATGTGTTCAACATACTCTGCCATGTTTCTTTTTATCTTTGATGATAATCCTTATATAAGTCAGGACTTAATCGATGAACTATTTTAAATTGTGGATTAATCAGATTGGCAGGGGAACGGGGAGGGGGAGGGGGGGGGGGGGTTAAGTCTGTAGCCCTCCTCCCACTTTCTGAGTAGACACATTGCTCAGCCGCCGCTTGAATCAATTTTTATTCAACTGGTTGTTTTTTAACTTTGAAGAAACGTTTGTATTTTTACAAGCCTATTGTACTGCCCATAGAAATCAGGTTCGGATTATGCAATACACCACTGTAATGTTCGAGTTTATTTTTGGAAAGTAGTTTTTATCGTGTTAATAACAAATAAGCATGAAAATGCCAAAAGCAACATTTGATAACACTGGCAATAATATATTTTATGTATTTCAAGAGAAACTTCCCTCTCATTTTTTCTTGGTTCATTTGGATACTAGCACCAACAAAATCTAGGAATTTCAGTAAGATTTCATATAACCCTAGTGTTGATCAATTTGTACTGAATGAATGCCGTTGACGCGACGAGCTTCATGAATCTGGAGAGCGAAGGACTAACCAAGATGGCGGATATCACGTGATCACGTACGAACGATGGCTACAATTTCGCACCCGCACGAGCCTTCTACGTCTTTAGGAGTTCTGTGGGTTAAACGCACTGAACAATAGAGTTCGGTGTTTACGTTTAAATCTAAGTGTTAAAAACGTAACGAGTTGTACTGCCCTATTTGGGAAGGTTGTTGAATGATTCATATACTCTCGGTCGTCTTGAATATATGAATATTGATGACGTTGACGGGTGTTCAAAGGCGACGTGCAGCAAGCTGTGTCGACTTCCCGCGCAATCAGAGGACTATATTCCGTGCGTTTCGAGGATGGAGCAGGAGATCGACAGAGCAGTACAGCCGCCTTGATTGAAGGCTACCCTTACACTTAAAATGACATTCGCTACTGCATTGACAAGGAAAAGCAATGTAATTTGGCTGGTTGGCACACAGCCAGAACGTCTGAGTCAGAGAGCTGGAGAAAGAGAGAGAGATATATATATAGAGAGAGAGAGAGAGAGAGATAGAGAGAGAAAGAGAAAGAGGGAGAGAGAGAGAAAGCATTAGAGACAGAGAAAATGGCAAATAAGTAAAGATGGAACATAAGGGGATGAGGAAATACATATAAGTTGGATAGAGAGAAAGATTCAAATAAAGGGATGAATAGAGATGGGGGAGAAACAAACAGACAGACAGATAGAGGTGATTGAGAATGATAAAGACAAGCCTGTTCAGACTACAGAGAGTTATACGAGATTTGTGTAAAGAAATTTTCCCTGATGTCTCAAGCTTTAAGTTGATACCAGATTTGGCTGCCACCTTCTGCCACTTTTTATGTGAGAGCAGATTTTCCTTGACCCATTACTCGGAAAATACATGTATCGTGTGTTGAGAGCCAGAAGGGCGTTAACTCTGTGTTAAAGTATATGAGTTAACGCCCTTCTGGCTCTCAACACACGGTATGTTTATTTTTGGACCGCAGCCGCTGAAGGATTCTCTGTCAGTACGGCGCCGTATGGGGGCGCGCATGACTTTTTTTTTACACGGCAAGGTCCCATAAACATGATCAACACTGATAAGAAGTAAAAAAGATAATACATTATAGGGCTATGGAGAAAGAATGATTTGTGTCATAATTTGTTCAACACCAAAACCAAGCTCTCAAAACGTTCTCTATCGGGTTTTTTGACAGACCCAGCATTCTGAGTATTTCACAATGGCTTCAGTGAATATTTCAATGCGAAGGCTTTTCGAAATAATTCACTCTTCTGACAGTATAAACAATGGGGCAAAAGGACTTAAACTATACATGGACTTCATCGGTCAGTATTATGATTTTGATAACTCAATAGTACCTACAGCATTACTTCTTAGTGATACAGGTACGTTTCTCTTTCGCAAAATTATCAAGGCTACAGAGGGCGAACTTCATTTAATAACTCATTTTTCAGTTAGCTGAATATTATTATTTTATTAGTGTATGCATCATCAAAGTTTAATTTCAAGTAACAACACCATACAATACAATACACTGCAAATTTATCATTATTACAATATATCCAGAACCCCCCCCCCCCCCCCGTTTAAAGGGATACGCCACCAGGCGGCCATGGGGAAAGTCAGGATTGCGCAAGCCCCACTCACTCGTACACAAAGTTTGTGCGTCGGACGCGTCCGTTGGACTAAGTGGGATTACGTTTCGACTGCACGAAGCCAACCGAATCTCGCACGAAAGCTCGAGCTCAGGCGGAGCGTGCATGTTGTGCGGCGACCAGTCTGTCCGAGGTTTGCGCCCTGCGGGGCAATGGCATGATCAGGTAACGATCACGGTGCCCTCTCGCGGCATTAAAGCGTCCACAATCTGCGGTTGAGTATCCCTTTAAGTCACTCTTACGTACCATATGCCTGAGCTTTAAGTTAACACCGTTTCCACTTTTTTATATAAAAGCTTAGAGATTGCATTATCAATTTTCTGCAGTATGAAATTCATTGTAACGTGAAATTTTTTTTTAAATTTTCCATTGGATTTTGGCAGCCAATGAGAAATCGGTATTTTAATGACGTCATAGGTATTTGAAAAATATTTTCACTGGATTCTACGGGTCTGAATACCCATGAACCCATCATCTAGAATCTACAACCCAAATGAAACATCAAATGACTGAAGTATACAACGCAATATGTTTTTATCAAACTGAAAATTGAGTTGGCGCGTAACTTATGGAGAATCTACAACTCAAATAAAACAAAAGAATCAAGTACACAACGCAAAATGATATCATCGAATAGAAAATTGGTTGGGCCCATGAATTACAGAGAATCTACAGACCAAATGAACAACAAATAAATTAGAACCAAGACGCAAAATACATTTATCAAATCGAATCGATATATCGTTTTTTAGGTGTGCTATCGAGATTGATCGACTAGTCTTTGCTCAAGTTTTATTTATATTAAGTTTGGGGGCATTTTATTTTCAAACATCAGTATCTCCTGTATGCTGTCACTGTTGATTGTTGAATGTCATGTTAAGTTTTCTGGGGTTGATTTTGTGTAAGCTAACTATACACAATTTTTTTTTTTGGCCTCAGGTACCCTTTAAGTAAAACTTAGTGAATATGAATTTTGGCGCATTTTGGAGCCATTCTGGCCCACTGTGCGCCGGCATGCTCGATGGTGAAATGATTTCGTATATATTTAGTATGTTCACCTTCATCTTCTCAATATATTCAAGTTCATATCATTATCTTCTCCACCATCATGTCTTCATCACTTTGTGGTTATCGTCAGGCCTAATGGTCATCACCATCACCTTCATCATCATCACCTCCATCATCTTCATCATCATCTTAATCACCATCATCATCACCATCATCACCTTCATCATCTTCATCATCATCATCTTCATCATCCTCATCATCTTCATCATCCTCATCATTTCCATCATCATCTTCTTCAACATCCTCATCATTATCTTCATCATCCTCATCATTCTCATCATCATCCTCATCATCATCATCATTTCCATCATCATCTTCATCAACATCATCCTCACCAACCGCCTTAAACATCACTTGTGATCATCATCATTATCATCTCCATCATCTTCATCATCATCATCATCATCCTCATCATCATCATCATTTCCATCATCATCTTCATAAACATCATCATCACCAACTGCCTTGAATATCACTTGTGATCATCATCAGTATCATCTCCATCATCATCTTCATCATCATCATCATCATCATTACCAATATCATGATCTTCACCAATGATTTTCAATACTGTCTACTCTATGATATTCACAAACCACTTGAAATTAATGAAATGCTTCTCCCTTCTCTCCATCTCAGATAAACTCTGTAAAAGTCACAGTAAAGTAAGGAGTTTATAGCATGTAAGTCCTAGAGTAGATAGAACTGCAGCTAGTAACAATACAACAGATGAATCTTGCAAAGAAACTGCTCCCACTACTGAAGCAAGATTGATCGATATAAAGACTCAATTGCATTGATTCTAACGCATTGTTGTCTCTCATTTCATGCAAGGATAAAAAAAAATAAAACGGGCAAAGTGATGCCTTTGAATATTGTATGATATACTTTCTTTTATAGTCCAGATTTTTACAATGGAAAAGAAACCCGTTATAATTAGAACATAATTTTATAGGTCTAAGTCAACTAGTAGCTAACATAGTTTATAGTTTTACCAGTTGGTTTCTGTGTATCACCATTAATGCAAATACAAAGAAGCTGATTGACAATTTTATTCTATATCTCTTGTACTTTGATAGCACTTTGGTAAAAAAAGAACTCATTTACAAAATTGTAAAACCAAAACAGTTTGGTTGAAACAGGTCATACACTATACATCTCCGGGCCTAAGCTGTGGAATAGCCTCCCCCAATTTATTAGGAGAGCAGAGACCCTATCAACTTTTCAATCATACCTGAAAACCTATTTGTTCCCCACTGCAACACCATCACAAGAATAACTTACAAGTATGACTATCAAGACAATTTTTGGAAAGGAACAGAATTTCAACCACGGTCTGAAAACATTGAAATTTGTGAGACATCCTGAGCAAGCGCCATGAGCGCCCAATTGAGGCGGATACCGGCGCTATAGAAGAAGCCATCATCATCATCATGTACACACCCTCAAATATATACATACCTCCCCCATTCATTGTACGAAAGTCTAATGAATTTACATTTTTCTTGGTGGTTGATGAAGATAAGATCAATATCATATCATACTGGGTGTGTAAAAACATTTGATGAATAATAATATCCATGGCCCATGTATGGGTATTTTCTTCAGAGAAACTTTATAGAAATTCATGATATTTTTTACACAGAACAAATTTGAGAGCTGCTCACTAGATACATCATAGGAAATTTGTGTTTGCATTTAATATGGGTTTTCCCGGTCAAATTCATCAAAACGGCAACCAAATGGATGCACAGTCGCTAAATTTCATTTGAATTTGAATGCTCATCAAGAAAAACATTCAATTGCCTAAAATGAGCATTCAAAATCACAGGAGCTTCTGACCGCGAAAATTTGGGAATGCGATTTCATCAACAGACAAGCATGTTCGCGATAAAGCAATAGCTTTAAAGGCCAACTCCATCCTAATATCAAGTTGATTTGAATAAATAGAGTAAAATTAAACAAGCGTAACAGTGAAAATTTCACTGAAATCGGATGTAAAATAAGAAAGTTACGGCATTTTGAAGTTTTGCATTATTTCATGAAACAGTGATATGCATAGCATGGGCGGTATGCAAATGAGTGAACCGATGATGTTATGCACTCACTTTTCCTTATGTATTTTATTATATGAAATATCATATATTTCATTTTTTTTGCTTCAATAATGTAAAACATGGTTTGACTCCATATGGAACATGTAAAATCATCATTATTGTAACTTATTTTCATCCAAGGAAGGGATTCTTTATTATCACATCTATAAAAATTGAAATATTTGTAATTTCATATAATAAAATACATAAGGAAAAGTTATTTTACATCCGATTTCAGTGAAATTTTCACTGTTACGCTTGCTTAATTTTACTCTATTTATTCAAATCAACTTGACATTAGGGTGGACTTGGCCTTTAACAAGAAGGTCCTTCCCTTCGAATTTTCAAATTATGTTTACAAGATAAGATTTAGAAACAATACGTAAAGTGGTTTTCTTGCAGTGCAGATCAGGAATAAATGATAATGATGAAAAATGATATTACTCTACAAAAAATTAAAATCATGGAACATGACAAAGTTGATAAACAAACGCAAGCGCCGCAGAACGATTTCTGACTATGAAGTGGGGTTGCTCGAGCCCCGTTAGCACCCCTCCTATTTTGGGGAGCCCTGTGATTATCAATAAAGCGAATGATAAACTGAAAAAAAAATAGATTAGACAAAAAAAAAAAAAACAATAAAAAAACAAGCCATATGATGTGAAAGGCTACTTTGAATATGCTGTACACATTTGAAAAGATATACAGAATATGAAATATGATAATTCGTCTTGCAGCAACAAATTGCATTTGAAAACATAGAATGCTTAAATGAGGAAAAAATTGTAGTAGTTAAATAGGCAAAGCCCGGCTATTTTCTGTACTTCTTGTACCTGTTTGAAAATGAATGAATATACTGCTAACCATGCAGGAGCGTCGCTAGAACATTTTGAATGGGGGGGGGGGGGGGGGGGGTTGGGGTTGTGACACCCATATTTGCCGACACATTTTGCTGACAAAAATGCTGAACCCTACCCCCCCCCCCCCACAAATGATAATAAACGAAATTTGCAGATGTAGAGATCTTGATCATATTCGCAAGGAGGGCGCGCCCTTTGCCCGAATATCAAATTTTCAATTTCTAAAATTTTTAACAACTTTTCTTAGTGAAACTATACGGCAGTTACATACACAAGTTACATAATATTATTATCTGGGAACCTTGCAATGCTTCACAACTATTGAATATTCCAGCACCTCGCTGCCAGAATATGGATATCCTCGGGACTTGATAATCCTCGGGGTGCGGGGGGGGGGGGGTGGGCTGCAGGGGAACGCCTATGGCCCGAATATCAAATTTTCAATAATTATTTAAAAACTTCTCGTAGTGAAAATGTACAGAAATTACATACACAAGTTGGATTTCTAGCACCTTCTAGCACCTTGCTGCCCGGAGGGGGGGGGGGGGGGGGGGGTGGCTGCAGCCCGTTGCCGACGCCTTTTGCCCGAATTCCAGCGTTCTTGCGAGCGAGCGAGCAAATTAAAAAAAATTGTAGTGAAAATGCACAAAAGTTACATACACAAGTTACATAATATCATTAGCTTGGAACCTTGCTTCTCAAATATTTGGATATTCTAGCACCTTGCTGTCCGATTATGAATATCGGAACTTTGAAAAAATCCGCGGGGGAAGGGGGCAGCAGTATATTGCCGAAGGGGGACGTCTTTTGCCCGAATATTAAAATTACAGTGTTCTTGCCAGCGAGCAAAAAAATTGGTCAGTTTTTCCTTCTTTTTCTTTTCTTCCCTTTTCTATTCCTTCTATTCTTTCTGTTTTTGTTTTCCTTTTCTTTCCTCTTTCTTTGTTTTTTTCTTCTCATTTCTCTTCTTTTTTTTTTTGGCCGACAATTTTGAATGGCGTGTGTGACACCCCCACCCCCCCCCCCCACCCCCGCTCTAGCGACGCCCCTGCCGCTAACTTGACTGCCTATTAATGAAAATAAAAGAAAGTAAAACTCGAGCAAGATTCCGCACCCAAGACGTCGTAAATGAATTTGAATGACGTGGGCTTCTTTAAATTGAACGACGATAAATAAATTTGGATTTTCGAAGTAAATTTTACGAAGCTGGAAAATGAATTTGAATGCCTGAAAAGAAATATGAACCAAATGAGTAATAGAAAATGGGATGAACAAATCGCTCGAATGCGAGATTTTGAAAAATCTAATTTTGTTAATTTGACCGGGAAAACCTATAATCACAATTTAAAAGCTTTGTAAATTTCTAAGCATATATCTAATTATCCACAAACTGTCATTTGTCTGTAGCTCTCATTTATACATTTTTTGCAAGTTAACTTGATGCCGCAGAGGAACTCCCTTTAAGATAGAATAACAGATAAACTAGGATATGAAAATGACTTGCTAATAAAATAATGAACATATTTATATGATTATTAACAAGAGAGGGAGAGAGAGAGGGGGATAGAGAGAGAGAAAGAGAGAGAGAGAGCTAGAAAGAGAGGGATAGAAAGAGAGAGCGAGATAGAAAGAGAGAGAGAGAGAGCGAACTCAGGCTCACATGTATACATTTATATTAAACAACATGAGTGAAATGACAGCATTCCCTTATAAGGCCATATCCCTTCAGCATTACTCATGCATATTCACACCGTCCTTGTCAAATGGACTTGAGAGAGCTCAAAAGAGCACGAAAAGAGCAGAAGGGACAGCTAGAATCACCACTCAGTTGATTGTTAAACATGAGGTTTCAGCTATTAGTCTATACTGCCACACGTTAAGAGGTGCAAATATACATAAACAACAGACTTTATGCGATTATGACGTAAAAACAAAACATTCAATCATAAATCGGTTTACTTACTTCTCCTACTCAGTACATTTATATGCTTTTCCTACAACATTTATAGAAAACAACTTGATATATGCATTTATTTTTCAGAACAAAATGTCGAATACAGTGGACTATTAATCATTAACTCTCTTCAAATGTCATAAAAACGACCAAGCTTTCCACACAAAATATCTCATTTATATATAAGAATAATAGTTGAAAATGCAAGCTTTCGTATATTAAAATACAAACCCACATTTTCTCAAATTTCCTTTTTGTGTCTTTAAAGCTACAAGTAATTTAGGTCTCCCCAAATTGCAATGTTATCTTAGTTAATTTTGTCAACAAAATAAATTTGCAAAGTATTCAAATATATTCCTAGCTAGTAGATTTTATCAGAGAGAAAATAATGATTGTGGCAAATAAGTGGGATAAAAAACAAGAAAATTGGAAGGAAAAGGCAAGATGAGAATGAAAATACAAGCTATTTGTGACCAACACAATGTGAACATAGACAATCATCTAATTGACATATATGTATTAATCTCCTTTGGCAAATAAGCTTGAAGATTATTTTCAGTAATGGGAGAAAAATCATGTTCATTTACGCTTCCTTATTTTTCACACAAACGCAGAAAGTTTTGCTTTTACTCTCTCTCTCATCCATCCTACTCTCTCACTGTTACTAATGGCAACTGTCCAACAAATTAATGGTGCATTTAAATGGGGAAGAGGAAATGTTGAAAGATAGGAAACAACATTTCATCAGATTTCCTTTCAGATTGATACATCCTATGAGTGATAGCAATCACACTCAAGTGGAGATAATTTGTAAATAGATGTTCAACAACTCCACAAGAATACCTCCAGATTTCCCTATGATAAAATGAACACATGCACCCAATATAAAAATAAAGATGAAATGAATCTTGATTAAAGATAATAACATCAATAAGATTCCATATACTATTTAAATACAAACTCTTTATTCATCAGGAGCACTATTAAGTCATAATAAATAACTGTGGGCACAGCAGGGGTAAAACAATGCGCAGTATTTAGTGCTGCCATTATGCACATTATAGTGAAACCAGGCAATGATCGGCAGTTTGTGAACATATCAAGTGCATATCTCAAATTATAAAACGGGTTCAAGAATGTAGCCATCCTGATTGGTCAAATAACACCACGTGACCGTGCAAAAAAAGTGATAACGCACGGCAAAAAGGCTCTAAAGCACGGCTGAGCTGCGCGTACGCGTACCTCTGGTGCGTGCAAACTTAAAACGCAATGAAATCGCGTAGTTTAATTGTCATTTTAGGGCAGGGATTACATGCGCGCACTGAAACGCGGATGACGTTTGTTGGCTGCGCTTCTGTGATGTCATCCAGGAAAGCAAATGGCAGCCTCCATGACTGTGCGACTCTTAGCGTTTCTATGGGGTTCGTAACCATTTTTATAGACTGCCGACCCGTTTTATAAAACTATTAATACATGGTTGTGAGTTCGTGCGTTAGTGCGATCTGGCAACACGCAGGTTTTTATCGTGGTGTCATAAAGACACTCGGCTTGCGCCTCGTGCGTATAGTACACCACGATAAAAACATTTGTGTTGCCAGATCGCACCAACGCACTCCCAACCATGTATTAATACTTATATTTCTGCTTTCACACAAATCATCCTATTACCAAGGTAGGATTGCCCTTTAAGCTTCACTCACACATAACACAGGAAGATGCCTAAAAAACAGCTCTAGGAAAGAAAAGATGACCATAAGCATACTCTGCTTTACATGTTTGTGTCTTATTAGTTATACTAGAGATAAGTAAGAACATGTATTAAAGGGGCATTTGTTGCTCGAAACAGCCTAGGCTAGTACTACAACCCCTGAACATGAAGTGGTTGTATTTTGAAACAGCAGCTTTTCGAGGCAGTAAAGTGTGGAATGAGGCTACATAGGTTTGGTCAAAGGTTACTTGATAACCCATATCATTGTGTCAATCTCCGTGCATGTGCAGTTACCATGACAATCACTCCCTCTTTCCTATGAGTTTGTGAATGGATGCTTGTAAAGTTATAGCTCCTATTTACACAGGTCTTTGTGTTCACAAAGTTTGTGAGCACAATTTTCATTGCACGCATGATTTTAAGGCGCATAACGGAACATGGGTTTGTGAAAGGGGTACATTACCCCATTCCTATACTCCCAAGAGCACATAATAGAATCAGAATAAGAGCATTATATTACTTTATGTATCCGCATCAAAATAATGCACATGATTTTATGTACATAATAGCCGCATTTTTCACCAAATGGTAGGAATATGTATGTGATAACGCGGAAATGTAACTTTATTTCACGTTTCGTGATCCAGGTCAAGGAAGAACATCTTTAGGATGTGAGTTATGAATGTTTTTTTTTTATTTTCAGTCTTTAAAATGATACGTTTACTGATCGCCATTCTCATGAGTTTAAACTTTCCTGATATCAACCATCCCCCGCAAAACAGTGAGCCGAGACCACCGGCTGACTGTTGGAATATTGATGCCATGAGTGTAAGGTGACTAAGGAAAATGTTCTTCCATACAGTAGAGATTAATTACTTACAAAAAATGAATACGAGATGATGGATCAAATGGAATGTGTGAACCACTATTGTATGAAATTACCTAATCTTTTGGGATTCTGCGTCGACGGGAACGTCGAGCAAGCAAACACACACGAAGCCATATTGAAACAGTCATCGGTCACCGACAATACGTACGACACGCCCTCTACCTGACAGCAGTATATACGTACGTTTGGTAGATGGGCGAGTGAACGTGACTGGGGCGTCGTGTCAAACGCCATGCATGACATTTGTGACTGATAAACCATGGATTGACGCCGGAAATTAAGTCCATGATACCGAAACAGCAGACTGCTTACAATGGTAGCAATTGAGTATTATCACGTCTCTGACAACACAAGATTGCAGCTAGGTGCCATTAAAGATGCAAAACGTGATTTCTACCCATCGAACACCTGAAGCAGAAAGATCCGTCAGGCTGGCACCGAGGGATAAAAATTATGACTTCAGGAAATGCACATTGTCCGGTCATATGTTAATGTACCGGAAATAGAATCTCATGATCACGTACGGATTGCCAACAGAATCAATGGCCACTTCGCCAGCGTTGCCAAGGATATCCCTCCACTCTGCTGAGACAAATTGCTGGCCTACTTACCTTCACGTCCCTGTCCTTTAGTGGAACCGTGCATGGCAGGTATGTCGAGAACTGAAAGCTATCAACATAACGTGAGCAGGAGGCCCAGATGGTATATCTGCTTGTGTGATAAATAAGTTTTTGCTTGAGCTTTGTCTACGTACCCCTTACCCATATTCTCACTCTTCATACTAAGAGGGGTGGTGCCAGCTCAATGGAAACGGCCCATAGTAATGCCAGTACCGAAGTCTAAACCTGCTGCTCTCGACAATATAAGCCCGATTTCGCTCACTGACCATTTTGCAAAGCTAGCAGAAACCTTCATCGCCAATTGATATGCAGCCAAACATAGACCCCCAACAGTTTGGCAACATCAAGGGACTATCTTCTGTTAATTGTCTGGTGGATGTTCTGGAACTACAAGTAAACTTAAAATTTCGAAACTACGAGTCTGTTAATACGGTCTGAAACTACACGATAACTTAGAATTTTGAAACTACAAGCGAAACTTAAAGTTTAGCTCCCTTCGTGTGAACCTGACTAATGTGTAAGATACAAATCCGGCACATCTGATTGGATTCAGCTGCACGCAGGAATTCCGCAAGGACCTAAGCTTGGACCCATCATATTCCTTGCTATCATCAACACTTGCCGTGAGGTCAACGGTTGTTTGTCGATACATATATCTCGACGACCTCACACTCCTCGAGTGTCGGAACCAGACTTAGGAAGCTACTATATTCAATCCACCATTGATTCACTGAATACGTATTCGGCCAGCAAGTACATGAAGCTGAATCCAACTAAATGTGTAGCAATGGAGATATGTTTCATGAAGAATCCCCCACCTCTCCCGATTCTACGGAGAGAGGATGAACTGATTGCCCAGCAAACATGTGTCAAACTCCTTGGCATGTCCAGAATGACTTAAAATGGGGAAAACAAGTTAGTGAGATGCTAATGAGAGCTAATGGTAAACTTCACATGTTGAGAATATTGAAGCATCATGGCGTACCAGCTAGGGATCTTCTATCAGTGTTCAACAGTTACGGGAGGCCGACTTTTGAATATGCTGCGCCCGCTTGGAATGCCGGACCTAGCAAGGAGCAGGTTTGAAAGATAGAAAGCATCCACAAGAGAGCAATGAAAACAATAATAGGGTCCAGTGTTTCCACCTATGACAACGCCTTGTTGTGTTACAACACGTCGACTCTTGCCGAACGAAGACGTAATTTGTGGCTAGACTTTGCTTCTAACCTAAAGGACAATACCCAATGTAACCACATCTTTCCTACCACTGTTGAAGTAGGAGTAGAATGGAATAGTCGACAGTTTATGAGCCTTGAAAAGTTCTTTCCGGTGAAGTTTTTTCTTGATTTGTGATCCCATGTGGTCTCCGAACAATTCAGCTCTCTTGCCAAAAATCGACTTTGGGCAATTTGCATAATTTGCATAAGTCTAAATGGCTCCTTCTAGACAATATTTAGTAGCGAAAGACAGCTTACGCAGAATGTGTCAACTGATCTACGTACTATTCTAAACACAACACAAACAAGATGAATGCGACTGCGTCTCCTATATGCCTCCGCCTAAATTCAGTTGACGGCTCAAACTGTTCTTGAAATACTGTGATAACCAGAATAAAAAGCCTACAATTACATGTTAGTTCACCTCTTTGACATTTGACCCTATACCTTGTATTTAAATCGTGATTTATATTATGTATATTATTTATGTACTTGATTACGGAAATAAAAACAAACAAACAAACCTTACAACCCAAAAGTCAGATCACTTTATCTCTTCCTAGTCATGAATACAAAATAGTTGAGATATGGTGATAAAAGAAAGCTTTTAAAAAACCCATTACTTTCACATATAATGACATCCATGACCTGTCAACTTTGACCTCTGTGAACAAATATGTAATCAATCAATCTTCCCATGGTGATACATACTAACGCCAAGTTAATGGTTCTGGAGATATAGCGTTAACATGACAAAAACCTGCCATTTCAGAATTGACCTCTATGATATTTGACCTTTGACCCATGTACCCCAAAATCTAATCAGATCGTCTACCTATTGGTGATACATACTAGCACCAAGTTTGAAGTTCATACCTCAAATTGTTCTTGAGTTATCGGGAGAACGAGACTAACACCTGAAATTTCAGAATTGACCTCTATGACATTTTACCTATATACGTACCCCAAAATCTAATTAGATCGTCTATGATGATCCATAGTTCCATACTAGCACCAAGTTTGAAGTTCATGCCTCAAATTGCTCTTGAGTTATCGCGAGAACGAGACTAACACCTTAAATTACAGGAATTGACCTCCGCGACCTTGACCTTTGACCCACGTGTAAGTCATTTTTTGTTCGAAATCTGATATAGAGTGTAATCATAATCATTTGAAGAGGAGGTTATGACTTCCAAATGTAATGTACAAATGTGCGCTGATCCCAAAGCGATCAACTCATTGAATGTAGTTATACCGTTTTGACCATTTTGGTAATTTTGGCCACTTTGAGCCCCATTTGACCAGTTGCATAATTTCTATTAAAAACTTGGAATAAGTGAGCTTCAAGGATTACATTGGGCTTCCCCACCCAAATATGAATTTCGATGGGGAATGTTTGAAAAGCTCACCCAATGTAAAAGTTTCCACTGGTTCCAAAAATGTTACTCTTATTGACCTCACTTATGACATTCTGGTCACAATGGTCACTTTTTTGCCAAAAAATTACCAATGATATTATTCCTTCTTTGAATCGGGATCAAATTTGTAATCTGAATCATTCTGTAGGTGGGTTTGGCATCCAAATTCCAATTAGACAGGTGTTTTGATTTTAGAACATTCTGTTATTTAGATGTATCTTAACAACTTTGACCAGTTTGGTCATTTTGGCAACTTTGACCCACACTGACCATTTGCATAATTTCTATTAAAACTCGGAATTAGTAAGCTTCAAGGCTCCATATGAATTTTGACGGGGAAGTTTTGAAAAGCTCATCCAATGTAAAGTCTTTACGCTGATTCCAAAAAAGGTTAGTCTTATCGACCTCACGCATGACATTCTGGTCACAATGGTCACTTTTGGGCCAAAGAATGACCAACGGTATCATTCCTTCTTCGTCTGAATCATGATCAAATTTGTAATCTGAATATATTGTAGGTGGGTTTTGGCATCGAAATTCTCATTAAAGATTAATTTAATTCTAGAAAATCTATTAACTGGATGTATCTGAATCATTTTGACAATTCCGGTCATTTTGGCAAATTTTGCCACTGTGACTCACGTTGCCATTTGCATATTTTTTTATTAAAAACTCGGAATGTTTCGATTGGGCATCCTCACCAAATATCAATTTTGATGGGGAATGTTTGAAAAGCTCATCTTATGTGAAATTTTGCGCTGATTCCAAAAATTATAGTCTTATTGATCTCAGTAATGACATTCTGGTCATAATGGTCACATTTTAGCCAAATAACCGACGATGTCATTCCTTCTTTGTCTGTAATCAGAACATATTTGTAATCTGAATATTTTGTAGGTAGGTTTTGGCATCGAAATTCTAATCAAAAATTAATTTTAATTCCGGAAAAATCTATTAAGTGGATATAATTTAAGAACTTATAATATGTGACAAACATCCATGATTAAAATATTTTTTTGTATTAAAGTTACATAAACCTCTCTATATGACAGCAATGTTTTACTTTGCCAACAGAATAGGGTATTTATGGGGTATGACTAAGAAAAATAATTGCTTAGATGGGAGTATGTTATTACTGTCAAATTTGATGATCTGTTAAGAGGTTTGCGTCCATGATGAAAACTGCTTCAGGGATATAAATGCAGGTTAACACGACTTGCTAGTTATCCGGAACTATGTAAATGGGGCTATAGTGCTGTACAGGTTTGTAATATCTGCCTGCTAATTTTACAATAATTTATTGACCATGCTGATACACATTATGGATGCTTGTTTTTTATACCACAATCACTTCTAAGGGACCCGGTGAGAATACCAGGACACGCAGAACTCTGGTTACCTTCTGAAATTTTGAAGAAGGTATGCAGGCTTCCTCAAGATAATTATGTTTTAAGACCTACATTTGGGGATTAAGGGAAAAGGTATGGGGTGAAAATAAATTACATTTGCACTTTTTAGGGAGAATGTAATTTTTACTGTTTTTTTTCAACTTGGGGCCTGTAGAGTGTAAAAAGAATTAGTAAATTCATAAAACCTATACAGTTTATGAAAGCCCTATTACTACTTGTTAACAGGACAAAAAATATGATAAAGCACCAGGGGTGACGCATGAAAGTGTAAAAGTGCTCAGAGTCTGAAAATGGGCATTTGTACATGTACATCGTTTAAAACTTTGACCCATATTCTATTACACATTACAAG
This sequence comes from Heliocidaris erythrogramma, assembly GCA_025617745.1. Taxonomy (NCBI): domain Eukaryota; kingdom Metazoa; phylum Echinodermata; class Echinoidea; order Camarodonta; family Echinometridae; genus Heliocidaris; species Heliocidaris erythrogramma. The sequence continues at coordinate 45,660,637 of CM046856.1, read as the reverse complement.
GGTCGCCTGCAAACTAAACCTACACTACACTATACTCCTTGTCTGTTCTTTACCTTTCTACATCTCCCTTCGCCTTTTTTTCTTTGTCTTTCTCATCTCTCCACCCCTTCACTCCGTCCATTTTCTCTTCCCTCTCTTTCTCTCCATCTCTCTCTCCTTCTCTCTATCCCTATGTCTCTCCCTCTCCCTCTCTCTCTTTTCTCTATCTCACTAGTTTTTAGTGACTGTATCCCCATTATTTCACCCTAAAACTGTCCCCCATTTCGTCTCCTTTAATTCTCTCTCTCTCTTCAATATCCATCTATCTATCTCCCTATCTATCTTTACAATAATTCAACTAACCTGTTAATAGAAAGTAAACATGAAGTTCTGCTAAGAATTGAAACAATAACAAAATCTGTAGACAAAATAGAATGTTAAATTGAGAGTATAGGGCCTCTTCAATGTATCTACCTACATGCAGCTATATTTATCTACACCATTATAATCTATCTATATACTCATGTATCATCTATCAACCTTCATACAAAGGTTACATGTACACATCATATAAAGTACTGATATTTGTTTCATTATAAATCTTCAAAATCTTTAGTTCAACTCGGCCTAGCAGTGTCTCCTTTAGTTACATGACAAATTTTAAAAGCGTTTAATTTTTTAGACTCCAAGGTACTTTCAAATCGAACTACTACAACATACATTCATCAATGTCACATGACAGTGGAAAAGATACACATAAAGAGCGAAACTTTTTAGGGGGAAGAAACTATCAACTTCTTTTTCTCCAGAACAGAAATACTCTTAACCTTACATGTACATCCTTGAGCATCATTACCAATTTTTAGAACAAGATTTGCTCTTCAAGTTCAAACAACATTGATGAATATCAGCGAGACAAAAACATACAACTATAATATTGACGTTCAGGAGCGAGATAGAGGAATTAGTGGCCTTTCTTTTTCAAAATTCACAATAGAAACTAATCCATCAAAATACTGTGTAAGGAATTAAGCCCCTCAACATGACATTAGGTATGAACCAAAAGGATAATTTGTGAAAATTTTCCATTCATGATTCTCCAAGGATCGAAATTACACAAATAACATATTTTGATAAGTCTGATCATGACTGGTAAAATTCAATAGTTATCAGGGGAGCGTTTCATCAAGCGTTTTGTCAGTGATTTTTACTGACAAATTTGCTCTTAGCCAATCAGATGCAATGATTTCAGTAGCTTATAACAGTTGTCGGTAAATATCACTGACAAAACGCTTGATGAAACGCTCTCCAGGACGTACATTGCAAAACGTGTTCATATGATTTCAAGCAGCAATAAACAGGAGCATGATACACTGACTGCATAGTGAATGGCATTTCCTAGGCATGGACATTTTTTAATTAAACAGATTAAACACCCAACATTAATGAATTCTTTTCATTATAACAATATGATGAGGACACAAGCATTATATTTTAGGCAGTAGATTGAACATTTGCGTTTCACATAATCAAGTCTCGACTTGTCTCATGATTAAACATTACAAATTATTACATGTATTTGATTACAAAAATATTTTAATATGGCACGAAAAAGAGACAGCATTTATGTAACAAATTACTCGAAATCAACTATATTGTACGCGATGAACCCGGACGCAACCCAGACGCCATAATTTCAGAACAATCGCAAGGCTTGGACGAACTCCTTTTGTCTGCACAGGAAAAAGCTGTCGATCGTGATTATTCGTAATTATTCGCTACATTTAAGATACGCAAGCAATCAATCGAAAATAACAAAGGGGGAAGTAAATACAAATGGTTCATCGAATATATATATATATATATATTTACTCTTTACCAAATTGCTTCAAGATCAGTTATATAACAGGATCAATGATAGCACGATTGGTATCATATATATAACCTAATAATTCACGAGTGAGAATTGGATTAATCATCAATAATTCTTTTAGATTAGGATTTTTCAATTTAATCCTTTCTTTTAAGAGACGTCTCTCTTTATCATATTTTGAACAATACAAAATGAAATGTTCAATCGTCTCAAATTCTTGACACGCTTCACAGAGATCAGTATCATGCTGGTTAATTTGAAAAAGGTAATTATAATTTAACCTGCAGTTACCTACTCTTGGTTGTTGTATCAAGCATTCTTCTCTGTGAGACAAGCCATGTCTGTGTATGGGCTTAGTAACGTCGCTATGTAAGGTATATAAATATCTACCGTGCTCGGCATTGTCCCATTCTCTTTGCCATAATTTGTTATAATGGATCAAACGAGAGGCTGCTAGTTCACTTCTCGTGTTTGGTATATATATACATATATATACACTTTTTCATGGCTCCTTTGTTGCTGTTAATATCTCAGTGTGGTGGAATCCATTCAAAGGCAACACAAACATCATTCAACTTCAAAATATTAATTATGTATAAATTTTACATTTAATTATGAATAAAATTTCATTCACAATAGCACATCTAATAAAGTATGAATCGATCACTAAATATTACCACCGATGAGGCTTCCATAAAATGTGTTTATCCACTCTAGTGCCATTAGTATGGCTACTAGTTCTGCTCTCATCATACATGCAGACACGGAATAATCTAAAATTTTGCACCACGTCGTAATGAGGCACATAAAATGCAGCTCCTGTTCTCCCATCTTCCAGCTATAGGATCCATCTGTATAAACATGTAAATATCCATTCCATGAATTTCCAATACTTTCTAGAACAATCGATTTCATTTCAACTGGAAGCATTTCCCTTTTCTGTATTTTACCCTGGTATTCGAGGGACACATGAGGTCGTGTTAAACGCCATTCAGGGATTTTGGGTAATAAGTTTGTTTGGCCCTCCACCACCGTTTCATCTCTGAAAGATAGCCATTTAAGCCATATCCGGCCCTCCATTCTAGGCTATTTAAAACACAACCATCACCTAATACTTCTTTTGTCGGTAATTTAGGGTACTAGACAGCAAATGAACTCTAAATTTATCATTTAGCAACCCTCTACGATGGCTCAGAGGCAGCTCCCCGGTCCGAACATGTAGAGCCTCCAAGGACACATTGTGTATTGTACCTGTAATAATTTTTAAGGCTCTGTATTGGATAGAGTCCAAGTTTTCTCTTCAGTGATATACAAGCAGAATCGTACATTTCACTTCCATAGTCCATAACGGATAAGTCCTTTATAAATCATCATCAAAAACTCATACTTACTTCCCCCAAGGGGTGCCAGAGATACAACGTACACTGCAAAAAACTGGGGTGTTAAAACTGACACCAGTTGGTGTTAATAGAGGACCACACCCTAGGGTGTTAAAATTACACCCCAGAGTTTCAACACAACACGAAAGAGTGTTGAATAACAACCAAAGTTGTTGTAATAACACCACTGGGTGTTGATTTAACACCACAGATTTAACACCGGTGTAAAATGGCTGGTGTGGTCCTCTATGTACACCAGTTAACACCACCTTTTTTTGCTGTGTACAAGTTTAATCTTTTCTTACCGTCAATGATAGACTCTATATGGAGACCAAGTTAGTTTAGAGTCAAACCACATACCAAGGAACTTATACTGCTCGTATACTGGCAGACTATCTCTCTCTTTTGTTTGTTGGTAAAGACTAGAACCGTGGATTTATAGGAGAAACATGTAACTTCCACTCTACCATATCTCAAGCTCATGCAGTGCCTCTTGTAATTTCCTGCGAGCCAGCTCCAAATCGTTATTTGAATACCAAATTTGCGATGTCATCAGCATAGCAAGATAATTTTAACTTCACTTTATCTTCAGATCATTCAACATTAAAGTAAATAATAAAGGACCTAATGAGCAACCCTGCGGGATACCGTTTTCTAACGTGTAGTGGCGAGACATACAGTTATTTATCCTCACATTAGAAATCCTTCTCAATAGAAATGCTTTCATAAAAAGTAACATTTTTCCTACAATGCCCAAGACAAACAACTTTCTACGAAGAAAGGCTTTCCATAACCCATCGTATGCCTTTTCTTAATCTAGAAAAACCACTACAGTTTTTTTTTTTCATTTTCAAAGATACATGTACATCAGTCTCCAATCTCACTAAGTGATCTTTGACATTCCTATCTGCGGAAGCCAGACTGAAGTGGAGTTAATAGTCCGTTTTTGTCTAAATATTTTTTTCCATAACTTTAAAAAAAGTTGATAGCAACGAAATCGGCCTATAAGAGGTCACTTGAGTAGAATCTTTTCCGGATTTCAAAATTGGAATCTGAATAACCTCATACCACTGGTGTGGAAAAATTGAAGTTTTCCAAATGTCATTATACAAATTTAATAAAATACACGAGTGCCATGTTCGGCAAATTTGTAATCATAATGAAATAAATACGCCTCTCATCCTAACCTGGTGAGGAGTTTTTCATCTCCTTTAACACATTCCTCATTTCACTCATGTTAAAGTCATCGTTGATACAATCATTTGTTTCATCATTTGAAGAATTATTGTACCATATATTTTCGTTTTCATTTTCAATTACGGCAAGTGATTCATCAACCGACTTAAAATAGGTTGCCATTGCATTCACTTTCTCTTCATTCTTTCAAAATGTTTCCATCTACAATTAGATTGTTAAAAATGTGCTTGTTCATTGTACTGTCCCGCATTCCTTTAACCTGTTCCCAGACTTTCCCAATGTCTGTAGATCTATTCGTTCTACGACAGTACTCTAAGCAATAATCATATTGTGCTCTCCTGATCACCTTCTGAGCAACAGCTTTCTTTTCTAATTACTTCTTAACATCATTTAAATCATAATACCTTCTTGACCTGCTTTTAAATGATTTCTCGTTTTGCACAGCCTTTTGGCAAGCATTGTTCCACCAGGGATTTACTTTTTTTTCTCTCCCAATCTGCACTCGTCGAATGCACCTGTTTGACGCGTCCTTCTTGATCACCTTAACCATAACTGGCGGATCCAGGGGGGGGGGGGGGGGCAATTCCGGCCTGTGCCCCCCCCCCCCCTTGGAAGAAAAGTATGCATTTTGACCACATAGGATCCGCCCTTTTGTCAATTGTGCCCCCCCCCCCCCTTTAGAATGAAAACTTTTTTTTTTTTTGCTTGTCAGAGAATTATGGAGGGAAACTAGACCCCCATAACCCCCCCCCCCCCCCACAACTAATCGAATTTTGGAGGTCTGGCGGACAAAATAAAATTCTCGCCACCCCCACCTTTACAATAAATATCAACTCTCTGGTATTCAGCGTCCCCGTATCTTTCTTACTTCTTATTCACCGCAAGAGGGAGCTATTCAAATTTCAACAGTGTCTCACCCAGATTTCAGAATTTTGGTAAAATTATACCGTTTTTGAAGGCACTGATCAATCCTTTAGCACTAACAGTCTAGGAATAAATCATCATGTGGCTGGCAGAAAGGTGTTAGCATGCAGACATGCCATAAAGCAAATTTCTGGTAACTCCCTTCTAAGATTTTGATGCTCTATACATGATATACCATTGTTTAAACATGACAGAGACTTATCTCTTCATCAACTAATAAACTGAAAATTGATGGTAACAACCTAATTTTAATAGTTTGGTATCAAATAAGCACAAGTTTTTGAAGTTGTGAGTACCGGTATTATAATGCCAACAACCTGTTTAACACGATAGTGCGCATCCGCCTATAGCAGAATGGTGCAACGTATTTACACCCTTCTGCCAGCAGCAAGACGAATTGTTCTTTGATGTTCCTGAAATTTCATCAGTAGCATCATAGCTGCTTTGATATTTCATCACAACAAAGCTGTAAAACTCGAAGAACCAGAGAGAGACAGAAACAATGGAAATATATATTTATCCAGAGTGATTTTGTAAAAGTACCATTTTATTTGCTTTATGTTCAGAACTTTCTTCTGTCCTTAAGTAGCAGTTTTTGACAATTTGACATAACTTTCATGTAATATTTGTATCAAGTTCATTCAATATATACATACAATGTGAGTCAATAAAAAGGAAACACATGTTGAATTCCCAATATCTTGATAACCATTTGATATTGCTTCAATCCAGTATGCCGGTATGATAGCTTAAACCCTTTAATATGATAGTTAAATTAGAATAGATGGAGTATTGACGTTTATTCTTAAACTCGTAAACTTTATGTTTTATGGTGGAATTTTTCTTTATTCTTTATTGCAACTTAAAAGTTGGATTGGTATATGGTACAGATAAAATAACATATAACATAATTCAATAAAATACAGGGAACAAAGGGTTGACAAATTATAATATATTAAATATCAATAAGAGGAAGAAAAGGAGAATGAAGGGGAGGGAAAAGAAGAAGTAGGAGAAAAGGAAGTAGAAGATAGAGAAGTAGGAGAAAAGGAAGTAGAAGATAGAGGAGAAGGAGAAGAAGAAGAATGGGAAAGGAAGGAAGAAGGAAAAGAAAACAAACTATGTAAAAGGACGAAAGAGGGAGACTGCAAAAATTAAAAAGTACCAAAATACATGTAGCTAATAGTAATAATAAATATTAAAAAGCCACCAGTTTGTGAATGTTCAAAATGCCTGGCATCTATCCTACATTTGTCACCTGTTGCTTTGTAAAATATTACAAATATCATTTGTAATGTTCAAATTGCCTGGCATCTATCCTACATTTGTCACCTGTTGCTTTGTAAAATATTACAAATTTCATTTTTTTAAATGTTAGGAAGTCAAATTCTTAACTCATGTCCATAGGGGCTCTCAGAGGAAAGGCTGATAAAACACGCCCCTCTTCTACAGCTGTTTGCATTATTTTTTGATTGTGAAGCACTTTGATAATGTTCTTAAATGTCAAATAATGCCATTAATCTAGGAATTCTTTATCTCTTATTGGAAGGTAATTTGATATTTAGAACAATAAGGTTTTCAGTTACATTTTACATCATGCTTTTGGTTTGCAAACTTGCAAATGCTGTACCAGGAATAACAGAATATTGTCACCGGCTAGTAAACAATGAAAGCATATCCATGTGCACAGTCTGCTTTGCTGTTTATGATTATTGAAATCATTCACGAGAAAAAGCATATCACTATATTTTCAGGGTCATTTAACTTCTATATTTTGTACTTTTACCCATGATATTCAAGCAAAAAACCTGTTGTGGCCATTCAACCAAACTTGGGCACATGTATCCAAAACTTTGGCAAAGGCAAATCTGACAAGTTTTTGGGGAAACTAGATTGCTCAGCACCCTTTTACCAAACTGCTTGGTTAACCTACCAAATTTAAGAGGATGTTGCTGGCAAAAAAAATCATATTGTTGGACTTGTTGAATGATTTTGAAGAAATTTGAAGTAAACATGAGTTTTTTTTTTCTTTCTTTTTCTGACTCACACTGTATACTTCACTTTTCTTTATACTCTTATTTATATAATTAAATACAGATTATATAGACTCTATAATTAACAGCTGTGATGAAAATGTCTGATGTCCTCCAAAATCAGAACTCTGGCAGGCCAACCTCTATTAGTAAGTAACATACATAGTGAATGTGTAACCCTCTACACACCCAACAAACCATGAACAGATTTGTGCATTTAAAGGGAAGTCTACCCTCATATCAATTTATAAGAAGCACAAAAATTAAAGAAACATATCGATGAAAGCTTGAGCAAAAATTTGATACAAAATAAGAAAGTGATGAATTTTTCAAGTTGTAATCAAATCAGTAACAAATTGGCAACTCTGTGACTTATCTTGCAAGGTCTTCTCCCATTGCCCTGTACCCCCAAAATCATAAATTTCCATTTTCTATAAGAAAACATCTAATCATACATACACCCTAGATATATTCATTACTCATATGTTTTTACATTAAACCTGTTATCAAACATATCTATTCCTTTATCAAATCTAAGAAAATTAATATTTATGAAATTTTCTGTACAGAGGAAATGTGAGAGGACCTTGCAAAATAACTCACGGAGATGGCAAGTTGTGTTTGACTGATAAGAACTTCAAATATATCAAAATCTTTTTCAAGAAATAGCATTGTACCCATTTTATTACCAAAGATAATTATCTGAATAATGAAATTTCACTATATTTGAATGTGTATTATTAAGGGAAATCCAACCTTGATAGCAAGTAGCTCATAAGGAAAGCAGAAAAATCAGAGAAGCAGACTTGTGAAAGGTGAATGACATCAGACTAACAATAGCTTGTATGTTGTAATCACTATACATCCAAGAATTTCAAATGTCGCTGTGATGGTGGCGGACAACTCTACCATTTGTTCCAAACACAAAAAATGACTAAAATATTAGTTTTCAAATATAACAATATGCTATCCATAATATATTTTGAGTATTGCCCTGAGGGAAAAGGCATTTAGGAGAAATCCAGAAATTAATGACGTCAGTTTAGTGTACAACAAATGGGAGAGTTATCCGGAAAAATGTCAGTCAATTGACTAATTTTCCAATTTGAGATTAAATACCTTCAGTGATCTCAACTTTCAAAGATTCATACTTTCATATTTGTTGTTCAATTCTATTCAAACTTTACTTTTACTTCTATCTGTTTTTCTGATTTTCTGTTTTCATCCAATCCACTTGGCTGCAAAGGTTGGATTGCCCTTTAATATGAGAAATTTTAGAACTCTTATAGCAGAAGAGTATGTAAGGGAAAATATTTATACCATACATGTACCACTATAAGACTACATAATAAGAATAAATCCTCAATCCTTTGCGGCTCTGCAAATCTGTTTCATATAATAAGTGAGACATGATTTCACACCTTTTTTTAAAACCCCAAAACATAATTCCACCAGCGTAACCTTGGGGTGGGAGGAGGCATACAAATACACCCCAAATCCCATGCTATAGATACTTGCGCAAAGAAATATTGCTGGCTCCAAGGAAACTAAAACTTTCACCTATGAATACCAACCAGTAACAGCCTACTTCAGCCCACTGATCTCTACGTTTATACATAGAGATCAGGCAGCGTTTCATCAAACGGTCGTAAGTTCATCATAAGTACAAGTTCGCCACCATCCCATTGAAACGTGTGTATCAAAATTAACATGCGTTTCAATGGGATGTCGCGAACTTGTACTTATGACGGTTTGATGAAACAATGCCCAGTGCTGCAGCCTCACAATTCAGAAGCCCTCTGTTGAACCTCTAAAAATTTGTTTAAACATAATTGCTTACATTAGTAATGGAGATAATCTTGGATGCTCCAACGTATATAGGGTTAGGATTGCAATTGGGTTTCCGATTAGGTAAGGATTAGGCATAGTGCTTGGTCCTGGGCTGGCTTTGGGAATTTGGTTACATAGGATATTGACAATGGAACAACTGTTGCCAGAGCATGAGTAGTACGACTAATGACAGATATTAAATTCTCACAGACTTAAACACGTACACATCTTAAACTGAATGTTAAATACTACTAATAGTAATATGCCAAATCACTGAACACTGTCATTTTGCTTTAATCTATGCTCAACAGTTCACATTCATATCTTTCCACGTTTATAGTTTTTATCTAAGTCATAGATTTAAAAGTGAAGATGAATAATACCAAATCTTATTCAGCAAGACAGCAGAAATGTTGAATTCAAAATAAATGATCTTCTACATGTAGAATATTAAGAAGTTGTTTGGCAAGACTGTGGCAGAATATACATGACTACAATACATGTCTGAATTATGACAATAGTTTTCATAGCAATCCCCTGATTTAATGTCACCGTTAGATGCAGCATGGGCAAGAGTGCCGTCAGCTTAAATTCAAAGTAATATAAGAAGCACAAGTCTCTTTGAGAAATAATTGTTATGGAGAAGGTATAGAAATAAGAGAAATGACAGGAAATAAAGATACTACACCTGTACATTTATATTAAAGAGAAAGCTAATAAAATTTTAAAAATTTCACCTTGCAAATATATATATGCTATATTAACGAAGTGATTCAAAATTCATTATTGTTCATCGATAGGAACTATTTTTAGAAGGAATTGTCATTGTAGCAAGTGCTCTTTTTATGAAACAGAGGATTTGTAAGATAAACATTGGCTAAAGCAGCAAACAAAAACAAGATCACAACCAAAACAAGTTTTTAAAATTAATAATTAAGGCTTGGACTTCATATCATGTAGTTATTTGTGGCACCTCTATGGAAAAGCATGTATTTACTATTATAATAAAGATACATGTGCTACAAAAACACCTATACACCCTACATGTAGTTCTACACCCTTAACATGTATAACAAGATGAATCTGACTGCATCTTCTATATGCCTCCCCCTAAATTCAGTTGATGGCTCAACTGTTCTTGAAATATTGTGATAACCAGAATAAAAAGCTTACAATATAAAGTTAGATGACCTCTTTGACATTTGACCTTACACCTTATAACCAAAAGTCTGATCACGTTGTATTCTCCAAGTCATGAATACAAAATAGTTGATATATGGTGATAACAAAGCTAAAAATATATTAATTTCACATTTAATGATATCTATGACCTGTCAACTTTCACGAGCAAAAGTTTTCAGACTCTTTTTCTAGTCCTTGAGTTGTGCATTACTTACAGCAATATAATGAAAATGACAACAGCAAATTCATTTGGGGGGAATTATGTCGAATGATCTTTTAATTTGTACATTAACCCTGTCGTTTTCTGTAGGATTACATCAATATCAGCATACTTGATGCGATCTGCTTGATTTCATTATATACAGTAAGAGCGAGTTATGGGGACATTTTTACAAAATATTGCCCTTACTTAGTGTAAATTATGGGCACATTCGAGCAAGCGGAATGAGAAATTATTTGCTGGGGGGGGGGGGGGGGGGGGTGGGGGGGGGGGGCAATGTGCCCCTCTTGCCTCCTGCTCCTCTGCCTTACATTATATTTATGGGTACCTGTTACTACATAAAGCCGCACCGATTCTTTGAAGCTATAAATATCATCATCAATAGAGAGAATGATTGAATAATCTATTTATCCCATTCCATCTTGAATAGAAACTCATCATCAAAGAATAATATTTCTTCAGCAATGCAGCACTCAACATCCTAATCTATAAAATAGCTCTGTTATTTTAAGCATCGTGATTGGTCAAAACGCGTCACATGATATGCAACTTTTTTAGTGCAGTCTGCATGCGAGTGCAAAAGGTGCGCAACGAAAAATGATATTGCACGCTCCAGCGTAGAAAACATATTTTGCATAAATTTGAAAGCGTTGTATCCATGGAAATGGAAATGTTTGAAAGCGAAGTCGGAGCTGTAGCTGAAATTGCGAAAATGGCAAATAGTAAGTCGCTTCATGTCCCCACGGATGAAGAACTCGATGACCTGTAGGGCCAGATGGATAGTGACAACACCAAGCAGTCCTTAAAATTTGCAAGAGAAAAATTAATAGGATTTGCAAAGTATTCGAACACAAATTTAGAGAGCCTTGACGATCCGTCTGATCTTGATTCCTTTCTGAGCAAGTTTTGCGCCGGGATCCGAAAAGAGGATGGGACAAATTACAAAAAAAGAACTATCCAGACTCTTAAATACGGAGTTCAACAACATTATTTGGACGAGTCCGGCTGGGATATTACAGACAAGGTGAAATTTCCTCAAGCGAATCACATTTAAGGCCATATTGGTGAGTTTGAAGAAAAGAGGAAAGGGTTTTGTTCAGCACAAACCCATGATCAGCCCAACGGACATGCAAACAATGCAGAACTCTGAGGAACTGGAAATGACAATTCCGAAAGGTTTGCAAAATACAAAGTTTTTGTCGATATCCTGACCTATTTCTGCAACCGTGGTAGGGAGAACATTCGTGGGATGAAACCTGGTGATTTTACGATTGAGACAGATGTCGACAGTGGCCTTACTTACATGAAGAAGAATAATAGAGAAGGTCAGGATGAAGTGTCAAACAGTGGCCGGGTGTATGAGATTCCGAACAGTAATTCATGTCCCATAAGAGCATTCCAGACTAACGTCAGTAGACTAAATCCACATTGCCCCTGGCTCTGGCAAAGACCCAAATCAACAGCTCCTAAGGATGGATCTTCTTATTACTTCAACAGCCCACTTGGAGTTAACACCATCGGAAACAAGCTGAAGTCAATATCTCGTAATGCTGGGCGTAGCCAAATTTACATTAATCACTCGCTTTGTGCAACAAAGTTTGGACGGTGCAGGGTTCCAATCGAGGGACAGTATGAGCATCGGTGGCCACAAGAGTGAAACAAGCCTGAAACACTATAGCCGCACGAGAGAAGAAAGAAAAAGAAATGAGCGGCATTCTTGCCCAACAGCCCTACTGTGAAAGCTCTACTTCTACTGCTACTTCTAGCTCAAGTTCTGAAAGTGAGGCCAGGTATGTGACATTCAGCAGTACCGAGACCAGCACTAGTTACAGTCAAGAAACCGTGGCTTATGCCGATGTTCCTGGTCCATCTTCCCAGCCTCAGGCCAGTATCAGAATCAGCTCATCGCAAATTCATCAACAACAAAGCATCCACAAACATTTCCATTTCCATGGATGCAACATTAACATTTATAATTAATTTTTGCATCAGACTCCACTGTAAATGCATTTAAACTCAACTGTAAATGTGTGTTTGTTTACTATTGGAATTGGATTTTGGCCTGATTTGGATTCAATGAAGGAATTTCAGCTGTCTGATTCAGTGAGGGTTCTGGAATATGGATTTTACTCAAGCTTGCAAAATGTGGAATCCTGTGGACTTTTTGGTAAGTACAAGGGCTTATCTTTTCATTTTCTAGAACTACATGTAACAGAACTTTCGTAGACTCTAACGTTAGATCTAGACTTTTGTTTGTTTTGATTTTCATGTGTTCATGTGTTGCTATTTTATAAAACAAATAATGCACTTGACCCTGTTGTGCGTAATGTAAATACAGTGAACACTCGGTATCTTTAGATGGTGCGCACAGAAGCGGCACCAATCTAAAGAAACCTTGCGTGCACTGCATTTACACTGATGCACGCTGGGCCATGCGTTATATGTATACTGGTTCATAGCAAACTCATTGACCCATATTCTGAACTCCGGTTCAACTTAAACTCCAGTCTAAATGTGGTTTAACTTTGTACAGAAAGTTAGACTGCAGGGCTAGGGATATTTTAAGTCCAGTTTAACTCGTTTTCATGCAGGGCAACCACAGGATAATCATTGTTTGCAAAGGTGAAGAGTGGTATTAACATAGTCTATAAAGTCAGCTGGCACCAGCTCAGAGGGAGGTAAATTTACTTTCGTAGAGAAGAAAATTTCCTTTTTCTCTTTCTTTTTAATTGTATCTAGAAACGAAGTTACCTATCTAACGTTACTGGCAGTATTCATGGCAAGCGCTGTCATTGTCGCAGAACCGACTGTGCAACAGTCTTTCGCGCTCGCATGGAAGCTAGCACACCTCTTTACACCTGAGCTATAGAGCTAGCTTCTACAAAGGTCTACCTTCGTTACAACAAGGGTCTAACTTTTAGAATCTACAGTAGACTTGAATAGACTAGTAATAGATAACAAAACATAGTCAAGTCGAACAACTGGTATTACACTAGGGTCTAGGAATAGAATACGGTATCTATTCAGATGCAGACACATGGATAAGTCCAGGAACTTACCCATAATATACTTGGGGTTGTCACCATATCATAGGCCAGCAGCTAATAATAACTAGGGTCTAAAGTAATATAGTGCACGTCTAGGTTACGTCTGTGACATAGGCCTATATATGTCTGAGTAGATCCAGACCAATTTCTTGATTATATGCATTAAAATTTCAAATCACACTTCATAAGGAGTGCAGCACATACAACGTAGGTAGATTTAATAGTGTGTTGACTTTTTGATGAAACAAACAAGTTTATTTTCGGTTTAAAACTGAATAGGCCTAGCTCTATCTATTTTTGCTTTTGTCTTCAGAATGCTTGACTGAGCCCCATAATAAAATAGATATCAAATGTTCCTCAGGCTATAACCTAGCTTGGGTCCATTTGCTTTGAATATGTCAAATTTGCGAAGTGACAAATCAAAAGAGCTTTTGCCTCAGCAGGGACAGATGGGGGAATCATGGGGTCTAGGACCACCCCCCTTTTTTTTTGCTTTGCTTTTTGGTCACACATTAAAAAAAAAAATGCAAATAAACTCCCCCAAATCTAATGCTTTTTTTTTTTTTTGCTTGTTAATTACTTGAGTCCCCTTTTATACAAATCCCTGATCATCTCCTCTCCCAAACTGGCATAGGATGGAAATTGCAGGCCTAGATAGATCTAGATCTAAATCTACCATGATTAACATTTAACGCAAGATAAACCAACCGACCTAACCTTTAACAGTCGTTCATAGACGGTCCAGGAAACTCCAGTAGGCTAATCATGACAAATGAAGTGCCAAACGGTGTGCCTTTAATTTGTATTTCATGACATTTCTGGATTGAATATTTAAAAATGAAGGGAATATGCAAATTTCAGCCTTCTTGAAGATAAATTGAGCTCGACTGAGCATGTGCAGTAGCAGCAGACTACCTCTCCATGCCAACTAAACCACAGTTTAAATTAGACTGGACTTAGACTCTGGTTTAACTAAACCAGATTTTTAATAATTATAATAATAATATTGGGTATATTTATAGCGCTCATATCCACCACGTAAAGGTGCTCAAGGCGCTCCAATATTACCCCGGCTCTAGCTAGGCTACCGAATTCGGTGCTCACAGCATTCAGGGAATTCCTTCCTACCAGTACCCATTTAACACCTGGGTTGAGAGTGGCAAATGTAGATTAATGTCTTGCCAAAGAAACAGAAATTGAGCTAAACCCAACTTAGACTGCACATGCGGTTTAAGTCAGGTTGAGTTAAACTCTAGTGTAAGTTAGACTGGACTTTAGGTTAAACCAGAGTCCAGAATACGGGCCATTCAATTATATGTTAACAATAAAGATGAAATGGACCCTAAAAAAATTACTTAACTTTGAAAAAGCTGAGCAGCAATGCAGACAACTTCAAACACATGCTCCATATAAAGACATAAGTTGTATGGATAACTCTTAACAGTGATAAGAATCTATCATACTAAAGTTATCATAGCTCCTACTCTAAAAACAAGAATGAAACAAAACTTGAAAAACACTTCACTTACAAGAGAATAAGATGCTATAAATGTGTACCTCTTTGAGAGCTTGTAGGGGTCATGTTTGGAGAAGTAAATACCTATGTAATGGTGCAGGCAGTGGTAACTGTTTAACAGAATCAGGCAGATATGTGTTATTGAGGTAATGTCGAATCATGTAACGACACTGCTGGCGCAATGACCGCGGTTGGCAGCAGTGCTGTCGTAACATATTGCACAAGGCTGTGTCGTTGGCGATGGACGTGGAGAACATGCCATCCTCGTCCCGGATGTCAAATTGACCCGAAGCATTGATGAGTAGATCCAGGCATTGTTCTTCATCTTCCATGTCAAGCCCCGCTGCAATCAAGCCGGCAACTCGAGAGATAGGGGACGCCCCATCGTTACTTACCGTGTGCGTCTCAACGCCATAATCTAGTAGCAACCGCACACACTCATAGTTTCCTTTCATGGCTGCCCAGTTGAGAGGGGTGTTACCATGGATATCTGGTATGTTGACAGATGCATTCTTTGAAAGCAAGGCTTGCACACATTCAAATTTGTTGCGAAAGGAGGCCCAGTGAATAGCAGTCTCACCATTGGCGTTGAGGGCATTTGGGTCAGCCCCCGATTCCAGGAGAAGTGTTAAGCAGTCTACATCTTGTTCAGCAGCATAATGGATAGCAACCCGACCATATCCATCAATTGCATTCACCTGTTTTTCAAGAAAATGTTGAGCTCTGGTAAAAGTAAGAAATGATTTGTAAGCTTTCATATTATTTTCATACCTATGTGGAAGCACATTACTGTATTGCTGGTGAAATTTCTTCATATTTCCAATTTATCATAGTACAAAACTTTAGGAAAATTTTGAAGTCACATGCGTGTGTGTGTGCAGTCCCCCACACTTATGCGCATTGCTTTCCACTGTATCTTGTACTATTTTTGGTGTCAATGAGATAACAGCGTCGCTCATATCTAAAGATAATTATAGTGTCTTATACTACCACATATTCTATTTATGTCCATATCCAAAGACATTTAGAGTATTGTGACGTTTGACATAAGAAATGAAAACAAGGAGTATCCATTACCTCTGCACCATGATCTAAAATCAGTTTGACGTAGTCATCATCTCCTGCCATGCATGCACAGTGTAGAGGTAAAAGGGTTCCATGCATTCGATTTACATCTGCTCCCTCAGCAAGTACAGACTCTAAAGAATCCTGCAGAAAGATAGAAATTTGAATTTAAATCATTTCATCAAATCACAGCTACATGTAGGTTGCATAGGACTGCCATTTGCTCTTAGTCTATATGATACTACAATAAAAAAATATAGAATGCAATCATAAACATCAAAGCTCAGTAAAATTCAAGATGAAGAAAATCACCATATGCACCATATGATAATCATCTGCTCTCGCAGAAGATACAGAATCTACAGAATCCTACAAGAGGAAACAATAAGAATCCAATCAAAGCAGTGAAGAGGAATATGGGTGCTATGCATTGGACTGACAACTGTTTCTTCAGCTAACTTGCAATAATTTTATTACATCTAAGTTCCTCTGCAAAGACAGATTCCTTGGAAGAAACCGATTAGATTGATAGATTTCATTAATCCTTACTGTACTGGGGGGGGGGGGGGGGGGGGGGGCCTGGTTCTTGAGTTATCGCGAGAACGAGGCCAACACCTAAAATTTCAAAAAATGACCGCTGTGACCTTTAACCTTTGACCTACGTACCCCAAACTCCAATCAGATCATCTTCATATGGTGATACATACTATCACCAAGATTGAAGTTCATACCTGAAATGGTTCTTGAGTTACAGCAAGAACAAGGCTAACACATAAAATTTCAGAAATTGACCTCGGTGACCTTGAGCTTTGACCTACGTACCCCAAAATCTAATCAGATCGTCTTCCTATGGTGATACATACTAGCACCAAGAGAACGAGAATGAGAAAGCCGGATGAATGGACGGACGGACAACCGAAAAACATAATAAGCATAAAAATGCACATATGGGACTAGATTCTACATGTACATGTAGTTCTGCTGCTTCCGCCGCTTATATACTCATTTGAAAGATATGAAGACATTAATATGCTAATTCTTGATGTGAATTAGCTCATAAAATATTGGATCATGTCGGAAAATGCGTTAAAAGCATATTTTACAGACGCAAAGTTACCGACTAAGAGTTAATGTCTGTTACACTTCCACATTGAATATACATGTATCAGGAATGTGACTGTAGTGTCAGCATAGTGCATACTCATGGTATGAAAAAAAAGTCTCATTCATACTTCGGGGGCCGGTCTCCCTGCGCTGTGATATGAATAAAAAGACGCTCCCTGCGCTGTGTGTGATACAAATAAAAAGACTACCACGCATCGCTTCGCGATGCCCCGATATAATATCTTTCCTACATATATGCTCATGTGTGTAGATTCTCCAGCTGAATGATTTTTGTCCATTTGAGACGGAGTGAAATTTGCTTGCTTGTTATAACGGGAATGATTAGCAATCTTTTTCTTTGTTTTAGAGGCACAGGATTTAGCTCGTTATAGCCGATATCTCGTTATAGCCGACCTCGCTATAAGGTTTGTGCTGCCATAGAATTACAAGCAAGTAAATTTGGGACCGTGACAATATTCTTGTTATAGCCGACCTCGCTATGTCAAGTTTTCCCTGTACCTCCTTACCAAATTAAAATAATATCATTAAAATCTGTCTAACATTACTAAAGTTATCGAACAGAAACCACATTTTCGGATACTTACATACAATACACTAATTAGCCATTTTCGCAAATTTAATAAGCTATGAATTTTGACCTACATCCTCCGAAATCAAACTTAGGCTGTATTTTGAAACCATGTACCTTCATACCAAATTTCATTAAAATCCGTCCAACATTAAAAGTTGTCGAAAGGAAACCACATATTTGCATGTACAAGTACATAATTAGCTATTTTCGCATATTTAATGAGCTATGACATACTCGAAGATCGAACTTAGGCTATATCTTCATACCATGTACCTTCTTACCAAATTTCCTTTAAAATCTGTCTATCACTACTAAAGTTATCGAATGGAAACCACATTTTCTGATACATCATTAGCTATTTCCGCATATTTAATGAGCAATGACCTTTGACCTTTGACCTACATGCCCCAAAATCAAACTTAAGCTGTATTTTGATACTAGTACCTTCATATCAAATTTCATTAAAATCTGAAATACCATAATCTTGCTATTGTTGACCCCCGAGTGACCTCATCCGAGGACCCTTACTGTACATTCCATTGTACACCGAAAAGTTCAAGTGTGCTGCACGTGTCTGTTGTTGCGATCCCCCACACAACGAGCATCCCGTGCAATACATCGCACGAGTACCCCCGGCCAATAGCCGCTGAAAACCTTCAGCTATTTGATGCTTGATTTCTTATTCAGTGTTTCCGGTACATGCATTAGGTAGCAATGGAAAGCTGAAGAGTTGCTGAAGATGATGAACTCATTTTTTAATGGCATCATTAAAAAACAAGGGTGTTCTAAAGCTAAAGTTTCGAACAGTAATTATACTGATTTTTCTCCTAAATATATGTCACAATTTTTTGCATTTTATGAACTAAAATTTACATGGTTCATATTGTCATAGTACAATCTCAATATGCCGAGAATTTCATGTTCATATATATTTTCTCTGCAGAATAAGGAGATTGCAAAGTTGGGGCTTTCATTTCACATTTCGTATTCATGACCGTAAGTGTCATGCATACATATTTTATAAGAGCAAATTCGCGGGTGCTACAGACTGACTGATGGTGGTTGCCAAAAATGAACATGAACTGCACACCAAACTACATAGGCCCCCCTACTACTTTGTATTAAAGGGATACGCTACCAGGCGGCCGTGGGGGAAAGTCAGGATTGCGTAAGCCCCATTCACTCGTACACAAAGTTTGTGCGTCGAATACGTCCGTCGGACTGCTGGTATTACATTTCGGACTGCACGAAGCCGACCGAATCTCGCACAAAAGCTTGAGTCTGTCCGAAGTTTGTGCCCCGCGGGGCAACGGCATGATCAGGTAATGATGACGGTGCCCTCTCGCAGCATAAAACGTCCACAATCTGCGGTTGAGTATCCCTTTAAAATTCCATATCAAATCCAGTTTTTAAGCTCTCTCATTCCAGTTGTAGTCAGGTAGGAAGATACATGAATGTGGTGGCTTTTATATTTATATGCTTATGAATAGTGCGAAAAGGGATGTCTTACCTTTGGTGATAAGGTCCAACCACTGATGGTTCTAATGAGTCTGTCAGACAGTGTAAAACGATGCTGAGCCATAGCAAAGCAATGGTAGGTACTCATAGCATGCCCCCGTTCTTAGAAAACAAATACCAGCTGATTGAAAGGCTTCTCCGTCTATGAATATCAAAAGATTTTATAAGGAAGAAAAAAAAAAAATCACAAGGAAAAGAAAAACTATGCATGATACGGGGTGTCTACAAAAAAATGCAACAAGGTTTTGATAAGCAACATATTAAAAAGTACTTAACCATCCTCAGTGAAATTTTATCTAGGTAACGTTGTAGTACTATTGTTGTACTACAAGGATCTAAGCTAAATTTCTGAAATTATGCCAGATTCTTCATTAGAATCTTTATCATCTTGATAAAGTAGAGGTGTCGTGGTCTAGTGGATATGTCACCGGACTGTGGATCACATGGTTCGCGGTTTGAGTCCCGCCGCGGCACTAATGTCCTTTGGCAAGACATTAATCTACATTTGCCATTCTCCACCCAGGTGTTAAATGGGTACCCGGTAGGATGCGAATGTCACTGTGACTGGAATAGTATGTGCGCCTGTAAAATGGCAGCCAGACTGGAATGCTCCCTTGTGGAGTGGAGAATGTGCACTATAAGTGCAGAATCGTAATAGGATCCAATAACCGGGGTAATAATACACTGTAAAGCGCTTTGAGCAGTTACTAACTGGAAAGGCGCCATATAAATGCAGGTTATTATTATTATTATTATAAAGTGAAATTTTCAGGCTTTTTTGGCTGGCGATCTTGCTCCTTTGCAGCACACATATGTGCTAGAGATCACACACTCGCTATGGGAGGCAATTCCTCGCGGTACGAATGTACAGAGTGCAAGGTTATCTCCATTAATAATAATAATAATACCTGGCATTTATAAAGCGCCTTTCCCAAACTGGCCCAAAGCGCTAGAGATATATATCATTACCCCGGTCATTGGATTCTGGCACGCCCGCACACAATGTATGCACATTCTCCACTCCCTGGGGAGCATTCCAGCAATGGGCAGTACAGTGACGCTCACATGCTAAGCAAACGACATTAACTTTCGCCATCCTACCGGGTACCCATTTAACACCTGGGTGGAGAGTGGCAAATGTAGATTAACGTCTTGCCAAAGGACGCTAGTGCTGCGGTGGGATTCAATCCATTAAGATTGCATAAGTGTGAGTGGGTGTGACCTTTCAAAAAGTGCAGCGATTACATTCTGTCATTACGGACTTTGGGCAGACGACACAATAAATCGTTTTTTGGTAAGTTGTAAGTTGGTTAACGAAATTTAACTTTATGAATGCAATCAATCAATAGTTAAGTTTTATTTTGTTTAATTTTTAGATAAAACATATACGGTATGTAATTTCAGCGAAAAGCATGTACAGTCCAGTTACACTTTGCAGTCGCAGTTCGCAACGCTAGGAAAGGCCGGCTTGTATGGAAGTGGATCCTATTACCGAACACTTTTCAGAAAATCAATCCATAGCCAATAAAATATCAAATGAATATCTGTCAAACTTATAAAATGAACAGTTAAGTCCTACAGAAAAAGAAGGTGGTGGAATTTGAAAAAGACAATGTAGATTTGATACGATATTCCCTTCCAAGCGAACCCCTTGTCAACGATGCAGCGTTTTGGTCCCATGAAAAAGGTATTGTATTACTGAACGTGCACCCCCTATGGCAAAAAGACACATAATATTATGCACACACTCTTCGTTATCACTCGCAGCTTCGGCAGGTCATTTGCACGTTCGACCTAATATGCTTAATTGAGGGCTGCCAATATTCATTTGATGATCTTCTGCTCTGTGTTCTCCGTGTCAAATAATGTGGCGACCATGTGTGTAGACGTAGTCCCACGCATATGAAAGCCATTTTAGATGCTTAACTGCACACGTTCGGTAATACAATCCATGACTATAGTCCATACAGCGCTGTGTATAGTTAGGGCACTGGTAAACAGAAACTAGAAATGTGCATTCCTCGTGCCGCACAATGCGAAATGTATCCCCCGGCACTGGCAGCGATTTGAAGGAGGGACAAAGACCCTCCCCCATCCCCCATCCCCCATCCCCTCCCTCAAACAAAAGGATGGTGTAGAAATTGCCGCCAGTGGCCCGGAATATTGTCAACACCAGGAGCAGCATTACCAAAACGATTTGTGTAGATTAGAGTATAATGCATTTTTATAGAAAATTCGGAAGAAATATGACCTCAGAGCGCACATAAGACATCCACTAAAATATGACCTTTGATCCTATGAAAGACGGAACACTAGAGGCAGCATCACCAAAAACTGTAGAGGTGTAATCTATAATGGACCTACATACAAAATTTGAATGAAATCCGTCAAGAAATGCAGAAGTAAGAGTGCACAAAAGGGACAAATGAGCTTTGACCCTATAAAAGACGGAACAATGAGGGCAGCATCACCAAACAGTAAAGATGTGTAGATTATACCAAGATAAATCTCCATACAAAATTTGAAAGAAATCCATCAAGAAATGTGGCCTGCAGAGTGAACTCACGCCATCCCTTGAAGTATGACCTTTGACCCTATAAAAGACGGGACACTGGTGGCAGCATCACCAAAAACTAAAGGTTTTTAGATTACACCAAGGGACACCTTCATGCAAAATTTGAACGAAATCCGTCAAGAAATGCAGAAGTAAGAGTGCAAGAAATGGAAAAATGACCTTTGACCCTATAAAGGACGGAACAATGAGGGCAGCATCACGAAAAATTAAACATGTGTAGATTAAACCAAGATACATCAAGATTCAAGAATCAAGATTCATTTATTTCACTCAATATAAAAAAACAGCATACATGTTCAAAGTGCATAATTGCACGTAATGATCATACATATAAAATACGAAAACATAACAAGTACATTAGGAATAAACAGTTGTATTGGAAAACAAGAGACATAAATGAGTGGGGGTAAGATTAAAGATCTTTGGAGATCTTGGCTATTCCACCCCGTTGTAAAAATAATTGTGCCGGTATGTGATTGCATGTACAAGACAATAGCACAAAAGAGGGCGTGGGTTGACGAGAAGGGGTATACAAAGAAGAGAGCGAAGGCAAGGATAAGAAAGGATAAGACAGGATGAAAGGGAAATGGGAAGTTTTAGAGAATAGAGTAGGGAATGAGTATAATGAATAGAAGACCCTCCTAAAGGACCCACTTACATAATAAATTGTAGACATATATATAGGTAACATACAAAGTAACAAACTAGATGATTAAATTAACATTAAAATATTTAAAAAAAAGACTGTACATGTACAGGTGTATATATAGCAAACAAGCGGGAAAAAACAACAGGCGACTCAGGTATGAGTTTGCAAAAGCCTTTCTTTGTATTGCTTTTTGAATATGTTAAGTGAGCATGTCGATTTGAGACTAGTTGGTAAAGAATTCCATAGTTTGGGACCTGCATAATAAATAGTTCTTTGAGAAGTTGTAGTTCTTGCATATGGAATATAAAAGTCTGCAGCTGAGCGGGTAGAATAAGAGTGGGTATCAGAGTTGAAGGAAAAATACCGAGTTAAAGATGATGGCAACATTTTTCTATGACTGCAATACATAAACATAGCTAGTCTCAGTTCATATAAATCAAATATATTCAAAAGTTGTAGTTGTGCAAATAAGGGTTTAGTGGTGGCAAGAAAAGGAGAATTACATATTATCCTCACCGCTCTTTTTTGCAGTTTGTATATTCTTGACAAGTTCTGTTGAGAAGTTGCAGCCCAAACAATATTACAATATATAAGAAAAGGATAAATCAAGGTATAATATAGAGATAATAAAATATTTCTTGGCAGGTAGTTTAGTTTGTTAAGAACACCAATATTTCGTGAAACTGTCATGCTGACATAATCTATATGGTAATTCCAACACAATTTGTCATCAATTTGAATTCCAAGAAATTTTGTGTTAGAAACTATACTGATCTCAGAGCCATTTAAATATACCTTATAATTTGAAATATCAATATTTCTTTTGGTAAAAATCATCATGTGAGTTTTATTTGTATTTAAAAGTAGTTTGTTATTTTTGAGCCAGTTGCTAACATGTTTTAATTCATCATTTAGAGTTTGAATAAGAGTTTCTTCATCCTTATGGGATAAAGAGAGCGTAGTATCATCTGCAAAGAGAACATAATTGAGTTTGATAGAAGATTTATGAATATCATTTATAAATATTAGAAAAAGGAGGGGGCCTAAAATTGATCCTTGCGGAATTCCGCATGAGATATTTTGCATTTGAGATTGACTATTTTCGTATACTGTGAATTGTTTACGGTCATATAAATAGCTCTGAAACCACTTAAGAGGAATACCTCTGATGCCATAACAAAATAGTTTGTCTAATAATATCTTATGATTTAAACAGTCAAAAGCCTTTGAAAGGTCTAAAAACACACTCACTGATATTTCACTTTTATCCATAGCTCTAGCAATGGTATGAGTAAACTCAATAAGAGCAGAAGAGGTAGAATGTTTAGACCTGAAACCGAATTGGTTACACTATAGCAATTGAAATTTGTCAATGAAATAAATAATCCGGTTATACATACATTTCTCAAGAATTTTTGAAAATAAAGGAAGGAGGGAAATGGGTCGATAATTTGAATACAAGTTTGACTGACCTTTTTTAAATATAGGAATAACCTTTGCAACTTTCATCTTGTCAGGAAAAACACCATTCATAATAGATGAATTAAATATTGCACATAAGGGTTTGCTTATCAAATGAATAATCTTTTTTACTATATGTATGTGAACATCATCATATCCTGGACTGGTACCATTTCTCATATTGGATACAATATTTATGATTTCACTTTCATTTATAGGTTTGCAAAAAAAAGTATTTGAGTTGTTTTCAATGTGAGCAGTTGGAGATAAATTAGATTGAGATGCATTGGGAAATTCTGATAGCATGTTAGGTGCAACATTTACAAAATAATCATTGAATCCTATGGCAACAGCTTCATTAGACATAGTCATGCCATCTACATTGAAATCAGGAAGCTTAGTTTTTTTGTTCTTTCCTAATAAATTGTTTATTACTTTCCATGTCCCTGACATATTTCCATTTGCATCTTTGAACCTCTCATTATAGTAAGTCCTCTTTGCTTTCCGGATTTCTTTTGTGACAAGATTTCTAAATGAATTATACCCGTTTTTATTATGATTGGTAGGTTTCTTTAGGTATTTCCTGTAAAGTCTTAGTCTTTTATTGCACAATTTTCTGAGGTAAGAAGAGTACCATGGTTTTTTAAGTTTCTTATTTTTACGTTTAAGGGTAATAGGAAAAGATTCATTGTACAAAGTCATGAGTACTGAAATGAAGCTGTTGTAGTTGTCATTTGCATCTTCAAAATGCACATAATCATGCCAATCAATTGCACTCAGTGAGTGATAGAACTTTAAAATATTTGCATCATTAAGAAGACGTGAATACACACATAATTCATTTCTATTTGCATTTGATTCTAAAGAAACATTGGTAAAAGAAAACACAGGTAAATGATCACTTATATCACATAATAATATACCTGATTCACAGTAAACATCAGCATTAGTAAGTATATTGTCTAGAAGTGATGCTTTATGGCAAGAAATGCGTGTGGGTTCCTTAAAACATGTAATTGGGTTCATTGAATAAGTGAGAAGAGTGTCTAAAAATTGATTGGTGATATTGGAACCAGTTACAGATAAAAGATCAATATTGTAGTCACCAAGTAAAAAACAAGATTTACGTTCATGGCTAACTATATGTAAAGTTTCACTTAATTTTTGTAAGAAATCATCGACAGGACTCGCAGGTGGCCTGTAGATCACTCCTACAATACAAGACCTTGATGTAACATTATCAAATTCAGGAATTTCTATAAACACTGATTCAAAACTATTATACATGAGAGTAAGGTCATTTCTTTGATTGTATTTCACACTGGATTGTATAAACATTCCAACACCACCTCCTGTTTTGTGGGATCTACTATTTGCGATAAAATCATAATTATCAATGTCATACAAATGTAAGAAGGCATCAGATTTTAGCCATGTTTCTGTTAATCCTATGACAGAGAAGTTGTAATGAATATCATTTAAAAAGAGGTTGAGAGTTTCAAAATTCTTGGCAAGACTACGGCAGTTGAAATGTATACAAGAAAGTTTCTGATTCTGAACATCTTTTTCATTTACAAAATTATTGACAAACTCTTCACATGAATAATAGCTTGAGGAGTGTAGCTCACTGTACTCTCCACTTGAAAGGTCTAGGTCATTATGATTAGAAGTGGTTTGTTTTCCTAAAATTGAGTCACACATAAAAACACTGACGTGAGAGACATATAAAGCATTGAAAAAATACAGCAATGAGCAATATGTGGTTAACAGTAGATATAAATACAATCACAACTGAATATTAGCTGTTAAGAAAAACACAGCTCCATACAAAATTTGAACAAAATCCATTGAGAAATGTGGCCTGCAGAGTGCACTCACGACACGTCCTGAAGTATGACCTTTGACCCTATAAAAGACGGGACACTGGTGGCAGCATCACCAAACACTATAGGTTTTTAAATTACACCAAGAGACACCTTCATGTAAAATTTGAACAAAATCCGTTGAGAAATGTGACCGCCAGAGCGCACACAAGAGTACACACAAGACATCTATCAAAATATGACCTTTGACCCTATAAAAGACGGAACACTGGGGGCAGCATCACCAAAATCTATAGGGTTCCAGATTTTACCAAGAGACACCTTCATACAAAATTTGAACAAAATCCGTTGAGAAATGTGACCGCTAGAGCGCACACAAACTTTCCCCAAAAATATGGCCTTTTACCCTATAAAAGACGGAACACTGGGGGCAGCATCACCAGAAACTATAGGGGTCCAGATTTTACCAAGATACACGTCCATAGGAAGTCTGAAAGAAATTCGTCGAGAAATGTGACCGCTAGAGCGCACACAATAATGTGACGCGGCGGCGGCGGCGGCGAAACGCTGCTGAATCCAAAGTATCCTCCGGCATACTGCCGGGGGATACAATAAATGTCTGTTATGGGGAAATCTTTAATATTTCAAACATTTATCAACCTTCCCCATACAGAGGTCTAGTGGAGCCAGACGTAGTCTCAGCGGAACAACCGACGATACAGACTAGCTGTACGGTACTGGTAAGATTGTAAAAATTGAATGACAAAAAAGATATTTTAAAAAAGACAAAAATCTGCAGTTTTTTTTTAACTTGACATGTAACTTGTATGGATGGGACTACACATGCATTGTAAGTATTGTGTAGTCCCATATATATAAGTTTCAAATGCAAGGTAAAAAAATCTGCTGATTTTTGTCTTTTTTTCCCTTTTTTAGTCATTCAATTTTTACAATCTTAATTGATCCTGGAAGGTAACCCCTATAGCAAATTCCGAGGGTGGGTTGCATGGGTCAAATTATGTGAGAAATGGTGATATTTAGATCTAGTTTTTTGGGGTGATGCCTTCCAACACACAAGGTATATCCCATGTACAGCTCCGTAGGCAAGTACATGGGCATCGTTTCATCAAACCGTCATTTAAAAGTACAAGTTTGACGACATCCCATTGAAATGCATGTTAATTTTAATACACGCGTTTCAGTAGGATGTCGGCAAATTTGTACTTATGACCGTTTGTCTTTTGATGAAACGCTGCCCAGATTGATAAGCCAAGGAGCTCGTAGTCGTATAACTATACACAGCGCTGTCCTTTTTGCGACAGTGCTGTACGAGTTGCCCATTCTCTAGCGTTGCGAACCGCGACTACAAAAGTGCGACTACATGCTTTTCACTGAAATTACATATATTTTTCATCTAAAAATTAAACTAAATAAACCTTAAAGTTAAACTATTGATTGAGTGGATTCATTAAGTTAAATTTAGTCAACCAACTTACAACATGCCAAAAACGATGATTTATTGCGTCATCTGCCTAAAGTCTGTAATGGAATGTAATCGCGCTGCACTTTTTGAAAGGTCACACCCGTGCGTAACCTACACACAGCGCTGTCGACAGCGCTGTACAAGATGGCCATTCAAAAGCGTTGCGAACAGCGACTTCAAAATAGCGACTATCACCTCTGCCGTTTGCGAGACGAGATAGTACAGCTACTGTGGGCAGACATGGCAGACGACGCAATAAAGTAATAGTTTAAGCTTGATTTAGTACTATAATTACTTCAACTTCAAGAAAAGATGTAATTTAATAAAAAAGCATGTAGTCGCTATTTTGTAGTCGCGGTTCGCAACGCTTTTGAATGGCCAGCTTGTACAGCGCTGTTGCGCGAAGCGCTGTGTATAGTTAACCCGTGCATTACTATACACAGCGCTGTCGCGAAGCGATACCTCAATGGACAGGTTTTGGCAGTCGAAAGTTGAAATTTATACCCTGTGGACATTGCCTGATGGCTTGCTGGGGATTGAACTTCAACAAATCCATCCAAGCAATTGATTTCATGTCAGTATAACGTAAAATTGGAAGCTTAACATACATTTTGAATCAATTTTGTACATTGTTTTTAGTGACATTGAGGGGTGTCGCAATAAAAGTCTATTGGGGTGTTGCAAGAAAGTTGCGATTGATTGCAAGTTGCAACTGATCGGTATGATCACTTCACCTAGTAATACCGACCAGTCATAATACCGACCATTAAATGTATCATGGCATCTAACGCGCGTCTTGCAAATCAACGCATGGGACTACGCGTAGAATGCCTAGCAACGTTGAGAACAGCCAAAATAGAGCAAGATGAGGAATAAAAACGTAAGTATTAATACTATTAAAGTATTATCAATTTGTTAATTTTTCATATTTTCATTAAAATAATCTCTTTTCATAAATTGCCATTGACTTATGACTGTACAGGGGTCGGTAATAAAACGCACTTCTCCCTCTATGCGTAAAATGAGATGACTCTATTGCGACGTCATTTCTACAAAAACTTGTCTGAACCATTCAGAAATCAGAATGGTTGTTTCTATTACTATTAGGCCTACTAGTTTTAGGTTAATAATTAGGCCCTACTCATGGCCCTACTCACTGTAAATTTGCAATCGATTGCAACTTTCTAGACCGAAAGCTTCAGTCTCTGTTCGTCGGGTGTTCCACTGGACTACCTGACTACGTCTTGCTTCACTACAGTACAGGAGAAGGTAAAAATAAGAAAATGTTAAAGACTCCTCCGAAACAGACGGTTTTCAGCTGTCTAGCAACTTTCTTGCAACACCCTAATCCCCATATCATGTGTCCTTGTCAGACGCCGTGCGGTCGGGCTACTAGTACTAGTCGTACAGCTACCCATGTACAGCTCCGTAGCCGCCCGTAGGCCAGGCAGTAGACTACGTAGCCGCCCGTAGGCCAGGCAGTAGACTACGTAGTCTACTGCCTGGCCTACGGGCGGCTACGGAGCTGTACATGGGTACCAGATTGATAAGCCAAGGCCATGAAGGAGCTCGTACAGCTAACACTGCCCTACATATTTATTATTATCTGATTATAGATCTAAATTACAACCGGAAGTTAAATGTGTAAAGAAAAAAGCTAAAAACAAGTGCCAACATAAGCTTCTCAAACTTACCTCTTTGCGGTTTGCGCAGTTACTCGACTCGTCGGGATCGTTGTTGTTGTTGATAGTAGGCCTAACTTAGTTAGTAGTAGTGTACCGATACGGTATGTAGATTGTAGTAATTAGTGGTACGGTATGGCAATCAGTCACTTTTGACTATTCACTGTCACAAGCATTTCATTTTTGTTCTGACAGCAAAATTCTAAAATTTGTTTGAATTATACAATGAAGAATTCTTACAGGGAAAAGATGATTTATGATTATTTTATACACGTAGGTTCGTTCATGAAGGAAAAAAGGGAAATAATAGTGTGAAATTACTCGTTTCAACCTTGTGATGGCGGTATTGCTATTTTGGGTCAAAGAGATTCGATCATACAACCCGGTCGTTATATATCACAGAACTCCTAAAGACGTAGAAGGCTCGAGCGGGTGCGAAATTGTAGGCATTGTTCGTACGTGATCACGTGATATCCGCCATGTTGGTTAGTCCTTCGCTCTCAAGCTCCGGATTCATGAAGCTCGTCGCGTCAACGGCATTCATTCAGTATAAATTGTTTGATCAACACTAGGGTTATATGAAATCTTACTGAAATTGCTAGATTTTGTTAATGCTAGTATCCAAATGAACCAAGACAAAAAGAGAGGGAAGTTTCTCTCGAAATACATGAAATTGCCAGTGTTATAAAATGTTGCTTTGGGCATTTTTATGCTTATTTGTTATAGAAATACAGTCATCATCCACTCTTGTTGCTCATTTTGATAATTTTACTGCACTACATTTACTTACCATTTCAAACAACTTTGATCACTGAAATGATTCTCATGGTTCTGGCAAATGAAAGTGGAAATTTATGTTATTGTATTCATATCCTGATGCAAGACTTCATGCTTGTAAGAGTTCGATATGAGGGCGTATCCAGGATTTCCCAATAGGGGGCGCCAGGCATTTTTGATCGCCGTCCTGGGGGAGGGGGTGTCCCCTTTGGAAAGTTTTTGCTTCTGAAGAAGGGCTAAGATGCAAAATAATCCTATATGTGACCAATTTTGAAGCCTTTTTAATGAACAACTTTTTTTTTTTTTGCTATTTTTTTTTACGACGGCCAATAGGGGGGGCGCCACCCCCTGGATACGCCACTGTTGCAATATATAGCCCTCAAGAAAATTCTTTGTCTTGACTTTACAGATCACTGTTATGATCCAGGCATCTGTGTTTTGTTGAAGGTTATCACTCTAAATAAGAACATTAAAAATACATCAAGTCCAACGAAGTGTCACAAGTCACGACTGCCAAATTGGAAACAAAAGGTAGCTTTCGGAGAGGACTACAACTTAATCATTAATCATTAAAATTCTAATTTGACAAAAATAAAGTCATTGCAATTCTAATTCGACAAAAAAAAAATCGCCAGACCTCCAAAATTCGCTCCATAATTCTCTGACAAGCCAAAAAAAAAAAAAAGGTTTTCATTCTAAAAGGGGGGGGGCACAATCCACAAAAGGGATCCTCTATGGTCAAAATGCATACTTTTCTTCCAAAAGGGGGGGGGGCACGGGCCGGAATTGCCCCCCGGATCCGCCAATGCTATGATGATTATGCTTTTGATGCCTTTGCTGCATGTGCCAATGTCCAGTTTTATGCCAAAGTTATTTGCACCGTTGCAGATACATCTATCTTTGATTATTATACATGTAAAACAAACAGCATAGTCATGGATATTGATGATTGTAGGTTACTAAATTATATAAATTATAAACATTGTCCAATGATATTCCATGGATGGTAAGGACCAACTTTAATTGAGATGATCCGGGAGCAGTGAATTCTGACTGTAAACAATAAGCACATCATCGTATTCATCTGTTTCTTAATATATATTAGACACACTCAAAATCTGCTGGATTTTATCTTGACACTCATATAGTGAAGGAGCATGAATAATAAAAAAAAAGAAATACAATGAAAGGAGAATCTTGAGCCTGGCTTGTAAAAATACAAACGTTCCTTCAAAGTTAAAAAAAAACAATTGAATAAAAATTAATTCAAGCGGCGGCTAAGCAATGCGTCTACTCAGAAAGTGGGAGGAGGGCTCCAGACTTACACCCCTCCCCGTTCCCCTGCCAATCTGATTAATCCACAATTTAAAAAAGTTCATCGATAAAGTCCTGACTTATATAAGGATTATCATCAAAGATAAAAAGAAACATGGCAGAGTATGTTGAACACATCCTTAATTCAAAAAATCAATGAGGCATCACGGCCCCGACATATGGAACTCCTTATACCTGATTCGCTTAAGTTACGGACTTCACTTTTTTCTTTTAAAGCCATTTAAAAAAACACCTTCTTAATCAATACAGCAATTAAAGTTACTATTTAATATTGTTAGATAAAAATTAACCATTTATTGAGGCATCAAATTAAATTTCAAATTAAGCAGTGGCTTTGTGCAATCACTCATTTCACATATTGCACGGCCACCTGCACATTACCCTTCAATTCATATTCATCCTTCTTTCTCTTCTCTTTCTTTTATTTTTCTTCTTTCATTTCCTATCCCGAGGCCGTCATCATCTCGAGCTTATGCATACGATGTCGGTCTCCTGCATCATTTCACTCTCCTTAGCATATAATCGCCCCGCTATTCTTGTTATTATAGTTAGATCTTATTTTGTTAAACGATCAAGTATATTTTTATCTGTTTGTCAAAAGTAATTATATTATGTTTATTACGTAGATTATGTATATTATGTTATTATGATTCTGAATATACTTTACTTTGTACTTATGAAAAATGCAGAAATAAAACAGTGCGAAAAAACAACAAAGTTGTTGGGCTTTATATATATGGCCTTTGGCTATCCCTGGCCACTAGTCGATGGTATTTTCAATTTTCTTTATATTTTGTATATTTGTTTCTTTTGCCTGAAATCAAATAAATAAATAAATAAATATCAGATGAAACTTTACAAAAAGTATAACGTTTTACAAGTCATATACATGGTTCCAAAAAAGCAAGTATATTTTTTGTTGTTTTTTCCAAGGGGGTGTCAAGAAGGATGAAGGTGAACAAACGAACTAGGGCTGCTTTCTTTAAAGGGAACTAAAATGATAATAGTGATAAAAAACAACTTTTGATATTATCTTGAATTTGAGAGAATACAATTTTAACCGTCTTTGTGTCCGAAAGAGACCCCTTCCCCCTAAAAGTTAGGCCTACATGATATTAGTTGACGTTACTTATGTATGAAAGAGCAGCTGAACTTCAGTGGAAAAGCCAACTTCAAAATTTCAAGTGATGAAGGCACAAGGCCCTTTATTTCGATCAAGAAGATCCGATATAATATAAATAAGCATTGAGAAGCACTCGGTCTGTTGGGTTAGTTGAAAAGATCGAGGACTAAGCAATATGGCGGCGTGTGCACTCGAGCGAATCCTACACCGGGTATTACGGCGATACGGCGATCTGTGCGTTGTGAATGGGTATGAGCCTTCTACGTCTTTTGGAGTTCTGTGATACCACTACAGGATGCCCTCCGAAAGAGGGCTATATAGAGAGTCAACTAAAATCTGACCTTTGACATTCCATAGGCTTTGCATTGGATGCATTGTGGTAATATATGGGTTGGACTATTTTTCTTAATTTTATGTGCTCTGCCACTTGAGATGGCGATAATTCATTAAATTCATAGCTCTGATTAAATTCTTGTATAACAGGTGGGAAAACCACTTCAGATTCCAAGACCCACCCAAGGGTGATTGTGTGTGTATGTACTCTATTGCTGCACAGAGTAAGTGGGCTCACTTTGAGTTAGTTTGCTTTTTGAGTGAGGTTGTGTTCTGAGGAGCCAGCAAGCAATGACCCTCAGTTTGAGGGAGGAGTTTCCTACCCACAATGGTGGTGGGTTTAGTCAATTTTCTACCAAGTTTTATTTTAGTGCTATCCAGAAACTTGATTGTATAAAAAGGCGAATTTCAACATGAATTTATTTTAACAAGAGTTTGTGCATGTCAAAAACTTTGAAAGGAAATTAATGTTGTCTTAAAGTCAGTCACATATACATGTTATGCTGTGAAGTTCTGATTTATATGAAGGCTTTAATTCAGACATTTTTTAAAGTGATATTTAAGATAATATGACTAGTTTAATATTGCTCAGATTGATGTGAATTTATGCTTACTTTTAATATATGGCTAGGCAGAATTTTACAAATTAATAAAGTTTAGATATTTGTCTGTACTTGCTAATTAATAAGGTGGACAATTACAGGACAAATACTAAAGAATGAATAACTGTAAATAATATGATCTGTGAGAAAGTTGATTAATTAAATAAGGATATCGCATTTTGGATAATGGGACTTTATTCAATTTGTAAAGGGTCCTTTGGTCAGGGAGCTGTTGTCACTGGGACAGCACCTCGAATATGGAGCTACTGCTAAGAAGGCTTCAGTAATTTGATTTCCTGAACCATGGCGGTGAAGCTTTTATCTTCAGAACTTGTATCCTGAGATGTCATCTTGAGTTTCCAGTTGGACTCTGAAACGTCACGCAACTTCGTGTCGATGACCACGCGTACTCGCCAATGACGATGGTCATCCAAGATTTCGCCGGCTATTTGGTACACCTTCGAGGACTCGCAATAGCACCCAGTCGTCAATCCTCATCGACCAGACTTTCAGTGGACTGAATCCATTTAAACAGGGAAGTCCTTTAATTCATGACCCTTTAATAATAACTATTAGTAACCAAATGATTAATTCTTACAATTCATTATATTTAATTCTGCATATGAGTGAATATTTGTCAATGATATCTACAGCAACCAGTTAGAACATAAATTCTTTTGAATGAGAAGTTTTGATTATTTGATTGTTATCTGAACCAAATTTGATACAGTTGTAATAAACAGCTTGAAACCTTAAAATGCATTGTGCAGTGCAATTACTTTCGTGTACTTTGACCATGTCATAGATCTCTTCACTATAAAAAAAAGGATGCTTGGGGTATGTGAGGTCGTTTATGTGATTTTGGGTGTTGGTAGCCAAAACATTAGTTAAAGGGGAAGTGCGGTCCCAAAATTCCTTGGTTTTGATAGAAGCAGAGAAATCAGACCAACCGATCAAAAAAGGTATGAGGAAAATCGGACAACTAATAAGAAAGTTATGAATTTTTTAGTGGCATGAAACAATGAAAATCACTAGACAAATTGGCAACTCAGTCATGAATCTGTGATGTCATGGGTACACAACTCACCAACTATTTATATTCATAATCATGAAAATATGAATATTTATACAATAAACATAAAAGATAAGTTTTATGGAAATGTAATATTTTGCAAACAATATCAATATTTTGAAGTTCATGAAATATTTTGTAAATGTTTATACATGCAAAAATATATTACTATAGATGTATTTGGTTCAAGTTCTGTGAATATTCATATTCTTGGACAAAATTTGAGAATTTGTATTATGAATATAAACAAAATTATTTGTGAGTTGTGTACCAATGACATCACAAACCCATGACCGAGTTGTCAATTTGTCTAGTGATTTTCATTGTTCCTTTTCATGCCACTAAAAATATTCATAACTTTCTTATTAGTAGTCCGATTTTCCTCAAACCTTTTTGATCTGTAGGTCTGATTTTTCTGCTTCTAATAAAACCAGGTTATGTTTAGACTGGACTTCCCCTAAAACGAAAACCCAAGTTTGATCCTGACAATCACCAACAACTAGTTTTCGTTATATTTCTTTTTTTTAACAGACTTTAATCATCTAAAATAATATAAAAGACTTCTGTCATTTTGTTTCTAAATACATATATATATAAACATATTTAATATTTTTAAAATTATTATACTTGTACCGTACTTGTACCGTACCCCCAGATGGTACTTAGAGGAGGGGCGAAAAAACACAAACAAGAGACTAAAAAAGGGAAGAAACTTGTGCTTAAGAATTATTCCCCCCCCCCCCCCCCCAATCGCAGGGTACAGTGCATTAGAAATAGGTACAAAATGCGCAAATTGTCCAAACATTGGTCGCTTTACTCTCTTGCATGTATGATTTATTGTTTTAGGATCTCTTATTTTCATCGCATGTATTGCTTCAGGATCTCTTATTTCCACACTCCAATATTTTCTATATATACAGCATTTAAATAAATTGCAAAATTGAAGAAAAATCTGTTACTGTCATCGCTTTTTGCCCTATTTTTATATATCAATCTCCCTTTTTTATGTTGCGCCCCAATATAGAATAAGTGTATTAGATAGTATTTTCAAAGGTTTACAATTTGAAAGAAATTTTAACTTGATATTGCATAGCTAAATTCCTCGACCATTTTCTCCTGAATTTTCGTTAACTGCGCCCAATTCAGGACGAAGTGAATATAGAAGACCGTTTATGTATTTCCAATTTTTTCTGCAAGTAAAATGCTTAAGAAATTGCCTTATTTAGTCTTAAAAAGGCAAAGAAAAAAAATACTGCTCGTTCGTTTCGCTCCCTCGCAGTTTCGTGTATGTATGGGAAAGGGGAGGGGTGGGGGGATTTCATTTTTTTGCCCAGAACAATGATACAAAAATTGCCTTTAAAGTTTGGAACATACCTAATTATATTCACATTTTGAATTGTGTTCGCTCGCTTCGCAAAAAAACCCACTTAGGACAACACATTTAGAACGGATTTCCTTCCTCATTATTTCCACGTGTAACTACAATAATGCAAATTATGTGTATTGCAGGGTTGGAAAAAGGATTTTTTTTTTCATTTAAATCGATTAACAGCCCTTAATGTGTTCCAATACAAAATAAACACATCCCAACTTGCACTTGGACGAGTTTTTCCGCCAGAAAATAAGAAAATTCAACAATGGTATCTGAATGATTTTTATCATAAAAAATAAACAAAGAATTTTGTTTACGTATTTCTTTGTTGTTTTTTTTACTCAAATTGGTGATTTTCTTTCAATAAATCACGGCGATTTAAACTTGGTGTCAATCGTGACTTAGCGAAACAATGTGTAATGATATCAGCAGTGTATTTACAGGGTACAGGGGCGCACGTGTCCCAGGTGACACTCTTGAAGGGGCTAAAAACGCAACGAGAGAAAGAAAAAGAGGAGAAAATGAAGAGAATTGCGATCCTTCTGGATTGTTCTCCCCCATTCCGCAGGATAAATGCATTAGAAATATTTTTTGAGGGTTTAAAATGCAAATATTTTCTGAAGCTCGGTCGCTGTGCTTCCTCTCATGTTACTTCAGGATCTCGTAATTTCGCTCGCCAGTATAGGATACAGTATTTTTGAAGAGCTCAAGATTGGTATATAATTCTCGTTGTTTTCCTCGCTATCATGTTAGTTTCATCACCCTCTTGTCAAATATTGTGCTCCCATAGGATTAAGTGTTTATAAAATCGCTTTTGCAAAGGTTCAAAATT
Source organism: Heliocidaris erythrogramma (assembly GCA_025617745.1). Taxonomy (NCBI): domain Eukaryota; kingdom Metazoa; phylum Echinodermata; class Echinoidea; order Camarodonta; family Echinometridae; genus Heliocidaris; species Heliocidaris erythrogramma. The sequence goes on along the minus strand of CM046856.1, from coordinate 45,624,059 downwards.
TCAAAGATATGTGTAGTTTCGGTGGCCTTCGTAGATTCCTCGACTATTTCTGAATGGTTCCATTAATGTTGCGCCCCAGTTGAGAAGGAAGTGAATAGAAAACCGTTTATCAATGTTCGAAATTCCGATCTCTACCCCTCGATCGAAGTGCGCAATTGCAAATTGTCGTTGGTAAATTGCATAGGAAATTGCGTTTTGGGTTAAAAATGTATATATAAAAAAATAGATAAATAAATTTTAAAAAATATACCGCTCGGTCGCTTTGCTCCCTCGCTTTTACAATAACGTGACTAAATTGGGGGGGGGGGGGGGGGGGGGGGTAGGGACGCAACTTCATTATTTTCCCCGGGCTTCATAATTCCTAGATAAGCAACTTTATGAAAAAAAATCGTTCCCAGGGGCCTGTGCACGTATGGGATGAATGATCTAACTTTGATATTATTACATACACTGTAAAAAAAAAATGTCTGTAATTTTACAGCAAATCTGGCGTCAGCAGAGTCGCCATAACTTCTGATGTAAAAATACAGATTAGTTGTTACTTTTTCCTGTGACATTAATGTACAAATAACATCAGATTAGCTGTTAAGAGTAAATACAGAACTAATCTGTATTTTTTCCCCTGTAAAAATACAGATATTTTTTTTACAGTGTATGACTTATTTACATGAAAGTTGATTTCGTTTTAAAATAGGAACGGCTTAATTTTTTTACTGTCATTGATTTTTTTGAGAACATAACGAAATAAAGGTATGGCATAAAGAAACCAAATTCCGTATCATAAGTCAGATGTGAGTAAATCTGTGTGTCGAGTTTATCTCAATTTTCTTTTCCGACATTTCCACAAGGTCCATGACATAAGAGTTAAAACATGACAGTACGTCATTATTGATTTGAGTTATTTTGAGTTTTCAAATGCAATGTTGCATATCATTCAGTAATAATCAAGGGTATTATTGTGAGAAAAGAAGGAAAATATCCTTTGTTACCATACCTGATGGAAGGAGGTTAAATTAGCTCCGTCTAAAACAAAGGGAATGGGCTAGTGTATTTCCATAACAGCATAAAAATCACTTTGGTGTCTATCATGCCTGAATTTTAATACCCAACACGTTCTGCTCTAGACTGCAGTCAACTTCCAGGCAGACATATTTGAAATGCATACGTGTCGTATATAGGCCCATATTCTGAACTCAACTGTACTCTGACACACACATTAACTCCCTTTGCAATATAGCCAATAGAAAGTTGAGTAAAGTATACGAATTGCTGCAAGCCAATCGGCTATCTGTCAACTCTGAGAAGTGCAATTTTATTATATTCAGCAAAAAATGACAAAGTTCCTGGAATAGATGAAATAAATATAAAAGAGTTGAAAAAAAACAAATTTCTATAGGCGTTTGTTTTGATAGTCGGTTGTCTGGGAAATCGCACATCCATGAAGTAGAAAATAAAATTGCCAAAAGTATAGGTATTGTACATAGACTTCATTTTCTGTTTCCTCAAAATGTTTTTCGAAATTTTTATTGCTCTTTATATAGTTCTTCCATATTATCGTATTACACTCTTGTTTTGGGCAATGCCTACGCGTCTAATATAGGTAAGCTAACTACGTTACAAATAAAAGATAATAAGAATTGTCTGCTATATACAGGGTTGGAAAAAAGTTTGGAATATTTTTATTCCAAGAATTATTTCTTGTCTTAAACATATCCCTCGTCATTTTAAGTTCTTCTTTGAGGTTCAAATAAAAGATATGTGTCCCTTTTTAACTTTAAAAGCACAACATTAAAAATCGGGCTTATCACACAGTGCAGAGGTCCACTTGGAATTCGGAAGCGTATATTTGCTGTTTTTGCAAATGTATAACGAAAAAGTTAAATAATCAGATACAGTTTAATTGCTATATACCGAAGTCCTCAAAATGACTGCAAACTGCACGTAGCTTTTTCAAAATTCCACGTGAAGTACAGAAATGTATAACAAGATGTTCAAACACAAATAGAGCAAATCTGACAACATGTGGTTCATTGGTCAGCCATTGTAACATGTTTAACAATATTACGTAATCTTTGGTACAAGATGGAACAGTAGACTTCATTCAACACAGTTAATCCGATTTGGATGAATTATTCATCACAATATAGTAGAAACTAGCATTTAAAATCAGACATACTCATCGCCAAAAAAATATTCCAAACTTTTTTCCAACCCTGTATATCATAAGGATCTCACACCACCCCATTATTTATGACTTGAAACTCTTAAATTAAACTGGTAGAATTTGAACAGCGCCATCTTAGAGTGACTGCGAAATTAAGATTATAATTTGAAAATTAATTTCATTTTATATTGAATTTTGACAAAAAGTTTGTTTGGATAATAGGCAAATTTGATATTTCAAACTATTCATTTTTATTTTGCAAATTTTACTTGGAAAATTGCCTATACAGGTACATTCTAAGCTTCTACAAGCTAGAATGGGTCATGATGTGAAAATGAGAGGCACAGACACTTTTCAAATCCTGTTAAAAGATGGCGCCATTATATAGGAGCTTCACTTTACTATCACTTTAAAATTTGAAAATATTGTCAGTAACCAACAGTACATTCTTATGTATAGGTGTATTACAAATATCTCCCCGAAAAATCTGTTTGATTTTAATGGTAATTTTCATAATTATCCAACGAGATGTGTGAGAAACATCCATATTCCTAAACACAGAACTGTTGCGTTTCCCAAACTCTGTTACAACTTAAATGACTCCATTAAAACATGTCCCTCACATAAATAAATAAATATATATACAAAGTATTGGATATCCTCGTAATTTAATTTTTTACGACCAAAAAATCGTCAAATGCCAGTTCGGCAAAAAACAAATTAGGAATTCATTGAACATTATTTTACCTTCTTTATTATTTTATGATATCCTATGGTGTATTTAGGAAAATAAAATTCATGTTGACAGAGTTGACCTTGGAAATTAAAAGAAGTTGGCTATGCAACTAACTCTGCGCGAATGAATCTGATCTTAAAATCAATACAAGAGACTGGGAGAATGTTTATCATAGTGAAAAATATACTTTCAGCACAAGCTTTTTGATACAATAAAAAAACAGGTAACACACTCTATTGCCCACCTCATGCTTTCCCCCACCCTCCCTCTCTATCCCGCCTCTCCCCTCAGTCTTTATCTCTATCTATACGGTATATTATTATATCTCTCTAGCTCCCCCAAATATTCCCTCTCTTGCAATCTCAACTTCTCTCTCTCTCTCACTCAATTTCCCACCTCTTGCAATATCCCGTTCTCTCTCTCTCTCTCTCTCTCTCATTGTAGATTTGTGTCTCTCTGCAGTCTCTTGGCACAAACAAGACCAGCAACGAAACCGTTCAGTCCAACTACATAAACTTTCAGTCCAAGAACATAGAACTATACGCTCACAAATTGGTTTATCAATGCCTCTTTAATTGCTGTAAAAATAAAGACTCACTAATCGTACAAGAATACAAGAAGACTAGTTTTTAACTGTAAGCCCGCTTACGGCGTTGGCGCCAACAAAACCACTTACCACATGAATTCAAGTCTCCATCCTTATTCCTTTTGTGGCGACAGAGAAAAGTAAGTTTTGTTAGAATGAAATAATGTTACAATAATTCAACATGCATCAAAAACATTCGAGATGTGACTGCGTACAATCATAAAATAGAAGTGATAATAAACGAACGTCACCAACACACTTAAAACCCTGAAACTCACGTATCCAACAATTATTTCATTTGACCCCCGAACCCGCCCCCCTAACCCTCCCCCTTTTTTCTTTTGCTATTATACAAATATGTTTTTTACACGAGCAGATAAAAAATATGTTGAAAATGTTTCTTTATCAAATCCTCCAAAGTTTTCTCCATTCACCGTTTCCAATTTTGAATACTAACATTTATTTCGTTTGCAGTCATACTCTCAAACAACGCCATTTTCATTGCCTGCAGAGAAGAAGGTATATCTTTGAGCATTCATATAGTAGTAAAAGACAAGAAAACATCATACATTTGTCAACATCGCATTATATATAAACCTAAAAATAAATGCTGCAAGACGACAAGAATATTTCAACTTAAATTCAGTCTACAATCAATCAATTAATCTAAAATTCAACGAACATCTGTGAAATTTTGTAGCTATACTTTTCAAGATAGTCAATTTAAAACGATATAATATCACATACATTATTTACGTACATCCAAAAGACAAACACAGATATCTTCAGAACTTTAATTCTGCTCCATCGTTGAAACAATGAAGTTGATTTCATCGTATCTTTAAAAAACACAGAAAGCATAAAATGCTTATTAAGTAAGAACGGTTGTGCAATTGTCTCAAAAGTCAAACTTCAAGTAAATGATAAAAAAAAAACAAGATAGCTATACTATTCATGATCATAATAAATCAATTAGAGATGCGGGGGTTTTTCGATACAAATTTCGATACAAAACCAAATATACATGTATATATATATTTGTATTAATATCGGCCTAGGCATGAAAAGATCAAATAGAGCAATAAGTTAAAACGTAATGATCGTGAACGGGGAAAGCTAACTGACTATACAATTAAATTATTTAACTTTTATAACATCATTGCAACTGCTCAGAAGTGCATTATCTGTTGAAATCAATTCATGATTCAAGTCAGGAAGACTGCAGCACGTTTTAGTCAAAATATTGCAAGAATGTTGTTTGTACCCACTGGTACTCAGCACCACTATATTTAAAATCACTTTAAAAATGGAAGACGGTTGTTCCATGTGCATGCTCAAACTATTAAGAAGAGCCATGTATGATTGTATGAATGGTTATAATCATTGATGAAAGAAAGACATTGGCATTTATTTCAACCCCATATAATCAAAGGGAATATAGAAAAATAATTCATTGCATTTGTTATTGAAATTTCTCATTAATCAATTTGAAAGACTGATCGCACGAAAGACTCAACTACACACAAGAATTCATTGAACATACGCATATCACTTTTGGAAATCTCTTTTGCTAAGTATCTTCGGAACTTAATTTACACACATTTTTATATAAACTTCGTAATGTTCGCGAAACAATTTGAACTTTGTTCTGGTAAATATAGTTACAAGATCATGACTGACTATTAGGCCTAAACATGAATAGCATGAACAGAAAATAGTGACACATAAAATCAATTGATATTCATTCATAACCTCTATGTCACTCGAATTCAGATAAAGCAAAACATATTTCACAATGCGGCTTAACACACACAAAGCACATACCACATTTCTTTGTCACCTCGAATATCTATAACAAACCAGACAAAAATAAGTAAACAATAGTATTAAAACAACATGAATACAGTTTCAAAATTCATACAGTTTTCTTCTTCTTTTTTTTCTGAAATAGCTTAGTGACGATAAAAATGAATATTTCACACACAAGTGAAATGAAATTAAATGAATACACTAGTTCATGTATTGTGGAGTCTTCTGTCTGCTGATGAATTTAGAAATCCAATTAATTTGCAAATAAAACAAGAATGAAAAATAATACAGGCACATGATTTTCCACGTAATACATTTTCCCAATTGAATAGATTATTAAACAATAGACAATACTATAAATCTATTATGATTTTTTTAATTCGATCAGATTTAATTATCGACAGTTGATAATGTTGCCAAATAATTTTGCTAGATCTATAGGTTATAAGTGCGAGATCTGTTGGACAGCTCATGTCTATCAAGTTATATAGGGTGATTTCAAGTAGGGTGATCGAGTCGAAGTTTGATGTAAAGTCTAAAAGGAAGTATTACACAACAAACTCAATTTGTAGGATTTTTTCAAGATAAAACTAGCAAATAATTTTTGAATGATATTGGTGTTAATACAATGAGGCCTAAACACCGACGTATTGTTGTTTTTATCAAATTTCTTTTTAGGGGGCGTCTACATTACACCTAACACCCAAGGCCAATTAATGGGTTTGTTATCAAACGAACGTACTAATGGGAAAATGTTATAATGGAGTTCATGACAACACCAGTTGTCAACACCACACTCGAAATCACCCACATTTCAGCAGTTGCTTTTAAAGATTGTCTCTCTCTCTTTCTCTCTCTCTTTAAAATCGCGTATCATCCATATCAGCCTGAACACCGAAACTTGAAGTTCCACTTGGCAGTTCGATTCCTTCTTCGGGGTTGGATTCCACATCCTTGATTGTTTTAGACGCCGCGCGACTGTAATAAATATGATATCATAGAGTGCAAACAATTCATTAGTGCACAATTCTTATATCCACCACCTATCTTAACTTACATATTGCATTATCAATAACTTTCCTTGATAATATTAAAATAAAGATTAAATATCAAAGTAGCTGTCAACATACGCACATTCTATCAGCATGATAAGGTGCTATAGAATTTGAAATGGTAATGACTATTTTTTTTTAATCTGCCATTTTTAAATTTCAATTCCATTACTGAAGACGATTATCATTATAACTTTACAAGGGATTAAAATTAATCAAAGGATCAAGGGATCAAAAGTATAACATTCGGACCATGAATATATATGTTGTAAAGAAGTATGATGAAGCGAATTAAAACATCCTTCCTAATTTGGGGTGTGCAACTACATATAATACATGCATGGTAATAAGAACTATAAAATTGCAACTTTCAAAAAAGCCAAACTACATTTTAACTACTGTTAACATAATTCATAAATCCATGCTCTTAAAGAAAAAAAAAATGTTAGAAACAGATAAGATGCTGGTGGTTACGTCATATCGCGTCACATCCGAAATCAAGAAAGATATCTCATACATACGCTGTAATCCCCTTCGCGGGGATCATACAGAGTTTTCATGAACAGAATACCCTCCACCGTGAAAGTCTTGAGAGTGATTCTACCGTCTCGAAACTGTTAGAGCAGTCAGCATGCACTGTCCTCTCAGGTTTGTCAACTTTCTGAATATGAATTTCTTTGAACTGTTTTAATGGTAACTGAATAAAGCCATTTGGTGCATGCACATGCTGCACATTTGATTCAGTTCAAATTCATGAATAGATACATGTGAATTAAACATTGATTAAAGCAAACCAGGCAAATATAAAAGTGAATTATGCCAAACGAAGTGAGTATTTGAGTACAATATGAAAAACATTAAAATATGCAGTATTTCAGTATTTTTAGTTCGAAAATTGTTTTCGTATACGATATTTCAGTCAATATACTTTAAACATGTGCGTTATTTCATTGTTAGTACAAGTGATTTCCTATATTTCGTGCATTCTATGAAAATATTACAAAGCGCGTAGTTAAATCATCACAAAACAAAAGCATATAGTAAAACAAAACATATAGGAGTACTCGCGGTTATATTGTCAGTACGACAAATCGATGGTTATTCAAGTCATATAGTTGTTAATGATTTAGTCAGAGTTTTCATCTAATGGATAGATGAATGACTCAACAGAGTCAAAGTCCATGCAGGATGAAAAACATCCGGGTCATGCAAGTTTGCCGTTTTAGCATGCAAGGAACAAAAGATGGTTAGAGCCTATGTTCCTCATCTAAGTTAGCTTCAACGTTAGCATCTGCATACCGATTACGGACTGATGGAAGCGGTGAACCGCTGAGTTTGCTAAGCGCCTTGGCTGTCTCCAGGTCAGAGTTTGTTTCCGAGTCACGTGGGTTGTAGGTGACATTCTCAGCGGGCACGGTCAATGTCTGACCGCTCTCCAGTGCGATGGTCAGTGTACCGGTACGGGCACGAGTCACCTGATAAAGACACACACATGACCCACGAAGATGTTAGAAGGGTTAATGAGGTTAGCATTCCATAAGACCACACAACAGGAATGTTTAAGAAGAAGACTTTAAAAAAAAAATATTTTTTTTTCCTTTAACCCCCAAAATGATAACATAATAATACACATTATTCACTCACGGTCGATGAATACTATGTATAACATATGCCCAAAAGATCCGACTAGACTACAATACGATTTTTGAACAATTTGCAGTATCATTTGTTATGAACATTCAAATATTTACAGTGTTAATTATCACGGTTCTGGTTAGCCATATGCAAATCGAAAGTTCGGGGTATTGTAAGTCTCATCGTTAGAGGAAAAGTCAAATCTGCTTCAATTCGTATAGCCGTCTGGCCATTCGTGCAATTGTCTATACGATTTGAAGCCGATTTGGACTTAATCCGACAAGAGGGCTTACAGCGCATCAAAAATTTGATTCTTAATATTCATATTATTGATGAGAATCTCAGACAGGAAGATTATATATTTTGTTTGAAATTCTGTATCTAATGTAATTACAATTTCTTCTAAAATCAGATCCCAATCGGATCGTATAGCGTGCAGTGGGCTGAACACTTGGCATTAGTTATTAGGTCGACCGGACAAAAACATGATTCACAAATATATAAATTTCTTTGCACTTACTGTATGATATTGAGGGTTTCTATATTTTTCAAGTAGCCATTGGTTAAACCTTTTTAATCACTACAATATTTCTGCGTTCGAAGGGGATAGAACAACCAAGATTCATTATCAATCAATTATCAATCAGTTATGAAACTAATTATTTGAGACACGATGGGGATGATTTTTGAAGTGAGATAGCCCAATAATCATCTCCGACAAGAGGTATCATCTATCAATTTTTATCAATGACTGGACATTAGGAAACAACAATTGGTCTACTGATTTACTAGAGAAATATATCATTCTCAAATAACAATTAATCAGTTCTCCCTTAAAGGTGAAGTCCACCCTGATTTCAAGTTGGTTTTAAAAGAAGCAGAAACTATAAAGAAACAAATCAATGAAAGTTTGAGCAAAATCCGACAAGAAAATGAGAAAGCAAGATATGTCACGCTATTTGCTATTTTGTGTTAGATTGATTACAATATCAAAAATTCATAGCTTTCTTATTTCTGATCGGATTTTGCTCAAACTTTCACTACTTTGTTTTTCTCATTTTTCTACTTTCATTCTAATCAACTAAATACCAGGGTGGACTTCACCTTTTTGATAGTTAAACGATGTGTAAATTTCATCTTTTAAGTAATGTCATTGGTTTAAAAAGTCTCAAAAGGTCGTATTTAATGAGCAGATTGGCAATCGTTTGACAAATTGGTAAAGAAGAGAAGAAGAAAGATATTCAAGAGAGGAAAAGAGGAAGAAGACAAGAAAAGACGAAGGGGGAAAAAAAGTTTAAAGAAACAGGTCACATGACTTACCTGCTCGCGTTCCTCTTCCAGATGTTTTTCCTGGTCATCCTTGGCGCGCTTCTGACTTTCAGGGATGACGTCATCGAGTACATTCAACTCGTATTGGGTGAAGACGAATTCCATTAGTTTACGGACAAACACAACAGCCAATACCTGGGTTAGAGTAAGAAGATAGATGACAATACAATGGTAAATAACAGCATGGGGGGGGGGGGGCACCGGTCGTACTAGGTGGATGAATAGAAAGTGAGAGAAAATGGCCATCCAAAGAGGGAGGGTGTGGAAGGGGAGGGGCTTGTAGGGTTTCTTTCAAGTTGCCTTCATCCTCTCCCCTTTACATCTCTCTCTCTTTCTCTCTCTCTCTTTCTCTTTGCCTTTTGATTGAGTCGGGGCCAGGTGTAATGCCCCAAATTTATATGTCTTCGTGCATTACAGCAAGTTGACAAAATTATATATTATTGTTATTTTATAAATATGGACATTTAAGATTAAGATGATTTTGTGTATTTCCTGTTTTTTTAATATCTATTTCATATCCCTGAAATATTTTGAGTAATGCTGGTCTAAACTATGTGTTAGTGGATATCTCCTGTATCTACATGTATATGCAAAAGCTGTGTAAAAGCCATTGGCATTGTGTTAGATGTCCACTAACATTCAGTGTCATGAACAAAGAAGTTACAGTCTATTCATTGGGTTAGACCTAGCCAGAGACTTACAAGATTACACAAAAGAGTTAGCTTGTAACAGTTTGTTTATTGTTTACCTCAATTCGGTTGCCTGGTAGTGTAGAAATCGAACATTCCAGGTAAGGGGTGTTTTTTTATATGAGGAATAAGAATTATATTAATTTATTACTTCTTCAAATTTATGATTTGATATTTATGTTCACATGATACATTTTAATCCACAGTTATGTTATATTTTATCAAACTGATATAAATGATATTTTACTGAGGGATAATTTACAAACTTAAAGCGCATTTATGCACCCCTACTGGACTAATGGAATCGTCTTAGTTTGTGTTGGCTTTCGGTATAAAAGATGGGAAAAGCTGAAATATTGGCATCATTATTGTGATTCCACAAGAAGTAACACAGCCAACTATATTCCTTGTGTTTTATTTCTGCATTACAGGTAAGCATCAGAACATTTTCTATTCCCTTAAATTGAAATGTTTATATGATTTTCATAGTATGTTTAACTTTGTTTATTTTGATAATGTTGATCATTTGTCAGAAGGTAGCTTTCAGTATTTTGGGAAATACTGAATTATCGTGAGTTTTAGCTTTTGTGAGTTTGATACATTTTACTTGTTTCTGCAAATTTATTTGATTTTCTCAATTAGTATTGACATTAAATTAGTTTAACTTGAGTTAAGCTGTTGGCTTACATGATTTGTTATTTTCGGTTTAACTACTGAACCGGAATATTTCTTGTATAATTTTTGAAAGATGTTTGCTTCTTGAGTTTAGTCGGATAAGATTTTATAAGTCAGGGATGAATTTTATTACGTGATGATGCAGTTTCCGAAAATGGCTTTATTGACTTTTATTCGCAAATGTGTTTGGCAATAATATCTTAGATTGCAAATGCATGCAAATGCAGTTTATTCTAGCTATATTTTAGATTGAGTTTCAAATTAACTGTTTCAGTATTAAGAGTTTATTTAATTAGCTTTTGCATTTAATAATTTATTAGGAATTAAACCAAAAAGAGATGCAATAATTTAGGTTCGGTTGGTTTAATTTAATTACATGTATATACAATACAAATATCCTACTCGAAATGCATTTCACTCACCTTAGTTTCTATATTCATGTCTTTTCGCATTTCATTTACATTATAGTTTGTTTTGTTCATGGTTTTATATATTTCATTCTCATCTTATTATTATGTTTGATATCATAATGTTTAAGTTTTGCTTTGTGTGATAGTCAATATAATAAAAGATGCATCATTATTGTGATTCCACAAGAAGTAACACAGCCAACTATATTCCTTGTGTTTTATTTCTGCATTACAGATCGGTCTATGACATACTATAGACGTCTATAAAAACACCCGCCCCCTGACGGGTGCAACATTTGGAGGCACTGCCCGGATGGTGTCACCAGCGAGAGAACTGATGAGGCTGCAAGTCACCATCCAGTGAACGAGCGGGGATCCTGACTGTCCTTCATAAGCGGACGTCTGCAACGTGTTACTTGGGCCGGAGAAGAAGCAACGCCATGGAGCAACTCGTGGATACTGTCACTCTAAAGTTGTTTAAGTGCACAGTGGAGGAGCTAGAGAGGGCGGCTGCAGCTGTAGGGCTCGAGGAAGAAGCTGTGGAGACTGCGAAGGTGAAGGGCCGGAGGGAGCTCCATCGTAAAGTCACTCGGTTCTTGACGAGGGACGAGGTCCATGATGGCGGAGATGACAAGGTGGAGGCGACCTACCGATTGGTCGCGGATGCTTTGAAACTGACAGCTGCAGCTAAGGAGGGAGAAGTCCCCAAAGTCATGGGGGAAGTTCCAAACACAGAGCTTGCAGCTAGCCACGCAAAGACTGAACCAGCTCCTCCGTCAACGCAGGCGTCAGGGATAGGAGCTGACGCACCCTACCAATGGCGCAGGGACTTTAAAATCTCTGGCCAAATAGGTGAGGCTGGCCAGAAGGACCGTCTGGGATTTATGGGCCTTATTCATCAAATAGAGCGAGGCCAAGCCAAAGGTTACAGCGACGACGAAATCGTGGACGCGGTCATCAGATCCATGGTCCCAGGGCTGCTTCTGCGAACTTATTTGGAGTCCAAGGCTCAGCTGGATCTGTCCACACTACGGCGGTTGCTGAGAACACATTTCAAAGAGAAGGAGGCAACTGAGCTATACCACGACCTGAGTAGAGCTGCCCAGGGTCAAAAGGAAACTGCCGGTGATTTCGCTCTGCGGCTGCTGGCTCTAAGGCAGAAGATCTCATTTATATCGCAAGAAGAAGGATCCCAGTTTGCTTACAATGAGGGCTTGGTGGGGAAAATGTTTTGTCACTCTATCCTCACGGGATTGAGTAGCTCTTGGATCAGAAATGAACTGAAAACTGTTCTATCCCTACCAGGCACCACAGATGAGGCGATACTTGAGGCAATCAACACAGCTTCAAACAGTGAGGCAGAACATCTCGCCAAACAGAAGAAGTCAGCCAAAATCAATGCCACCACAGTCGAGACAGGCCCCTCCTCAAATGTCAACATCACCTCTATAACAAAAGACATTCGGGAGATAATACGGGCTGAACTGGCCGCCGTGAATGGGGAGGAAAAGGACTCGAGCAGTAAGAAAAGGGCTGCACAACCACCTACCAGTCGGCGACCACGACCCACAAGCGATTGGGGCTGCGCAAGTTGCAGGAAAAATGGAGTCGGACTGCAGTGTCGTCATTGCTTCAAGTGTGGGATGGAAGGACACCTCGCCAGGGGGTGTTTAAACGGGCACCGGGCGCCACTACGGGACGAGTCGCGCCCCCAGGGATCTCGAAACCCTCAGCAGTAAGTCCCGACATCTCCACAAGCCACCCATCTCATGCGCAACGGAAGGTCGCCAAACTGGTGGGTAAGAAGTGTTTGGTTCGCTGTAGTGTTGGTGGGATAAGGACTGACGCTTTGTGGGACACGGGTGCACAAGTATCCCTTATGTCTCATTCTTGGCTACAGACTCACTACCCCGATTTCAACATCCGACCCATAACGGATCTCCTAGCGGGCCAAGATCTGAACGTTTCTGCAGTGAATGGGACTTCTCTACCCTACATTGGATATGCTGAGCTGATAACTAACATCAGTAAAGAGGGCACAGAAGTCACCGTTCCTTTCCTCGTCCATGACGGCAATGCTAGTTATGACATCATACTGGGCTTCAACGTCATTGAAGCTCTGGTGAACAGCTCTCCATCCTCGCATGATGCTCGATGTAGACTGCTTGCGTCTGCCTTGGAATTCTCTTCAGGTACAGTCAGCCAAATTGTTTCTTCTCTTTCAACAGCATCAGGAGAAATAGCCCTGGCTGTCGCCGTAAAGAAGCCAACTGTAATCCAGCCTGGGAGAAGTGCCAACATACACTGCACAACTCAGAAAAGGGACAAATTTCGAGCGGAATACATCTTTGAGCCTGATGAAAGTAACGCTCTACTGGAAGAGGGACTAGAACTCGATAATACCCTTGTACAGATGGATTGCTGGAACCCGCGAAATGTCCGCCTCTGCGTCACGAATTCATCGTTGAAGCCAGTCCTGGTCCCCAGACGCCTGGTTCTTGGTCATCTGTATGAGGTAACATCTGTTAATGTCCATCTTCCACCAGATTATCCAGGTTCCCATGATAATAATATTTCAGCCGCCCAACGATGTCATCTCTTATCGACGTGATGATGCAGTTTCCGAAACTGGCTTTATTGACTGTTATTCGCAAATGTGTTTGGCAATAATATCTTAGATTGCAAATGCATGCAAATGCAGTTTATTCTAGCTATATTTTAGATTGAGTTTCAAATTAACTGTTTCAGTATTAAGAGTTTATTTAATTAGCTTTTGCATTTAATAATTTATTAGGAATTAAACCAAAAAGAGATGCAATAATTTAGGTTCGGTTGGTTTAATTTAATTACATGTATATACAATACAAATATCCTACTCGAAATGCATTTCACTCACCTTAGTTTCTATATTCATGTCTTTTCGCATTTCATTTATATTATAGTTTGTTTTGTTCATGGTTTTATATATTTCATTCTCATCTTATTATTATGTTTGATATCATAATGTTTAAGTTTTGCTTTGTGTGATAGTCAATATAATAAAAGATGCATCATTATTGTGATTCCACAAGAAGTAACACAGCCAACTATATTCCTTGTGTTTTATTTCTGCATTACAGATCGGTCTATGACATACTATAGACGTCTATAAAAACACCCGCCCCCTGACGGGTGCAACAGAGTGGCCCTGTATCCCGGGGGGGGGGGGGGTATAACATAATTTGATGACGATGATAGTGACATAATCGTCCGCAAATACTTCCAAAAAATTACTCTAGTGCGATTTCCATAACCGATAGTAGCTGAGTGCCTGTACAAAAAACTAGGCTCGAATAATAATAGACATTTCCATAAATTTTTGCGAAATGCACTAAATTCATTGTGATGGTAGTATCATTTCGTGGCTCAACGCGTTCGCAAATCAGGGCCCGGTTTCATAAAACTTGTTTTCAATAACAACTGCAACAAATCTATAACAAATTTGTTTGGCAGCCTCTCACATGCAAGTATTTCAGTAGCTTATAACTGTTATTGTAACTTTGTTATTGATAACAAGTTTTATGAAACGGGGCCCAGGACCGCTTAATTTTAATTATTACAGAGCTCTGTGACAATAACTTGGTCTTGCAGTAGGCGATACGCAAGGATATTGCAACTCTGGATTGACGATTTATTCAATGTTTTCCATTAACATGATCGCAAAGACTTTCAGAAAATCACCCTATAAAGCAATTTTAATAGTTGAGTACTCACATTTTGAAACGTGCGAACTTTACAGCGACATGTTAGTCCTATATACATAATCCCAATATGATTTCTACAGGCAATAAAAATAGTGATGGTAAAGACATTGCCCTTGAGTTCATTTCGTGAAAGTCTTTGCGATCGTGGTCGACGTGGCTGACGACGACGACGACGATGACGACTTACCATGAGAGGGAAGACAATGGATGCCTGAGATGTCTTGATAAGCCAGAGAAGGACGAGGCAGGTGAGTTGAACCAGGGTGAAGAGATGAACCCTCCAGAGCTTGACATGTCGGAGATAGACGTAGTCAGCTTGATGTTTGGCAGGGATCAGGTACAACATCATGCGGTCCACGAACTGAAATTAATAATAATAATCATAAGCATAATAATAATAATAATAATACATTATATTACAGCAATATTAGAGCATGTTGAAGCTGATCGAATTAGGAAATCAGATAAATTACGAAAGAAATCGATAATCATACCACGTGAAAAACTCGAAAGACCCCCGAAATAAATAAAATAAAAATAAAAACATGATGAAATTCGTCATTGTACTTTGGCTGGAGATCAGTTAAGTCCATTTATATCTAATCATATCACAAAACATCCATTCTGATTTCCATTATAATTAGCTCTTGTTTGAGTTTAACCCATGTGCGGCGATTTCTTGTCACGAGCGGGGGACGCAACTAGCCTTTACCATTGGTTGCTGTACAATCTTCAACATTCCCCCCCCCCCCCCCCGTGATCGCCGCCTATGGTTTAACCTCATAAATTTAATGTGATTGCGAACCCAGCCATAGCCAGTCTTGTACAAGAGGAGCTTCCTCGACAGTCCGCAGTGGTGAATGACGTCATGATGGAAATTCCCAGTGAGAGTAATAATCATTCATACCTGTACGCCACGCAGAGATGAGATACCCATGTACAAGAAGACACCAAAGAGTACTGGCATGGGGATGAACTAAAGGAGGAGAAACATATAAAGGAAACTAATGATTGTTTGGAAATTGACAACAAAATGGTCCATATTTTACTAAATGAATATTGTTTGAGGTCTACATGGAGGTTTTGTTAAACTTTAACTTCCTGTCGTCGGGCCAATGGGCAATCTAATGACATCAAGGTTGATTTCTACGCAAATAATAATGTTTGCTTGTTTTTTGCTTTGTTTTGTTTTTTGTACGCCAGAAGGTCGGCTTTTGTGCCATTTACATTAAGACATTCTCTGATCCACAGTTAAGTTCTCAACATGGAATCTGTTTACTACTAAGTGGTTTCAACTATGAATGAATTCCACCTGTTCTAATGAATTATGCTAATATCTTAAGTGAAAGAAATGAAGGAAGGGGAAAGTCTTAAGCCCATACCTTTAGAATTGATGTAAGAAGGCTGGATATTCCAATCATTAAAAACACCAGTATGCCAGTAACACGTTGTTCCCTAGAAAATTTTAAAAAAGAGAAAAAAAGAGAAATGTTAATTAATTACCTAAATGGCACAGTGAAATAATCTCCAAAAGGTACGCATTTTCAAATGTTTCAAAATAATATGCACTCTTTCTTTCTTTCTAAGCTTTTAACTCACTCCTCCTCTCTCTATTCATATCTCGCTCCTTCTCTCCATAACTATTTCTTTCTCCCTTTTCCTCCTATTTTTTCTCCCCCTCCCTCTCTCTCTCTCTCTCTCTTTCTCTCTATCCTTCTGCCCTCTACCCTGTCTCTCTCCAGCATCCCCTTTAACCCCCTCTCTGGCTCTATCTCTCTGGCTCTTTCTTTCTCTCTCTCTCTCTCTCTCTCTCTTATAAACATTACTCTCCTAAACTACCATTAGTATTTTACAAATACTCAAAAGCGATTAGTGCGCTCTACACATAATATAGAAATAACAGAAGATGTAATTGGAAAGATATGCTGAGGGGGGGGGGGGGAAGTCAGATTGCCAAAAGAGAAAGAGAAAAAAAAGTGAAAATTAAATGAAAGAAGAGCGTGTCGTACCTGCACCCTTCGACCTTAGGGGGTTCTCCGGGAATGGTGGTCTCGGACATGACACGCAAGCTGTCGACATGGTTGATGGAGAGAACGGTGGCAGCGACGAACCAAGGCAAACCGAGCACGGACATGACGAACAGGAGGATGGCAATGACGAGGAGATCGAGATGGTAGCCGAATCCTTTCTGCAGTTGCAGGGAAGAGCATTGAGAAGCGTCGTGGATTAAGATTGAAATGATATTGTGTTAACAACTTGGTACTGTGATAATCAGTCTCATAATCATTATAGTCGTCATAATCATCATTATCATCATCATCATTGTATCATCTTCACCATCATAATCACCATCACCATCTTCGTCATCATCACTATTATCATGACCATAATCATCATCAGCATCATCATCCTCACCATCATCACTATTATCATTACAATGATCATCATCTGCATCATCATCTTCATCATCGTCGTCGTCGTCCCCATCATCATCCAAATCATTATCATCATCATTAATATTATCAATACCATTATTAGCAGAATAATTATCTTCAGCATCATCAACATCATCATCATCATCATCACCATCACCATCACCATCATCTGTTATACCATCGTTCCTACCTTGAGTTTGTTCTCGCGACGGTTGACGATGACGGCAGTGATCTGTTGATCCATGAAAATGAGGATGGAGCAGAGAAGGGCCGGGACGATGGCTGCAAAATAGGTCCACCATGGGTTGTTGAAGAGAGGGATGACCCAGCCACGGTCTGGACGGGTAGGCTAGGGTGGTGAGGCAGAAGCAAAAATGAAGAAACTTGAAACACTGGGGCATAATTTCGCAACGGCAAACGAATAAGTGGTAAATACATTTTTTTTTTACAATTTTAGGATGATTATTTGTGCATTTGATAAAGAAATTGACTCATGTTTTCTAACAGTTATTTTGCTTCCAGTAGGATACAGATAATCAATGAACCTCACATTGATGATGGTAAAGTACTTTCCTGTCGGCAGGGCAAATCTTTAATCCAGCTTTCAATGGTACTTCCTATTTCTTTAATAATGTTGATTTAAAAAAATAAATGAGTAAACTAACGCACTTTTACCTGAGGAAACAAAGCTCTTAATACGACCATCGCTGAGCCTTTATCCTGTTTACCATGATAAGGCACACAAGTATACACGGAACTTCTTCCTATCGGGTACCCATTTACTTCATGTGGGTGGAGAGACACAAGAGTTCTAACGTCTTTACTTGAACTCAAAGCCAAAACATGTCATGCATTCAATTCATACCCAGGAGGGAGGTGATACGTACCCTGAATGTATCTGGCACAGTGAGCTTGGGGGTGGGGATACCAACCCAGATATCAATACCAGTCATAGCCAAGAAAGCCATGAAGACGCCAAAGTCACTGATGATGTAACGGACCTGCATAGAGAGAGAGAGAGAGAGATGTGGGTTTTGAACGTTAATGGGAGAATGTTTAACGCAATGATTCTCTTTAAAACATTTACAGCAGGAACAATGTTATTATTCAGTGAGTATCATAAGTATATATTGACGAATGATGGCATTCAGACACCTACTAAATACATTGGCAGATAGAAGAGAACAATAAAATACAAAATAGGAAAAGAACAAGCGTGCGCCGTAGTTGCTCATAATCTTTCTATTTTGATGTCGTCATTCTGAGGACAACAATGTTTTGATATTCAACCCCCAAGAAAGGCGTGGCTGACTTAGTAGTCATTTTATGATGTCAGATTGCAAGGAACTTTGAGGGAAACGGTTCAAGTCCAGAACCGTTACAACCGACAAAGACGTCATGAATTAAAAGAAGGAAGAGATTTTGAAAATTAAAAAAATCCCGAAATTCATTAAATGTTTTCTCTTTCTTGACAATCTTTACCTTGGTGGGGAAGAAGTTACTGAACCGGAAGTTCTTGAGAGCGAAGGAGAGCACGAATGTTCCGAAGAAGAGGGCGCAAGAGAACAGGAAGACATCGGGCACAGCTTCGTGATGAGTTTCACAGTCTCCGACCAAGGTCCCGTTGACAGCTCGGCAGTCTTCTTCGGTGACTTCGGTCCAGTTGTAATGGCTGGGATCGATGGTCTCGTTCTGGTACTCGCACATGCAGTCGGTGACGTTCATGGCGTGTCCGTCGCCCTCGAAGTACTCGCCTAGCTTCACATTACTGCGCATGACGATTACAATGACGACAGCGACAACGGTGATGTTGATGTCATTCGTGGTCGTATAAAGACGAGGATGGATTGTGGTTGTGGAAAGTCAGAAAAGAATTTGATTGAAACAAACAGGTTTATCATTGAACTCTAAAAAGCTTTTAACAGCATTCTTATAAGAGCATTGATAATGTTCATACGCAGAGTTTTAATTTAAACATAATAATCTAAGGTTAAATTGTTCCACTATACAGTGAGTGGGTTGCGTGTTATGTTCTCATAATCTATCACAATACTGAATATTACTGAATGTAACAACAACTTACTTGTCTTACGCAACAGACATCGAAAAATGCACAAAAGGCGTTTTCTGAAGTCTTAATTTGAATCACATTATTTTATCTTCAGTACATGAAATGTGACAATATCTACGAAGAGGATTCGAAAACAATCAGTGGCGTAGCTAACCAGTGAACCTCCCCACTCCCCATTTTCTGAAATTCCTTGGGGCCCCCGTCGATACATCACTCCATATACTATACAATAAACTTGATTTCTGTATAGATTTGAATGACTCACGTCTTGATGGGGTATTCGTGGTTGATCTCAAATAGGTTCTCAAAGGCCTCGACGATGAAGATGAACGAGATGAGAGAGGAGAAAGCCTCTTCCGTGAAGCGAGTGAAGTACCGCACCAAGGCGCTGGCGTCCGTAGCTACCAACACGATACAGATAACGCAGGTCCAAAATCCGATCCAAACACGGAAAGAGATGTAGTCGATTCCAAACGATCTGCAACAAAAAAAGTCAATTATTCATTAGATAATTTTAATAACAATATTAACAATAATAAATTCATAAACGCTTTCCCCGAGGATTCAAAGCGCCAAAGTTACTACTCCGGTTTTAGCCAAGCTTCCATGATAACGGGTTTAAGCATTTAAGATATTTCTTCCTAACTGGTCTCCATATAACACCTGGGTGGAGAGTGGCAAATGTTAATGAATGTCTTAATGAAGGACATTAGTGCCGTCGCAGCAGGTGATCCATAGTCTAGTGCCTTATTCACTAGACCACGACACCTCGATATAATCATTATCCTGAAGACAAACGCTGATAATTTTCTTACAAGGAAGCAGTGAAGCACCATATTGCATTAGGCATTGGATAAGTTAAGTATTAAAATCTAAATATATATACTATTGTATCAAGATGCGGGAATATCCGAAAACATATCGTAATACAGCATCTCAACCGCATTTGGTTTTGTTTTCTTTTGATCAGAACCTCAGTGAATACAGTTGGTTAGGCCCCTTGTCATGCTCTCCTGAACCCAGCCCCTATACGTTCTAACCTTGTATCTGATCATGAACAAGATGAAGCTGCTCACTTACTCGCATAGTTGGAACATGATGGTTTCAAAGATGAGGATGGGTCCAGTACTACCAATAATCGTGAGAGGTTGACCAGAGAAGATGTGGTAGATGACTCCACAGATGGCCGCTCCGATCAGACTCTCAAAGGCAGCCTTAAGGGACAGAATACAATGCAATTGAGATTGTTTAAAGAAGGGGACGATTTGAAAAGCAAAAAAAGAAAAAAAAGAAAGAAAGGTCACATTTTTTCTGTGCTAATTCACTTTTAAAAGTGGGTTTTTAAAGGGGGTGTCTGTAAATAGTAGAGCAGCTCTAGAGTGTACATGTACCTTTAATAAAAAATCTCGTTATCGGTATCGTAATCGGACAAGTGTGACCAGCCCTTAAATGATGAGTTGCGATTGATCCGAGTAGACTGCAAGTTAGTCAATAATAAACCGATGCCTATCTCTTACCCTTACCTACTTCCTTTGTACAGAGTTGAATCACTAATCAAAGAAACCAATCTCGTCTCAAGGTCAGTTCGGATTAATTCGACGAGACCCTGGCATTATTGAAACAGTTACGCAAAAATTACGCATCAAGGGTTGATACACGCAAAATGTATACTCACAATATAGTCGTTGGTGGCGTCGCCCAGCAACCCGCCGAAGGTGATGATGGGAGTGATACAGGCAATGTACATGAAGATGAAGGAGGCCACACACTGGATGTTGAGAGCGTGGTAATATTCGCTGGCGTAGAAGGGGGCTTTGTTCTTGATGTCCTGGATGAGACCACCGAAAAGCCTGGAAAAATAAAATGACGACGTTTCGTGTGAGTTAGTCCTCTTAGTTCATGGGGTATCCAAATACACCGGTAAAATGGAAAGTAGGTTTTGAATTATGGTTTTACAAGCGATTTTGTTATTTCTACATTTCTTTTATGCACAGGCTTCAATAACTCACAGTGAAATCAATCTTGTTGACCATGGAGCCTTAGATATGTAATACATGTAAATGAAGTTTGCAGATAATTACCCCTCTCGAGTTTCCCCGAGGAGATAATATTCTGTAGTTGACCGAGGGTAATTGCCCTAGATATGTGGGAGTTGCCTTTGTTTTGTACTCTTTGACACACTTTTTTTAAATTTTTTATATCTGTCTCCATGTTGTTGTTTATTTATTTATTTTGTTTACCTTCCTGTTCTGCTGAGTTCAACCTTGTCTTCGTCTTCAGGCTTGATGACGTCAATAGGATGGATGAAGTGCTGGGATTGTCTTCTCATTTCGGGTGATAGTGTCTGCTTAGGAGGCTCGATACGGATGTTGGGGTCCCAGGTACCTGTATGGAAACAATCATTTTGGTTTTAGGCTGTATTCTCGAATTTGTTTATTGTTAGAAGATATAACATCGCCGCCAAAAACTACATAAGGCAATCAGATGGTTGAGGTTTAAAGAGTGTAATGGGAGAAAATTATATCACGTCATGAAAGTTGATTCAAAATGAACTTCCATGGGCGTCTGCCCGCGTACGGGTGCGTCGACAAGATTGTATTCAGAGTTGCAATATGTCTTTACAGAAGCTGTAGTTAAAAGCTGGTATTTTGAACAAGGTATACTGGCATAGAACCCCAAGCATACAGAGCAAAATATTTTCTTGGTAATTGGTCCCCTTTAAAGGTCGGGGAAAATATGACGCTTAGACTCACCTGGCGGGAGTACAGTGACCTGTTCTAAGAACTCGTCGAGACCGGCTAGCAGATCTTCCCGGTCTCTTGCTTTGTAGGCCACCTCGTGGAAGACCTACGTGACAGGAAACATAAACAATATAGATGTTGAATTGGAAATCCATGTACCATAAAATTCATGGGATAACTTCATATCTACCGTAGACAAAAGGAGACGGATTTTACCAACTTTGGCAACAAGTTAACCGAATACGTTTCAACAAGCAGCAGCTAAAACAAAACATAACGAAATAAAAGACAGCATTTCATCGAGTTTTCAAAGTTACGAACAACGGTACAACATGGTCGACAGCACTTTTTCAAGAATTTCAGCAAGGTAGTTATGAATTTTTACGACAGAGATGTATGATCCTCTCCTCTTTATTGACAACATTGCCAGGAAAGAATAGTTGCCTCAAAATAATAACTGCCTCTAAAGATAACTTACATCGTCTGTCATGAGGGTTGCCATACAGCGACCAATTTCACGGTACTTCTTCTTGTCATCCGTGGGCGGCCCAAGCAGGAGGAAGACGAACCGGGTTGGGATGGGCACCTCGGTGATCTCGGATAGGATCTTTCCTTCGGAGAGGCGGATGAAGGCCACCATGGGCTTCTCTACGAAGTCGACTTCGCCCACGAGTACATTGGAAGCCTCGGCACCAGCCGGGATCTTACGAAGGAACTTGGCCTAAAGGTTTAGAAAGTACACAAGGTGATCATTTTTAGTCTTAGAAGACCGACGATACAATGGATATCGAATCATGGCAATACATCCTATTTATAATAAGAATGTTGAATGTACTGAAAATCGATTTTTTTTTTTTTTTTTTAATTTCAGTCGAGTAAAGCCCTTACCAGCGTTCGCTTTCCTTAAGATAAAGTTACTTTGCAGACGGCAGATATTTTTCACCGTTAGGCTATATAAACTTTCTTCATCTTCAAGATTGAGATAATTTCTATTAGAGAATATTACGATGAAGGTGGAAATATTTGAGGAAATATTCATAGAACTAATCTAGACAAGTTACTAACTCCTAAAAACGATAAAATGTACCTACTCCACTATCACTTTTTCAAAATATGACTAAATAATTATTATTGATGTCTATACCACCATATCGCCATAGTAACGACCCAAACAAGCGCCTTACCTTCTCACTCTTGACCTCTTTCTCCTTCTGATCGAGGCTGTCTGATGTGCCGACCCTGCCGACTGATCCTCGGCTCTCGGTTCGGGCACCATCGGGCATCTTCGACAGAGCATTGGCGCTCGAGTTTTTCCTCATCTCTCCATCCTTCATTTGTGCTTCTGCAAAAAAAGTAAGAATATTTCGATTTTCACCCTTTCCGTATTTTGTCTGTCCTGGGGAGCGTTTCATCAAGCGTTTTGTCAGTGATTTTACCGACAAATTTGCTCTCAGCCAATCAGATGCAAGGATTTCAGTAGCTTATAACAGTTGTCGGTGAAAATCACTGACAAAACGCTTGATGAAACGCTCCCCTGATATCCATGTTTAACAAATTACATTTTTTAGACAATCCTTTGTGGTGAAAATGCACGAATAGCACTCGGTACGTTCAAAAACGTTTGAGGAATTAAATATATAAGAATTATATATTTTTTCAATGAACTTGTAATAAAACTGCTTTATGCTGACGTACTTGGTCACATTCGAAAGTGAACAAGTTGATAGTACTTTAAACATAATTTTCATATACCACCTGACTTTTAACATAAGAATTTGACTGTCAGTGACTGTCAGTGACCACATGATAACCGCTGAATAACCGCTTCACATACCTTGCTCCATGCTGACTTGGTTGTTACCGGTGGATTGGCTGCGGCCGATATCGGACATGCTGCGGTCCATACCCGGGAACATGCTGCTTTTCCTGCGGCCCTTGTTGTAGGCTTTGTTTTCAGGCTCCTTCTTCTTCTTCTGTTTGTGGTGACGATGGCGGGTCAGGAGAGCTTCACGTGCGATGATTCGCTGATCCTCCTCCAATACATTGGTAGCAACCAGGTTGTCCAGTGCAAGATCTGAACAGAGTCAGCAAAAATATATTCTAGATAATAAAATAACACTACGTAAAAACGGTGGTGTAGAAAACATCAACGTCTGAGAGGGGAAAATAGATTCATGGAGATTATAAAATGATCTCTAATACTAAGCAAAGGTAAAGCTAGGAATAAAAGAGGGAGAACAAAAGAAATGCAAGCTTATCTTTAAGGTGCATTCGAGAATAGGTATTTACGGGAATAAGACGGACAAAATATAGATTCAACCGACCCACTTGACAGTTTCTATTAGATAAGCTGGCACTTTAATAGACCACAATGTACTGGCCCTCGATCGTAATTACCATCCATTCTTTTGGTAAAACTGCCATCTTCCTATTACCAGTCAGCTCATTACGTGTCTTGGTTTGATTTGATTTTATTTTATTCGTCAGGTATATTGCAATACAAACATAACCAGGTACCATGACAGGATAGCCCATGAAAGCCGAAATGGCTTATTTCCAATGGGGTCCTTACCTAAATAACTGATTAAAAAATACACTAAGAAAACACATTAGTACGGCTACAAGACTATCGTACACGTACGACAAGTAATAAGAATGTACTAATTAAAAGTAGCAAAATAAAACATAACATTTTTTTATAAAGTGAACATAATGGAATTTTTGCTCTGAAAATAGAGTGTTGCCAATTTGTTGACTTACCAATGATCTGTTCTAGGTCTTCTGCATTCATGTCGAGTTGGATACTACCGTTCCTGATGAACTTCCGGAGTTCAAACAGACTGTGTAGGGACAGAGTGGCGACGTGAGGCTTACTCCAACGACCAGCGCCGTGGTCGACGTTCTCCTCGTATTTCACCCATCTACGGGATCGAAGAAGACCAGAGAGAGATAGAAGACAGACAGGGAAATAGAAAAAGGAGGGTGGAAGGAGAAGAAATGAGCGATTAATCGAAGTGAAACTGGGGGATATACATGTACTAACATCTAAGATAACTGAACTTGCAATATACCCTATCAAATTAATTGCTCCCTACATTAATTTTACGTCAAACACGAAAAATACTTTTTTGTAATACAGATTTAAACAACCAAGAGCTTACCTATCTGTGGTTTTAGCGTTTGATCAAATATGATTTGTATTAGTGTGTATATATTTTTATCATTATGAAAATAGAAGCTAACCTTGCAGTTTCTTTCCATTCGAGTAGACGACCCTCTTTGTCATAAAACAATTCCTCCATTTCAGAGTAGACTGGTGGGGTGTCATTCTGCCTCTCTGATCCATCACCGCCCAGCAAGAAATGCACGCGTTGTGATGGGGTCTCTCCAACCTCTGTTGACAGAGAAGGGGTAACAATTTTTGGATATATTTTGGATTGACTAGTAAATTTAACCTTACATCACGATTAAAGTTAACTGAACACATAATGAATAACAATGTAAAGCACAAGTATTCACATAATGCGCTATATAAATGTAACATAATTATTATCATTATATGGCATTCAGTAACGTTGCCTGTGACAACTAATTACTTTCAATAATAACCAATTGTTTAAAACAGTTTTAAATGTCAGATGATAAAAAGTGAAGCAGAGAGGCACTATTCAATGATTATACATATCAGTGATTATGATGATATCAAAAAGAATAAGAAATAAAGTTTTAAGGAATGTAAGTGAAAGCGAGCATGAAGAAAAGGCATTCGAATGAAATAATTGGACACAGATAGAATTAAAAGGGAAAACTTCATCGAGCCTTGTCGTCTTATCGCAAAAAATGATTTTTTATTAATTTTGTATTTTTTGTTTTGAAAGCTTTTGCTAACTTTTCAACATCCACCCCATTCAAAATGGTATTTTGAAAAGTCAAACATGCCCCTGCCAAGTGTAAGTAGAAGATTGATACTGCGCTCACCGTTCTCGAAGTTGAGTATTTGTGCTGCGGGGCTCACGGGAGAGCTTGGCCCGTTACTCACTGGGCTGGCATGGCCGTTCTGGTGGCCCTTCTTCCGGTCCTTGTCACCCACTCCAAACATTTCTCCTGATCGATGGTCTGTAAAAATAAACAGGAAAATGGGTTAATCATCTTTAAAACAGGAATCATAAATGCGATATAGCTGACACATCTTATTTATTCGATTAATTTATTTTTCGAACGAATACACTTTTCATATTGCTTAAAATAATCAAATGTGTTTTATATACGTAATACTGATAGAGTATATTATATGATTGTGAGGTGTTCTTACACTGCCTATGTCTTTTTAAAAAGTTGAACACCGTGAATATTCTAAGCTAATAATATGTCGGATAACATAAATGTGTAAATTGTTCTTCAATCACAGATCTTAATCATTGTATCCACAAGCACAGAAAGTCACGAAGAGGCTATCTTTTTGCGATCTAAACCATTCCCAGACGAGTTGTCAATGATTAATTAAAGCACCATCAAGAAAGAATCAGTCGGCGAAAATTGATATCTAGCAGGTACTATTTCTTTTTGTGTGATATTTTGGAGCCATAGCTAATGGGAATTCTTTAACTAGCACACATCAATCTAGCCACGATCACACCTGGAAGACTCGAGCAACAACGTCACATGTCAAGTTCCCATCTTTATCATTACCATAATTTTGGACCGGCTTTTGGACCGACAGACTATTCACTCTCTCCCACTCTCTCTCTCTCTCTCTCCGGATAGCACCCCGTTTGTCTCTATTAGATACATGTATATATTAATTGGCCTACATAATGACCTCGCTCTCATTTTTTTTTGTACTTATTCTTCACATGTTTCTTATTTTCATGGGAGGGAGAAATATATGCTGAAGAATGTTTTGAATTAGCGAACAAACTTAAAATTTCAAGCTCTATCTTCTATAGTTAGATGATTTCAGCTTCATTATTTTATTCTTTTCTTTTTCTCCTTATTATTTCCATTCCATTTTTCAGTACTCTCTAGAAATTTTCAATAATAAAGTTCCTAAAAGACGAGGAAGCTGTACATGTCAGCGAAAAGTCTCTTTGCATCTCCGCGATGAGATAACGTCCCCAAAAATGTGTTTTTCGCACATACAGCGTTCTGGCGCCATTCGAGAAGCGCCATGGAGTGAGTCACTGCCTCCACGCCGATAATAGTTCCCCCGCTACTGGCCTGGGAGAGGGTCTTAAGCTTGAATATCCCCTCGATTCCTCGACTGGGAGAACGTATCGAGAGTCGACGAGAGATGGGACTAGGTGGCGCGTACATCACACCCTCCATCCATCCAAGGACTTGTGACGATGTTAAATTGAACAGAAAACTTTTGAATAAACACAGCAGATGAAAGCTAGCTAGGCTGGAGAGTAAGCGTTTTTCACCATATAAATATTTGTTTGTTGTGACAAGACAATGATATTGGATCCTCGCAAGTTGAAGATGTTGACAGGGGGCGGAGACATGGACTTGCGAGTGTCAGAAGTAAGAGACAGAATCAAATAATGTGGAATATTTTAACATTTAAAAGCATTGTCGCACAGGAAGAAAAGAACAACAACGAAAAAAAAATGTGCTAACGAAGATAAACTAGTGCTCACTGCTGAATCATCATTAATTAAGAATACTCACAAAATACAAAAAGTAAAAACTAAAGTTGCAAATTTTTAAATGGATTTTATTGTATTTTTTGTAAAGATATAATTTTCTTAGGAATTCATGTATTTGTAAACGGAAGTACAATCCAATGCAATTAATAATCAAAATCATGAAAAAAAAACGTTTCATAAAACTTGTTATCAATAACAAGTTACAATAATTGTTATAAGCTACTGAAATCCGTGCATTTGATTGGCTGAGAGCAAATTTGTCATAGATTTGCTCTCAGCCAATCAAATGCACGGACTTCAGTAGCCTATAACAATTATTGTAACTTGTTATTGATAACAAGTTTTATGAAACGGGGCCCTGGTCTCTGGATGAAAATGCTACCTCTTGAATAAAAAAGCAATGATAAGATGGTAAATGTGCGTAGGAGGGCTCCGGCTTTCAAAAGTTCAACTTTCCGGAAGTTCTATAGCTAACGAACGATGAACGACGTTTTCCAAATACTTTGGCTCACACAAACTGCAGGGGTTATTTACAAGTCAAGGGCGGGAGATTCCTTACGAAGCACAATTTTTCTAGAGAGCTTTCATCTTGTCTCCCTATAAAATGTTCTAAAAAAGAAAGGCAGATTGTATTTGGCGGATGTTAACTCATCGTAGTAGCCAGCTCAGCCATGAGACAAACTCTTCTGAAGTGTAGACATTCAGAATTTGGCGTTAGTCCAAAAAAAGCGGGAGCCTCTCCTAGCATTCTCTGCATTTTGGATGATTAATGTAGGTGCTTTCCTATACGATATTGACATACAAGACAAAAGGACATTCGATTCCCATTTAGCTAAAAAGGCACGTAAACCGCTCAAGTGATCTATTTTTATTTCGTTTTTCAGTGTCCTCATGAATCTACGGATAAGGTTTATTTAACTTCTTCAATAAAAATAAAGCAGGGCATATAAGATTTAGGGCATGTTGGATTATGACTCCAAAATGATAATAACAATAATGATTACAAAATACACTTTGGTATAGGGTGTATAACAACGTGTATTCCTTCTCGTTTTGGTAACTATAAACCTAGTTTGGGTAAATATTTAGTTTGAAAAGAAACTTAAATTGAAAGGGTAATCCATCCCACATGGATGAAAATGCTACCTCTTGAATAAAAAAGCAATGATAAGATGGTAAATGTGCGTAGGAGGGCTCCGACTTTCAGAAGTTCAACTTTCCGGAAGTTCTATAGCTAACGAACGACGTTTTCCAAAAACTTTGGCTCACACAAACTGCAGAGAGTTATTTACAAGATAAGGGCGGGAGATTTCCTACGAAGCACACTTTTTCTAAAGAGATTTCATCTTGTCTCCCTATAAAATGTTCTTAGAAAAGAAATTCGTATTGTATTTGGCGGATGTTACTCATCGTAGTAGCCAGCTCAGCCATGAGACAAACTCTTCTGAAGTGTAGACATTCAAAGTTTGGACTTAGTCCAAAAAAAGCGGGAGCCTCTCCTAGCATTCTCTGCTGCGCATCTGGTGTCTTCTGCGACAGCATCTTGGAAGATTGCATGTGACTCTTTCGAGTCATAGTCGTATAATCTGAACACGTACTCACTGCTTCACCATAAAGCTCTCTGTTTTCTGACTACAACAGTACAACTAATTGATGATCTTCAGTCCTCTGGTTTCTGAAGAGGGTGAGGAGGTAATGGTGATGAGGTCTTAATCCAAAAGCACAAAGTTACAAAGACAAAGCGGATTGGGGTGGTACCTGACGCATTTCAAAGAAATCAGTCAGTTCCCTAGAAAAGGCACTTGTCGTCACCCCTTTACTTAGAGCTTCGACGGATTACTACCTTTCTTTTCGATTAATGTTTTTTTTTATCTCATCATCTCCTAATCCCCTTTTACTCTCTTCTTTTTAATTCCACTTTCCTCAAATTCACAGGATAGTTCTTGGATTTGCTTTCAGTTCTCAAAACGATACTGGGGAACACGATTTCCAAGTAACACTGTTTGGGGTAAACTTGGATCACTAAGATATACTATATATCAAGTACCCCCTCCTTGGGTAGGGACTTAAAAGCATTATATTAAGGATCTTCGTCTATCATTCACAAAAAAAAACAATTGCATTATGAAGATCTGAAGGCAGGTACCGTACGAGGATGAGACGCTTTAC
The DNA here is from genome assembly GCA_025617745.1 of Heliocidaris erythrogramma. Lineage (NCBI taxonomy): Eukaryota > Metazoa > Echinodermata > Echinoidea > Camarodonta > Echinometridae > Heliocidaris > Heliocidaris erythrogramma. The sequence goes on along the minus strand of CM046856.1, from coordinate 45,594,167 downwards.
GTGTTTCTAAAATTATCATCTCTCTAACCGCAACTGATCAACCCAAATGTTGTCTTCAGTCAAGGCAGTGCTCATTCGGATACAAAAAAGAATATTGCTATTATTCGCTCAATCTAATTTCCTGTCTTTAGTTCGCAAACAAACTGTCTTCGCCAAAACGGTGTCCAGCGTGTGCAACCTTACCTTTAGCTGTCCTCTTTGGCACTGGCGGATTTAGGGGAGCACACCCGGCCCGTGCCCCCCCCCCCCTTTTGAAAGAAAAAGTATACATTGTGACCCCCTTTTTAGAACTGATAAACTTTTTTTTTGGCTTGTTAAAGAATTATGAAGGGAAACTGGACCCCATAACACCCCCCCCCCCCGCCACTGAGCGACTTTTTGAGGGCTGGCGAGACCAAAAAAATACGGGTCTCCCTCCAAACAGTTTCCAAAAGTTGACAATCCTGCGTAAGAAGCGTAAGTCAGGTCACAAGATTTGTGCATCTGCATTCAAACGACTTCTATTTGGCCTATTTTTATAATAGAAGAGTGCTAGTGCACAAACCCAGAGTTCAACATGATCAGAATAAAAGGTTTGTCACAAGCGGTCGTGCACCTCCGTGTATGTGGTCTGCGACGATGACACGCGCAGCCATCGTACTTCCTGCACGTGCTTCTTGCGACCATCGCAAGGGCACAAAGCCCATGGCTCCATACGGAGTTGTGACATTTTGCGCTTTGGTTGCACGTCGGCTGCACGTATACTGTACGGGGATGTACGTTCGTCTCAAGAGTTTTTGCAGGTAAGAGGGAGTATGTTAATGAGGAGGGTGCAAGACGCCCAAGAGGAGGTGCAGACAGGAGCACGACTGGTTGTGACCATGACAAAAGAAGGACGTACGAATCGCAGGAGTTGGCACACAGCCGATCGCAGCTGCGGCACGCACGAGCAAAAACACGCACGATCAGTTGTGACCATAGCATTACAGAAGAAACCCGACAGTCTAAGAGATTCACTTTTAAGACTGGTAAGATGGCAATTTTAAAGGGGCAGGGGTAAATGTCAGTGTGCACGTGACGACAATTTTGATATTTTTGTTGCACGTTTATTTCACAGTTTAGTTTCACATTTCATGGATGTGCGATGGCTCAGTTGATAGAGCAGTGATCTCATCACTGGGAAGACCCGGGTTCGAAACTAAGTGGACGCGCTAGTGCCCTTTGGTAAGGCATTAATCCTCATTACTAAGCATAAGTCTTCGTTAATGGTCACAATGCCCATATAAGGTTGCACAGAAGACCGTTCACTCCTATCATGCCTATACATGCTAGCAACGTCATAGTCTTACATGCGTTGAGAGGAATAAGTAGGAGATGGCTCGCGGATATCGTTTTGGTTGTTGCCAAGGGCGCACAATAAATAGAACAACAAATGCTGAGATGTTGCTGCCATAACTAAGACTTATCAATTCCGCGACCCTGGTCAGGGTTTTATGGATATGCACCAACGTCATTTTCTTATGACTCACGAGAAAGCGTCCCCACAAACATAATTTGTCGTCTTCCTTCCCTACGTGGGCTGTAGCCTAATTTGAAGGTCTGTCCATCTTAGGCAGTGATACAACGAGGTAAATAACATTGTCTGACAACCTGTGTACTCTGGAGAATGTGACTAACTTTGGGTACTCTGACTGTATCAGGGGCGGATCCAGGATTGAGTAAAAGAGGGGGCATACAAATGAAGGTTTGTCAACTTTTGGAAAAGGTAGACCTGTATTTTTTTTTCGCCAGACCTTCAAAATTCGCTCGGGGGGGGGGGGGGGGCTATGGGGGTCCAGTTTCCCTCCATAATTCCCTGACAAGCAAAAAAAAAAAAAAAAGGGGGGGGGGGGCACAATAGAGAAAATGGCGGATCGTCTATGGTCAAAATGCATACTTTTCTTCCAAAGGGGGGGGGGGGCACGGGCCGGAAGTGCCCCCCCCCTGGATCCGCCAACGCTCTGACTACTATGGATAAAAATACGAATTACAGCACATTCACCGCTTTCATTTTACTTACGTCTTTGTGACGGAGATAACTTTCATCCCCAAACTTTTCACAGACACACTTTCTCTCTCGCTTAAAAAAACCCCAAAATACCGGAACATTTAAGGATGGAGATCTGATTCTCAAAAGAACTGAGGATTGTGAAATGAAAGAGAACCCTCTAAACTAAAATTCAGGATTTTGGATGCCATTTTTTATCAGCATTAAAAGTAAGACGTATAATTGGTTTCCCCGATAATACGAACGTTACCGTAGATATAGAGTGAAAACTTCTGATAAATGAATGAGGATGTCATTTTATCAAAAACAAAAACATAACCATCTACAGGACTACGCACCCACTAGGAAATTGACTTAGGGTTACAGAAATGGACAGCTAGGACACCGCCCTCCAAACTACAAGGTGCTGGTTAAGATTCCTGAAACAAGGTGAACCCCCTCCAATCATATTTTATCTTTCAGAGAAACACTATGAATCAACTGAAAAAATAAGCAAAATGCTAATCAAGATTAAAAACTCCCGCTGGGAATTTTAGCACTCAACGTGTCATTCCGACACACTGAAATAACAACACCAGAGCCTCGTTTCATAAAACTTTTTATCAATAACAAGTTACAATAATTGTTAAAAGCTACTGAAATCCTTGAATCTGATTGGCTGAGAGGGAATTTGTCATAGAAATGAGGCAGTTGTTATTGATAACAAGTTCTATGAAACGGGGCCCAGACTCCCTGATGATTCATTTAGCATTTCTACCACGCTTTCAGAAAGAGGGTTGAGAGCTTTATACTTCTTTTTCAGCTGGGTTATCTCAAATACAGTTTGCGTCTAGTAAACACAAATCACATGACAAAATAAAAGTATGTAGTTTGGATGATTAAAGTAGGTGCTTTCCTTTACAATATTGACATACAAGACAAAAGAACATTCGATTCTCATTTAGTTAAAAAGGCATGTAATCTGGTCAAGGTTAATGATCTATTTTTATTTCGTTTTGATGTGTCCTCATGAATCTATAAATAAAGTTTATTTAACTTGTTCAATAAAACTATAGCAGGGCATATAATATTTATGGCATGTGGGATTATGACTCCAAAATCAAAATAATAACAATAGCAATAATGATTACAAAATGCACATTGGCATAGGGTGTATAACAACGTGTATTCCTTCTTGTTTTAATCTATTTTTATTTCGTTTGCAGTGTCCTCATGAATCTACATATAAGTTTTATTTAACTTGTTAAATAAAACTATAGCAGGGCATATAAGATTTAGGGCATGTGGGGTTATGACTTCAAAATGATAATAATAACAATAACAATAATGATTACAAAATACACTTTGGTATAGGGTGTATAACAACGTGTATTCCTTCTCGTTTTGGGAACTATAAACCTACAGTCTTGGTAACTAGTTTGAAAACCAACTTAAAGGAGAATTATCCCCAGGCTTTTAAATGTAAATAGGGTCATAGTGAATAAAATAACATTTAATTTGATATAAAAATCACCGTTTTAGACCAACTGATGCCGTTGTAAGAGCAGAAAATAGAGACCACTTTTTACGATGTCTACTCCTACTGGCGGCGTCCATTTTCTCTAAATTTCCCATAAAACCTTGCGCGTGATGACGTAGGGGATGGAGAACTCACTAGCTAGTAGCTAGCTTGCATGAAGCGCGCGCTGCATATACACACGGTAAACATAGTGTACTGTCAAGCGTTCGGCTGTTGTAACTGTTCCAAGAAAACGATAGGGAAATCATTCCATCGGTTCCCAGACCCGCAGAAATGTCAGCAATTGTTCAAGCGTTGGGTGACCATATTGAACGTGGAAAAATTCCAAGGAAAAGACTTCAAACTTGATCGGAAAAATGATGTGATCTGCAGTGATCATTTCACGGAGGCCGATTATCACGTAGATCTGCGGGCTAAGCTTATGCCCGGGCGAATCGTATAATCAAGCTAGTGTGTCCTGGAACACGTTTTACTTACGATGATTATTTTACTCTAATAAATGTTTTTCAAATGTGATAGTTACGTAGATAATATAAATTGATTTATTTAATTTAATTATGAAACTCTTGCGTAATTTATGTTATTATTAATAATAATAAACTCTTTTTAAAATAATGTTGGTGAACTATTGCGAGCCAATTACAATGCGCTACGGCCAACTCCATGCCCTACGTCACACAGCCCGATCGCACCGGGAACATGGCGACGCTGCTTTACTCTCGAGAACAATAAAAATCGGAGGATTCAATCGACAATTCCCGTCCTCTCGATTCTCGAATATACGATGTTTTTACTTTATCAGAAACTGTTTAGAATTCTGTTTTAGGTCAATGATAAAAGTCTCGTGGGGATAATTCTCCTTTAAGTTGAAAGGGTAATTCATCCATGTGTCATGCATGTGGAAAATAAATGAATAAACTTTAAAAAATTAAATGTATATCGTTCAAGGTACCTGAATCATTGATAAAAATGTAGATGTCAAAATCATATAATGATGATCAAGAAATATAATCTGTCTCCTGTATTTATGAATTGGGTGAGGGGACACGATGCATTGTAAGGCTCTCGTTTCGGCGCAAAACATATCAGGGGTTTTACAAGAGGATGTCTGCATCTAATGCCTGCATCTAACTGCTTTTTGGCTCCAAGAGGTTTGCAAGGATAACTTCACCGCTCTTCGGATAATCATGACCTCTATTCTACATTCTGAAAGTTGGAAGGAACTTTCAGTATTAGTATATGTATCGAGGTGAAAAGTTTAGAAGGGTCATGAATGGGTTGAAAAGTTGAGCGGGAAGCAGAAACTAGCGAGCGAATTTTGGGTGGGGTGCTAAAGCTGACTGGATAAAGGCGCCATTATGGAATTGCCTTTTTTCTACCATGATCAGTGAGGAAGACTACGGGGGATAATAGAATAAATGAAACTTATTCATTACAAAATAATAAGACATTTTAATGTAAGCTAGAACGATCAAAATTATTCCCCATACATGTTATAACACGCAAGCACCATAGAAATAGGACAATAGTGTGAAGGTTCGTTCGATTTAAAGCTGTTTAACACTCTTGGCGCCGGGACTATTACACACTTTTGGTGGTGTGTTGTGGATAAAAGCCAATGAGACGGTCTCGTGGACTTGGTGAAAGTTATCTGAGGGTTCACGAGACGGACAGACTACTAGAACGACACGTTGGTCTCACGGTCCTTTTGAGAACGTCGTTCTACTGGGATGTCCCCGTTTATATCACCAAGTAGGTCCATCATATCACTATCCAAAAGTTCTCTACACAAATGTATTTCATCTAATAGTAGCCTATATATGGCACACATGAAACCATCAGAGCCCCACACATCTGTGGTACATCAAGTAAAGGAAAGGATCAAAATTCTTTAAGCCCAAAATGTTCGTGTTCTTTAAAGGTTCAGCCAATACTTGCCATTTAAGTATTTTAAATACTGGCGTAAGGCACTAATACTAAATCTATCCAATTTCCTCGCAATACCTTGCCTTTCATGCGTAAAGTTTGTTAACATGAGCCGTCTATTTTCAGATCTTCCTAACCGACATAGACTCTCCTGGGCTCTAATTGGTCTACCTCTATCGTCTACTAAAATGGTCAAATATTGATCGCAGCCATAGGAAGAAGGGAATCAACTTTGTATGCTTTGTTGAAAAAACCACAGCAAGTCTAAAGTCAGAGACTCCAGTTGTTCCGAATCCAGTCATGGGAACATTTACACATAGCAGACCCGGGATTTATTACCTGTTCTGACTTATAAAGTTATAGTTGGTCTGGACTCCCGCGTGACTTCGTTTTAAGCTTCTATTTCTAGACTCTTCCTCAGAGCTTGGAAGACTACCTTGTCCTCTGCGGTGAGAGGTCTTTCTGGCTGCAGCAGCTTGGTTCAGTCGCGTTGGCTTTAATCTGCGCTATCTCGGGGCACATCGTCCGCCCACGACCCGCAAACACGAGTGGATGAATCGCAGGAAAGCTCAATTTAGCGGCAAGCTCGGCTTGTGTGAGTAGGCTTCCGCAGCAACTGTAGTAAACACCACATGACTGGTTCACCGCCAAAAGGTTACAGACAAGGTCCTACTTTGTACACTACAGATCGAATTCATTCAAACTATTCTCTTACATAACACAGTCGAATATAAAACATGTTCCTCTCAAACTCATAAAATCAAGATTCAGCGACACATTATGAAGCCTGACAAAAACAGAAGCAGAGTGTGGAAATCAGGCAAAAACATGGAAACTGATGTCCCGGAAGGTTATTGGAAGGGTCAAATTACAGAGGCATTTTTAGTACAAATTGACTTTCGATACAACATTGACACATTTTGTATTAAAAACGGAATTGTAACGCTTTGTGTAATCGAATTGGATTGTCGTTAACGATATTCAGAAGAATCCTGGCCGCAACCTTAGTCTGGAGTAAGATATCAATGTCATGTTGTATCTTAGAATAAATTAGTAATACCTAGGTTAATTGCCTGATTAGCCAAGGAAATAAACATTTAATTAGTGCATCATTAATTAATTCCTAATTATTTTCCCTGACGAGTAAGCAATAAGGAAACAATCATCTGAAACCTCAAGCCTGTGATCATGGTGATATAGCTCAAGCCGTACTATTTTAGGGTTAAATAGGGAGCAGTCTGCTTCAAGAAAGATAATATCGTTATTACAGAGGATATCTTACCTTTGTTTTCTTGATGAAAATGTCAAACTCGGAGAGAATAGAGACTTGTCGACACTTCATACAGCGATAACCAACATCTACGTACTATTCAAGCCACTTGTGTAAATACATCATCACAATTTAAGACATCTTTAAGGAATGGTTAAACACGACAATCCTTAAGTTGGATTATTTTTATTCAAGCAAAAACAAACATGCGAAATGAAATAAACACGACGAGATGGGAGGGGCTGCCGTACACGTTCTCATCACAACGTGCTGACGAAATTTATGGCAATATGCAACGAAGTGCATCTATTGAGACACACATACACTTTTTATTACATCTATAAACATGTGATTCTGATCGGCGCAGGAAAAAATGCTTTGTAATGCGGGTACGATAAGGGCCTAATACCGCTCTCCCATTTAGTGCTTTCTATTTTGGGCTTTATGTATCCTGTTATGCAAATACAATAATCCTGCTAAATTTGATTCATGTCGTTAAGGCCTTGCACTGATCCAAAAAAAATCAGACATCCAAGTGATAACACGATTTACGTGTTTGTTTTTTGTTTTATTGTGCCATCTCAAACTTTGTTCGATTTTAGAAGGCCATTGCATCATTACTGGAAGTTCACCAAACGGTCCTCACCTTAGGGTGACCCTGGTTTGTTCTAACTCGATTAGTATCACCCTAGGCCAGGCGCTTTCTTGGCAGACTAATGGTTGTTGAAAACCATGTTCGAGAATTACGCCACAATTCGAATAAGAAATTCAGGTTCTAAATAGACATCCAAACTTGATAGCAAGTTTCTTCGAATGGAAGCAAGAAATAAGAGTAACAGACGTAGGAAAGGTTGAACAAAATCGGATTTACAATAAGAAAGTTACGAATGTGTGAAAATCGACATCACTATATTTATATTGGCAAATTGGCAATGTCACTATGATGTATTGTAGGACAATTCTCTCATTTGCTCCAACAAACCAAATGACCCACACACAAATTGTTTACAAAATTGTATAGCAGAGAATGATCTTTTAAAGATTAAAAAATGATTTAATCACCTCATCTTTCAAACATTTATAGAGTTCTTCTTCTCTGACTTTTCAGCTTTAACACGATTCAACATGTTGCACAGGTTGGATTGCACCTTTATAACAGTCCTATCTCTCTAACATACGTCATTGCAACAAGAACGAAAGGGTAGTTCCGAATATTCAGAAATACAAAAATGCTTGGGTCATCTACATTTATTATAGCATTCTAAAAAAGGGGGAATTCCCCTTGACACATTGCGTGTGAAATTGGTTACTACCGCCATCCAACAATTGCTAATTTTACCATTGTTTGTTTTATGTCCCTCTTTGTGCATTTTCAGGAACACTATCATGATATCAATAAAGTGATCTCATCTGATGAGAACCCCGACAAAATGAAAGGGAAATGAACTATTTTAAAACCGACACGGAGGTTAAGAGAAAAATTATCAAGATAATGTAACCAATATCGACTTAGAGTATAAGATAAGCAAACGTAGGCATTCTTCTACGCATGGAATTATCTTTGAATATCTGTATTCCAAATCAACCCAATTTCGTCACGAATCCCTGGTTCATAATTATGAAACAAGCCTGTAAATAGATTGCTCTGATAAAAAAAAGTGTATTTCTTTATATTATGAAATTTAAGGTGTCAGGCTCTCAGGCCTACATCGCTGAAGATGTTAACAAATTGCATATTGTTCACTTGCTTGTGTATAAATGTTTCCTCAAAGGGGTTTCATAATTAAAAAATAAACACTTACAGAAACTAATTTCAGTTGTTCTCATTATCTTTTTTTGTTCAAGTTTCACTACCACCATAATTTCTTCTTCCGCTTTTTCTTCTCTTAGTCGTCTTCTTCTCCTTCTTCTTTTTCTTTTCCTTCATTGATGTCGTCAACTCGTCATCGTCTTCTTCTTCCTCTTTTGTTTTCTTCTTCTTCTCATTCTCCTAATGCTTGTTCTACTATTTGCTTCAAACGCCAAAGTAGACGATTTAATTTTGAAGAATAACACAACGTCGACAATACTTCAACTGTGAAATGAAAAATATAAAGAATGTCCTAACTGGAAAGCTGGACTTTCGTTGACCCACGTCAACAACAGAATAGGCACTTCGTATGAAAGCAGCAAACTTCACCATGTTGCATATACCATGGCTGTCAAAAATGATTATAGTTTGAGCTTTATCTTCCAAAGCCAAGTCCTCTTTTCATTGATTATTAGAGGGGGAACCGAGAGAAGGCGTCACAAGGACAAAGTTGGGCTAATCTCGGAACAGGAATAAAGACTCATGGCTCTGGCTCTCGTATCAGGTGATCTGACATACCTAATCACCTTCAATTCACTCTCTGACGTCAAACAACAAACCATTATATTCCCCCTCTTTTATCATCGCTTGTACTCACGAGACACCTGGTAAATATTTTGTTTTTCTCCAAAAAACGAAACTACCCTTAAAGATCTTTTCAGAAATACGATGCAACGAACGGTTCCAAAGACACGTCTGAAAGACCTTCAAATCTCGCAAAGTCACTTTGTCATATGGTGCAGATCCATTGGGGTGCGCACATGTAAAACCCTTTGGTTCTATAGAAATATAGAAACTATATCAATGTGGAAAGTTTTGCAGGTGTCGGATACTAGCTTAAGATCCATCTTTGTCCTCGGCATATCTAAGTCCAACGTACGCAGCTCATTTTAATCAACCATCGCGACCGCTCCATGAAAAAAAAATCATGCTCCATAATTTACCTTCATGAATTACCGGCAGGGCCTTAGGATAGGAAGAGGAAATAGCGTTAATCATCTTGAAGAGGTCACTTCTAAATTACTTTCCCCCTTCTGTACCCCCCCCCCCCTTTGGTCATCATGAGACCAGAGATAAATATTATATGGTCCTTGACCCCACTGCTCGTTCGTCACTTATCCTCGACCAGAGAACCGACAACTTCTGAAATCTAAAGGGACTGATTTAGATCCATCACTATCGTCATGTCAAAATGAGAAGGAAAATAGTGAGAGTCCTCAGTTCGGGTTCCCCCTTTCACATTTTCCTTTTTTTTTAATGTAGCCATTTACCCTATTTAATATTGCATTCTCGATTTCTAAAATCTTTGCTATTCAATAATTGTTCTTGCTATGTTAGAATGACAATCACCGACTACATTCTACAAAAGGCACAAAGTTTAGCACAGTTACTAAAAGATACAGATTGTCCTCATTTTAAAAAAACATTTCCCCTTTCTTCCTTTTTTTTTGGAGGGGGGTATTGTATATTGTTGAAAGTAACAATTCATATGGTTATCGGGATATCGCCTTTTTTGACACTTGCAAAAAAACTACTATATGTTTATGAAAGGATAAAGGAAATTATATTTAAAAGAAAAGTGTGGAGAGGCTAGTAGAGTGGTGACAGGATGGGCACGTTAGGTGAGTCATCGCGGGAAACTCTAGGCATCACATACTATCAGCACAGGGGTGTATAGCTAGCCTATACATGCACGATGTCTTTCCTTTTAACACAAGTGTGGATTTGAACAAATTATGTTCCTGCTCTTTCATTTTATGTCAGAATTACGTCATGTCAATGCTTGTCTTCAGAGTCATTACCATACTGTGTACTGTGTGTCTAACATTCTAAGCCGAATCTCTATTATCACCAAATTGTTCTTTTCCGTGAATAGTCTGGGTTTTTTTTTAATTTAGGTTTTTTTTTTAATTTAGGCCTTTGGCATAAGACACCGTAAGTTGATCTTATTTATAAATTAACTATATTCTCATGAAAATATGGAATTTCTAGTTCCCGTTGTGTACTTATAATTTGAGAAATTACATTCACTTTGACATCAACATTACATAATATAAAACTATGGATGCGCTAATGGATTTAACTTCCTCGTCGAAAACTTATTGGTCAGTTGCATGAATTTCCCTCTGAATATGCAATGAAATAATTGAATTTACACAAAGCAACATCTAAACCCTTTTAAGTTCATGAATATCCATTTTAGTCAAGATAACTGGTACTCAGGTTATTTCGAGAGTAGAGTCTATCTTTCCTATAACGCCCGGGTACAACTTGAGCGCTTCTCTCCATTACAGCAGGGATAGTTAAGTTTGTGCTTAGCGGAAGTTAAGCGTTTACATGTTGACCGGACAAAGCAAACAACGGGCGGGGCTTGAAACATTGATCCCTCTTAAATCTGTATTATGACCACCTTTGTGGGAGGGGCTCACAAGATAGTTTCTTCCTCAAGATGTTATAATTCCCTTGGATTAAAGACACATGTACTAGAGTATTCATGTTTAAATCCAGAGAGTGTGATGAAAATTATCCGTGGACACGTATGCACAAGGAAAGAAGAAGCTGTCATTTCAGTCAGGGAAACGTCTTACTTACACTTCCCTGGTTCAGTCATAAGATAGTACATGACTTTTGGAACATACGAGGTTACAATGAATTCAGTGTTGTTTGCAAATGATTTGAAAGACCTATTGCATATTCTGAACAGAGCTTTACGTTTTCTTGCTATATCCCTATTTTTACCACATGCTCAAAGCAAGCACGGTGTTTTTATTTTATAAACTTTCATTAGCATGATTACTTATCACACATTTATTTTATTTTGATTAAGAAAAAGGGTCGGAGATTGGTAAGAAAGGGATGTGGCGCTGCTCGATAAGAGTACCTTGTAAGAGAAACTTATTTATACTGAGAGAGTGAGCTCGTTTTCAAGTGGGTACTTTTATCCGCTGTTTATATTGGTCTCTAAATGAATAGGAATCCTCAGGATATTATTTACTGAGAAAAATTGCCAAAGAAATTAATCAAACATAGTATAGCAGGGCAAATGCCTCCGAGAGGGACGTACAGTCTTTTTAACTTAAATAAATGTATAAAAGGCACCCAGATATACTTCATTACCTTATGGGTCGACCACACATCCCCATTATCCAAAGTCCGAAGTTAACCTATTTAAACGCATGGACAAAAAAAAAAATAACGATGGGCCCAGGCGAATAAGTTCACTCGCAAAATCCCTCTTTCTTTCTGAAGAGGTGCTCTTCCATAAGACTAAGAAAGGTCTTGAAGGGACACTGACCATTTCCTTTTACAAATATAAACGAATGATTTTGTCTTATTCTTATATACGGAAATTTTATTCGGTAAAATAAACAGGATCAGTGACAGCGCCCTCTGTAAAATATTGTCTTCCTGAAAACAACTCATCGAGCTCACAAAATCAAACTATGATTTTATTTCTTTACTCCGCACGATTTTCGATATTCAGCATTCAAGAGATTAGATCTGACAGTATCCATTAAGGCTCATCAAATTGCTTGGGTGGTATTCTTATCAAAAGAATATTTGTGGAGTGTTTACATACAATAAAATGAATGCGCGCTTTCTTGAATTGTGTGCTTCTTTTTCAATTCCGTGATGATTCATGAATAGCCGCAGAATTGCTGACATTGCAGATGTAATGTAGCCAGATAAAAGATGACAGGTAAGCGTTATTGCTCAAATGTATTCATTCCCCAAGATCACCCCCCCCCCAACAGTTACATGTAAAAAAAATGCAACATACAACTTGAATTATAAATTTCAACTTACAATATTGTATCAACAAATATTACCCATACCTGGTGAAGCTGCACGCCTTATCTTTGTTGTTCTTATATGTCATTCTCTGTTGTTTGTTTTTTTAATGTTTCTATGATGAATGATATAAAATTGAACTGAATTCAATTCAAATAATTTCATTTACGGTGATGATTCAAACTTTGCTTTTCTCTATTGTTGTTATCGTTTCATGATATATCTAGGCTATATAGTGAATGTGTCACAGTGTTTTAGTCACTAAATATCGCCACCGACGCGAACTTTCTTACTTGATATATCTTTGTTATCGATGTGTCGGCTGGATCGTCCCGCCCCCGTGTCGACCACCACCTCAGTGTCGTCTCCGACCGGGCCGTTCATGATGCCCCGTGCTCGTCTGATTCGAGTTGATACTGGTGATTCTTGTAACAACCCTCTGTCCTGTCATTTCAAAGAGATAGGAAAAAATATCAAGACTAGCTTAAAGGTGTTTTCTTATTCTGAGCATAAATTTTCATAATAGAATTTTACTGACGCAACATCGTGAGTTATGCCCGTTGCACACCAGCTGACGTAGGACCGTGTCAGCGACTGACACGTCAACTGTTCTACATTTAGAATTTGAACTCTAGATTATCTTGCACAATCATGGTAGAATTTCAGAAGATAGAAGCGAGTGGTATGAATGCTAAACATGCTAAAGGTACTGAGGAGGCGCGATGGCTCAGTGGTCTAGTAATTGGGAGTACCCGGGTTCGAAACCAAGTGGATGCGTTAGTGCTCTTTGGTAAGGCATTAATCCTCATTACCAAGTTCCTCGTGGAGGACTTAAAGCGTCGGTCCCCTGGCTGTTTACTTACATGCATACACATACTTTCTTAGCAGTCAGGTAAAATAAACCAACCACTGTGTGAAAAAAATATAGTGGTGTATGTTGGATCTAATTATCTCGCGAAGAATGAACTTATTCATTACACCATACAAACGGCTTGTAAGAACACACTCACAATTATGCGTAAGGACAGTATCAGTATATGTCGCCACATAACTGTAACATGCAGTATATTCTAAACAAGGACAACATCCTCTTCTATTACTACTCATCCTTCTTCCCCTCCTCATCCTTCTTCTCATCCTCATCCTCCTTCTCCTTCATCTTCACATCCGCTTTGGCTGGAAATCAGCAACAGAATGCTGCGTGTATCATGTATGTCGATTAGCTGGTCAATCGTAATAAGAAAGCCATCAACATGAACACCTAGACTACCACAACAACATTTACATCCATTCAGTAACGCGTACATACCACAGGCATGACAGGGACATCAACCCTCGTCGATGCCGAGATACGATCACCGTCAAAACCACTTTCTCCTATAGGTCGCAGACGATACACTTGAAATCCGTGGAAAGACATTTTGTTCAGTATTGTCCTCAAAATAGACTTTTAATGAATTCAATAACCAGGCGAAAATGTGACCGTGTAGTGATTGTCCTTGTCGGGAGGAGGAGCACACTTTCATTCAGGAATCCGTCCGTGGTCATTTTATAAACCCCAGCACTTGGGTGATATATGCTTTGTGTCTTTGGACGTGGCCATTGATAGCGTTTGCGTGTCTTTAGTACTACTGTAGTTTGGGTTCTGTTGGGGGAGATTAGGGGCGTTGTACAAACGACACAATGAATGAGGAGCGGATGTTACAATAAAAGAGGAAACACTAAAGATTGGAATTAATGACCTGCAGTGAAGCTAGGGCGCAGTGATACAGGTACCAAGATTCTGTTAGAATGATATAGAAACATGTATAAACGTACACCATTGTTATGTTTTAATGTATGATAATGTGTAAATCAGATACGTATTCCTTTTTAGACAATACTTCTCCATTATATCAACCGATAATAGATTTGGGTTTTTTTCACTGAGAAGTTTAGAAGTAGAAGTGTCATTATACGTAGTAGCAGTAGATGTAGTAGTAGTAGTAGTAGTAGTAGTAGTAGTAGTAGCAGTAGAAGTAGAAGAAGTGGTGATGGTTGTAGTAGTATACTACTCCTAGTAGTAGCAGTAGTAGCAGTATACGTCTACCGTAGTTTATGTAGAATAAGAACTAGCAAATGACACGGTGTGATATTTATTTCAACCAGCAAAAAGCAATGCCAATAACCATCTTAGACCTTAGATATTCTGGGTTTTTCAGAAATATGGGAATAGAATTTTATTTTTTCAACCCCAATTCAAAACAAAGTCATTTTATTGGTCAGATTGGTCTACAAGGTTGATGGACATTTGTAAAATCTCTGTCTAAATGGACTAATTTTAGCTTTCTATAGCGTGTGGTCGAGGGAGATCCTACGTTAGTAGATCATCTATGATATTCAACGGAAATTACCGATTACTCGTAAAATGTCTGGGAGTCATGAATTGACCGGCTACGTAAGAAAAGTTACAGAGCAATAAACTGGATATCCGTGCAAGGCTAGCACTTATACGTAAGTAAGAACGAAACATACGTAATGTATTTTATGCAAAGCCTGCAAAATTAATGTATCACGCACAGTTCTGTAATATGCTATTTATAGAGTTTGAAGCATATATTTCTGCTTTTCTAAATTCACTTATTTCATTTGTATGGCACTTAAATAGCGGGGTCCGCTCGCTATTCATAAGGACCGCTATTCGTAGAAAACCGCTATTCATTTAACACGCGTTATGAATAGCGGTCCTTATGAATAGTTATGAATAGTGGACTTTATGAACGGAGGTCCTCATAAATAGCGAGGTAATTTGTCTATGGTTTGCTGGCTATTCATAAGGACTGCTATTCATACAAAACCGCTTTTCTTTTAGTCACGCGTTATGGATAGCGGTCCTTATGATTAAGTGGTCCTTATGAATAGCGGTCCGTATGACCAGCGAGGTTACCCCGAAATAGCAGTTCTAATATTACCGCGAGAAACACTATAAACAGAAACAAACACTAATTGCCGATATGTATAACTGATTCGTGATACTAGAATACTTTGTCTAGCTGATATGGCCTATCTACGATAAAGATTACGTAATATGGACTTAGAAGATTTGGGTCTTATTATAGAATTATAGCTAATCAACTTAATTTATCAGTACTTGTGTTTACAACGGTATGTCTGGGAAGGTGTATAGCTACCCTGTTGTTCTAGTAAAATGGGGTATTAATGTTTGAATTGATATCTCGTTGGAGCATACCTTGGATAATTATTAATTTAATAATTAAAATATTATTTTCGATTCCCAAGGATGTGCTTATGAAATAAATTGTCACCTTTTACTATGTAGTGGGTCCATGATTTTACCATACAAGGGCAAACCCGAACGTGAAGACGACGACGACAGAACGCGAAGACGACGATTCGAACCAGTCTATGTTTCGATCATGGCGTTCATGCTCCTCAAGAAGCAGTTTGAGTTGACACCTTGATGGACCCTCTAGCTGACCAGGTTTGTACAGCACAGCCGCGTAAAAGTACGCCCCTTATACAATCACCTTCCCCGCCCACTATGCACATATGTCAGCTAAGCCAATGACATAAAACAACAGCAGTGTGGATAAGACAACGGCATAATGGGAAGGGACGGGTGTGACGTGAAGAGTCACATAGCACCTGTCAAGAAGTGCTAGCTCCCGATTAGAAATTTCCGCCATTGTGTTTGAAAACAGCTCTCGCGCACGTATGTCATCCAGGTTAGACCAGGGTATGACATACGCAATGCACGGTGCACACGTCGAGGCGGCGTTAATTATGCTGACGTAGGACTGCATCAGCTACTCACGCGGATTTGACGCACCAAGTGACAGTGACATCGTACAAGAATGACTGGAAAATGAACAATGCCAACACTGCGTTGAATAACATCGCACGTCGTTATGAACATTCAAAGGCTTGATTAGCGTAGATAATAGCGCAGTCCAAATAACGCCTCGTATGCAATGAGTACTAAACAAAAGAAGTGAGAGTCATTTCTGACGTAACAAAGAAGGATATATTAGTATCACGTGACATATGCTTGAAGTTAATGTCAGGTAATAAGTGGTTGCTTAGCATGATCACTGCAGAATCCACTATCATACATGAAGATTTCCCGAAAATCAATTAATCTGGGAATGGCTGTAAGGCTGTCTTTAAAGAAAACAGCACCACAATCGGATGTACAGATATGACAGACAATGGTGGTATATTTCATAAGTATGACATTTTATATATAATGGTTTACTTTTACCTTTAAAATATATCAAGACAAATACCGTTCATAATTATACCATGGTACCCTTTTTACAAGAAAAGGAATTAATACTAGATAGGGATAGGAATACGATTCAAGCCAAATGCATCCTTTCCTCTTTTTGAAGAGGAAGGCCCCCAACGAAATACAACGTGAAAAAGGTGCAAATCCGTCCAATTATATTACAAATAACCGGATAGGTGACTGATCGAAAACATTTAAGCTACAAACAAAACTCTGGATTTACCGCGCTGTCAACATCGCACTAACATTTTACATATCTCTCCCTCTCGGGTATCAATTGTTGTTTTCCTCTCATAATTTCTTTTATTCTCCCTCGCTGCGTCATAATGAATAATGTTGACTTTTTAATATGCCACGTCAACTGAATCATTCTTATTTAATGCATTTGAATCACAGGCAGGTATTTGAAGAATGGCTTGGGTGATTTCTATTTTTGTACAGTAAGGTAATGATTTTAATGGGTGAAGTGGGATTTTTTTAGTTTCGTTGATTTTATAGTCAGAGTTTATAGAATATATAGAGGTATGATTAACAATAGTGCGACCAGCTGCGACTATGGCACTGAAAAGATCAAGCTAAAACAAATGTAACAACTAGAGAGTAATATGCTATAGATCAAACCTGAAGAAGATTGTCTTATTCATCTCGTCTTTCAATACATTTGTGTTTAATTTTTCATCACTTTGTATTCTAAAACACAATTTTAAGTTTAAGATTATTTTATTGAGTTACTACATTCTATTCAGTTAAAAAACAGTTCTCATTGAGATGTGCTCTGTTAATAATATTTCTGGGAATTTACAGATAAAACTTGAATAATGTGAACAAATATATATATGTAAGGGATATCAGTAATTTCATTCCCATTCTCCCCTAACGAGGTAAGTACATCGTACAGTTTTCCAATGTTTTTTGGCATTTCCTTGTATTACTAACTAAAGGTTCTATATAGTTCGTTCGAAAACGCCCCTGACCTCCAGTATTAGGAAGATGAAAAGGGATTATATCATGATCACAAATTTAGGTATCTGATTTCGTTCTCCTTGTAAGGCTTTAAAACTATATTTGTGTGTTGCTGTTTGTTTTAATACTTTACATTCAACCATACAAATATAGTGTACATAGAAATCGATTGAACATCATAATATTAACAGACACAATCCAACAAAACTATAACCCGATATGATGTAAAAAAAGGGTATTGGGACCAAATTAAAATAACATTGCTCAATTAAAAAAAAAGGCTACTTAACTTTGAGTCATACTATGAAGGTCTTGTCTCCTTCTGAATTTCCATTCAAATCAAGATAACTCTCTCTCTCTCTCTCTCTCATCCATTTTTCCACTTGACTGCATACATACGTAAAATCTGAATTTATTTCATTTCAATTTTCATAAAACATGTAAACATTCTGAGTGTTCATTTTCTGCAATCTTAATTACCATGACAATCTTATTAAAGAAAGACACATGGTAGACAAACAGATTACTACGTTTAAGAAAGTACACCCTATATACACTCACCTTTTTGAATTGTAATGATCTTGCTCGTCGCCACATCGTTGCAAATACCTCTTAGGATAATTTCACAATTAATTTCCTCTATCCATGTGATAAATAATAATAGAAAATCTCCCTCTTATCTCCTTCAACCCACGTTTTCCTGAAAAGAATCCCTGATACTATTTGTCTCCCTGAGCACAACCTTTCCCGACCTTGATGCTTCTCACTGTTTCTTCTTCTCTGTAGATAGAAGCCTCAAGTCAGTGAGAGAAATCTTTTCCCTTCGGGAGTAAAAAAAAAAAATCAGATTAGGCTTAACGCCGTCTCTGCCTCAGCGATGGCAGATGAAAACCCCTGTTTTTATTTTTCCTGAAACGGATGTCATCATACTTCCCTAAACCCTCGTACACAACCCGACTAAATTCCACGACATACATTTTCCCTTTCTTAATATGTTTCTGTTGAATCCGTGCCTTCATCATACGTTTGCCGACTTTTGCCAAGCTCTTACTCATCCCCGCCAAATGAAAGTTCTAATTATAGTTTCTCCAACTGATCAGGAAGTGATGATCGCCTGCGCAGATTATATTTATCTAATTTGACTTTATATAATATATCTTCTTGAACGAAGTAAGACTGTACACGTCGTTTAACAGTTCCGCCCGTTAAGCGCGCATCGCGCAGACGATGAAAGAAATGAGTGCCTATAGATACCGAGTATAATAAGAAAATATAGAATATGAGTTGAATAATTTTCATTAGATATGAAGGAGCAGATAATTCTGAATGTGAAAAATATACACACAGCCATAATGTAAGATAAGGTATGACAACAAGGTATATTTTCATTACTTTTAGTCATGTTAGTTAGTAGTTCTAACCTAATTGAATAAGTTAATAAAACCCGTCTTTTATGTTATACATATTGTATTCAGTCACGTAAGATCTGTATAATACATGTACTTGGTTTATTGTCAATTGGTCCAATGCCATTTGGTCCAGTCGTCATACGGTCTAACATCATTCGGTCTAATATCAGTTGGTCCAATATAGGCTACATTCGGTCTAATCAACATATCGTCCAATCAATTAACGTTTCGTCCAATAACCAGTAGGGCCAATTGCAATTTCGTCTAAGAATCTATTTGGTCTAAGAATCTTTTTTTTTTTTTTTTTTTTTTTGGGGGGGGGGGGGGCATTTGTTCCAATTACCATATGGTCCTTTATCAATTGGCCCAGTTACCATTTGGTCTAATCATCATTAGATTATTATTTAATATGCCTATTTTTCAGCGTATAGGCATATATCATTTCAAATAAAACAAAAACCTAGGCACATAGTAATTTGTATTAAGAACATATTTGTTTTTGTATCAGACCAAATGGCTATTGGACCAAATAAGTAATAGACCAAACGAACTGAGACTAAAAATTGGACGAAATGATTATTAGACCAACTGGTCATTAGACGATATGATGATTTTACGAAATGGTAATTGGACGAATTGATGATTAGACCATGTGGATATTAGTCCAACTGGGATTAGCCGAAATGTGTATTGGGCCAAATGATGTTAGACCAGCTGAAAATTGGACGAAATGGCAGTTTACCCACTTATTCACCACGAGCTGAATTCGTTGCTAACTCAATTACCTCATATTTTACAACGTCCATATCTATTCACGACCTTATTTATTACTAGCGCATTGTGTTATTAATTTTTACACCAGAGAAAACTATAAGGCATAGAGTGGCAATCGGTGAAATTTATCAAGCTAACTTTTCTTTAAGCACTTTAAAGGCCCAAAGATAATGGCGGAACTTTGTTTGACAGACATGACAATAATTTACTTAGTGGGACTCCTGAATAAAAATCCACCCGAAATTTCTTTCTTTATTCGTTTGTAGTATTATTTATACAGTGTAGCGTTTTTATAAAGAAAAAAGGGAAATGAATATGTGATTTTTATACATTAAAAAAAAATCTTTACATCCTTAAATTGAACGATGTGATTATTACTCCAAAATAAAATACTTCCATCAAGCTTTTTATCTACATAGTGATCAGAACGTATACGGGCAGTTATTCCCATTTAAAGAGATAAGTTTTATCATATGGCCCCAAATGCATCCACAAAGTTAGGCGAAATAACAAGGCGCTGATTAAAGCAAAGATTACTTCGGCTCAACCCATCGGCTTCCATTTTCTCTACCTGAATGTTCCCAAGATAAATTAACCAAATTAGTGTTTTTAAGAGATAGACGGAGCACGCCCTTGAGACAAACTAGATCAGTTTCGCTCAGATCTCAGTCAGAGAGAGAGAGAGAGAGAGAGAGCGCGAGGTTAACCAAGCTTTTCATATCAACGCGCACATTAGTCACGCCGCCACATTTAGACCCGGTTGTCGCAACTTTGTCCCAAGCTCGGAAATGGGCCCAAGTTCGGTGTCATGCTCCCGCTGGCATGCGTTCAAGACGGAGGACGGATTTAGCCCGGTACGAAGATGGGAGAAAGAGAGTAAGCCAAATAGTAATTGTTTTTGACAAGTCACAAGCCAGTGAACGTGCTGCCATGCCCAGCACGAGGGAATCAGATCTCGAGATTATGAAAAGCCCGGTAAAATGGCGGCCTGGCTTAGTAAAAATCATAAGGGTCAATCGGTATATTGGACTGACTTTTCTGAGTTTATGACACTTTGCATAACCCACATATTTAGAGAATTTGGTAATTGTTTTGTTCTTTATGGGCTTAGACAGTATAAATGGGATAAATACACCAATAAAATAATAATTGTGCCAACACCATTGCATTGGTCGACACTTGTTAACATTGTAAGGTCAATTAAAGTCACGTGATCGTGAAGAGCAACTCGACGCGGGTTTTATCTGTAGGCCTAGTAACATCAATATGATTATGTCATTCTCTAGTCAAGTTTGGGCTAAAAATAGACACAAACCATGGTTGCAATAATTAATCAAAGCTTCACTTTTTCAGGGGATCGGTATATTTGAGAGTTGCAAAGTGTCTCCAAATTGTTTGCAATATTACAATAGATAATTTAAACTTAAAGTCCTGGAAAGCAACACACAAGATTAGGCATCACCAATGTCATAAATCAAAAAGTGTAGTTCAGTACGAGTGATTAACAGTGTGAAATACATGATGTACTGTTAGCCTTTTACAGTGTTCTAATTCTATTATAGAAGTGACAGTAGTTCGACTTCCGTATATGGCAAACCGTCGACCCGTTTTCGGCGTCTCACTTCAGTCACAGTTTTTCCTTCGAGTAATTGAAAAGCACGTTAGGTCAGTCTCGCCTTAAATTTCATGCAGCATTGTTATCAGCTTAACAGAAGTGTTATTGATACAAACCATCAAGCTCTTTTTAGACCACGTACAATCACCAATGTAATTTGCACATCATTAATTCACTTTTATTTAGCCTTTATAATTCTGTCCTATAATTTGGTATCTCATGTTCTCAATCTTAACAAAGAGGATCGACAGCTTAATCGTTTGATCACAGATTGAAGTCACCAACATCTTCGCATCGTTCAACATGTGAAAGAAAAGATACTTCATGAAAAGCGACAGTAGTAAACGGCTGCAGTCTTTTCTTGTAAACACTCTGAATAGAACCAAAATCAGTGTGTTCAAGAAACACGATAAAGGCCTTATTTGAGGTTTATGTGAATATCGCTGGACTTAAATCAGATTCATTGTAATCTTAATTCAATAAGGTAAGAAATTTTATTTCATTTTCATTATTACAGACCTATGAACATTATCGCAACACAGCAAAAACGGAGATGTCGATAATGATGACATAGTAATTTGAGAGAATTGTGCTTCGGATAGGCTGTTATACATAGATTATTTGATTTAAATGTCCCTTTCCTAAATTAGTCTGACAATTGGTGTGATCCTTATTCTGACAACAATCTGTAAATTGGATTTGGCAATCACCAACAAGATCAGATGCGCCTTCTTGGCAGTCTACATAATCTTGCGTATTAAATAGATCAACTTCGTCTCGAGCTGCGACAGGATCCAAATTTCGCCGACCCACTAATCAGTACGTATCGATGTACATCAGTTTGATAATCACCAGAAATTAAGGACTTTCTATGTTGGCAATGATACACATCGTTTAAACTTTTAAATCATGTTAAGCAAAAGAATCAATGATTTTTAGGAGATTGAATTTTTCTATGAACTACTTCACAAGATTTATATACACACTAACAAAACACTAACACTAACTTCTTTCTACTAATATTAAATTACATGTACAACCTAATTTACTGAGATATTGAGATCAAATGGAATGATACAATAGATGACCTGCTCTCATGTGGCACAACAGTAGCAAAAGGTTACGCCTTACATAATTAATACAAGACATCATTCTGGAAAGCAATACTGTCGAATCGACGACCTTTCTCAGCCGAGTTGTCTTACGCAAAGTGTTTACTAAAACTCTTAAACAAAACTATTGACCAATTTAACCAAGTCGTATGATCAACCAGATATGCAGTTCACTTGACATCTCTTTCAAGAGCGTTGTAATCTGATGTTAGATTCCTGGTTATCATGGTAAAACGATAGAATATATTGTTTTGAAACGAAATGGCATTTTCCCGAGATTTCATATGAATAACGTTTTTGAGAAATAAAAGGATGTTACAATCAACTGAGCAATTAAAAATATTACCGTTTCAAAATGACCTAGAAAAGTATTATGCATTGAACATGCACGCAGCATGGGGCAAGATAATTGTTTTAAAACGTATGGTGAAATTTATAAAAGTAAAAGAAAACATTTTCAGAAATGCATCAGGAGAGTAGCACAAATTTGTATTTCATGAAATATTTGAATTATGATTAAGTATACTCAGGATTATCATAATAATAATAATAATACAACGCACTTATATTGCGCCATCTATCTAGTTAACTATTCCGAGGCGCATGATGAAAATGAGAGAAGCAAGAAGGTAGAAATAGAATGGACTGAAGAATACTACAAATCCGTGTTGAATTACATTTCACTGTTTTAACTTTAAAGAGTCCAAAGTGTCTATGACACGGATATTAGGAGGTAAGTTGTTCCATAAACTAGGCGCCGCAGCTATGAAGGCACTGTCACCAAGAGATGATTTCGTTCTTTGTGCCACAATAAGATTTTTGCCATAAGAACGCAGACAGCGAGTTGGTACATATACAGAAATTAGATTTTCAGACCAGACCACAGTCGAAGTGATATTGACACAATGCCATGAACACACTCGGACAAAGTTCAAATAATTACATCTCTTGATAATTTAGCGTAAAGGATACTATACTATTGTTCTTCAAAAGGACAAATAGAATTTTTGGTGTACGATTCGATTTAACCGATAAGGTATAATCATCTTTCACATCTTCCAAACAAACAGATTCGATAGAGTGATTTTCAAAGTTTACCGAGCTGAAAAGTGGGTCTACACTCATAAAACACAACTGAAAGAATATAGAAGAATGCTGTAAAACTAGTTTTGCATTGGTCCACATATCATATACATATACAAAATATATAATTTAAAATGAACATTAATTTGTCCGGGAAATCTAGGCGAAGTGTCTGGCTTTTCACTTACAAATTTATCACACAATCATCTCTGACTCACACACCTCGACGAGACACAGTTGCCAAGTTAGAAAAGTGAAACCTCCTAGAGGTGACAATCTTGCAGTCACAAATCGGTTGTGATCATGCTGAACAGTTTAACCAAGGGAAATGGTTTCGTTGCTACTAATTTGTTGAAAGCTACAAGAGTCCAAGTTCACACTTTGTATTCCACAAACTAAATAAAAATCATTCCTCCTTCTGGAAAAACTAATTTCACGCATGCGCTCATAGTCATGAACACACGAGTTATAACCAAATACAGTAATTTGTTATAAGTTTCTTACCGTTTCCTTGTAGTATGCCTATCAATACAAAAGAGATCTGTTAAAGATATGAAATATTTCTAAATGCAAATTCATCTGATCGTAAAATAATGACTGGATGGCAGATTTAGCAGTAAAACCGTAAGTGTCAAAAGTCTTCCCCGGGTAAATGGTTTCATTTCAAAAGAATGATGAAGATGCATTCCTGACAAGATTCAATTTTGCTCAGCAACCAACAAAAAGAAAAAAAAATATGGCGTTGTGCCAATCATAATGCTCGTGATATTTCACTCATCAAGAATCTTAAACTTCGACGCTTTACCTAGACGATCTTCAAGTTGAGTAGAAAAGTTAAGAAACTTACCTGAATCAATGTGGGATGGTGTCACCCGTAAGAATCCTAGGAGATGAATCTGAGAAGGCACTGAAGATATTCACTGAGGGGAAAAGACAGGAATATGGACTTCGAAAATCAGCCAGAGCATCTATCAACTCCGTCAATGTCTACCTCTATCTTTCTTTCTTTTAATGAAGCAAAGGGAAAAGGGGGAAGAGTGATGGTGGCGAGAGTAGGAGTCTTCCCACCTGACGGCGTGTTAGTCGTCCACAGCTTGGCTTTCGAAGTGGGCTCTCGACTGAATACACCTCGGTTTTGAGTCTTTCACCGATGACAGGGGCCCCCGCTTTCTATTCGCCGAGGTAGCCGAGCCTGCTCCCCTACTATACAAAGGCTATGACTGCAACGGCCCGAATCCGCCAGACGCGCTAGGCAGGGGGAGGGGATGGGTGTTAGCAGACGATACAATCACGGGGAGAGAGATGCGCGCGCCGCCTCCAGCTTTGCCGTGACTTTTTCACGTTGCCGATTTAATGACGGAATCACTACATCAAAACTGGCCTCAGTTGCTTGGTCACATCTTGTGTGTCACGAGTCAAAGACATGTCAGTAAGAAGTTGCCTCTAATTCAATTAGCGGGGGAGCGGTAACTACAGGTTACCAAACTTCCGATTTGAATCAGCGTTTAAGACATTGGCTACCGTACAAGTAGGTCGTTTTTACTACACGATTACTATGGTCTGACAGTCTACGATATATCTCAATACTACTATATCTTTCTCTTTATATCCAGCGAAGCTGCATTCCTTAGTCTCTTGTGGACGTTGTTCAAAATTTGTAAAATCCTTCATTTTCTTTCTTTCTTTCTTCCTGAAAAATTAATATCATCTCTGGTTATGAACGAAAGTTACCTGTTTTGCCGAGTTGGTCTAAACATTTATTGCAATGTCTTCATCTTCTATTTCATTTGTTTTGGCAAAATGATATTCCATCAACAGTGATTGCTGACGTTTGTACGCCTTTGGGGCAGCGAGGCAGTTTCTTATTTTAGCTTCATTGCTTTAGCAAAACCTCCGTTTTAAAACGGTTTATTGTGGTCACGTTATACCATTCTCATTTTTATACGCCATGCCATTAATTACCGTTGACATAAGTTGCAAATTATTTAAAAGGCATAAACATCGATACGAAGCGTGTGCGACGTGCACAGGAATGGACGTGCAGGATGAAAAAGTAGACGATTTCTTTGTCCCTCCTATATCCTCATCCATCATTTCAATGCTACAATGATGAAAATATATTCCACCATTCACCTTATTGGGTTCACGTAACCCACAATTCAATACATTTGCTTACTGAACCCTATACAAAACTGTAACTCCATCATGTCTATACCATATTCTTTGACATAGGTTGCGTCCATACCAGTTTTAATTTTCATTGGTCGTTATGGATTTCAGTGTCCATACGGTGAAAGATATCACGTAACGTTTCTAAGCATGCAAAATATTTTTGCATGCTTGAACAGCGAGATGAGATAACATTTGCTGCCCATACGGCGTGAGATCCCAGCTCGTTGAGCCAAGAAACGCGGCTTGAGATCCCATATCGTATGAAGAGCGAAACATCATGCCCTTAAAATTCTACTAACATTATTGGTTTCAGCTAACTCGGTCTAAAGCTAAGTTAGACCGATTTCTAAGATTTCCCCCTTGTTAAACATGACTTTACCCAGCTTTAATTATCAGAATATTACTAGTATGTAGTATAGTATCTGTAAATATTACAAGGAATAGTACAAAGTATATTACTATGATATCAGTATTATCCAAATTGGTGATGGTATATGGACGCAGTCATCATGGTCAGAGTGGCTAGCATGTCTGGTCGGTTTGCGTCGGTCTTGGCTACATGCCATTCTAGTGTTATCATCACATTTTGAAATTTGATAATAATTTGATAACTCTGTTTAATTACATAATTAATATCGACACAAGTTCTCCCACTACACAAGGACAATAAATCGATCTGGCACAAAGTTCAATAGTTCATCTCCGAGATATGTCATTTGATTTCGAATGATAGAGAGGGAGAGACATCGAAAGAGGGGAAAATGAAAGAAAGGGACAGAAACAGAGAGAGAGAGGGAGAGAGAACAGTATTCAAACACATTACAATATCACAGTCAATATTTCAATACTGGAAAAGATAACATTTTTGATTTTCATCTCTGACGTAAACAGTGAAGCCGTATTCGTGTTGATTACGAATAAGTCCTACATAATCTTGTGACGTAAAAATCATCGGTAAAACAAAACAGTCATGCCCAGAATAAGACAGTTCAATAAATTGAAGAAATAAACTCACTTTCTATGAGTCTAACCCTGTGTTGTATATGGGCTACTTTATTTGTTTATTTTCGTTTAGTTCCATTACGGAAATCTTAGTTATATTTCTTTGGTTCCATCGTAGGCCTAAATAGGAAAACTTTAATAATAGCATCGGCTGAAAATCCATATCATTATATTTAATACTTATCATTCAGTTCAATTCAAGCAACATTTATTTCACATTTATTACATCATACATTGTATAAAAACTACGTTAAAAAGTATAAACAAGACATAACATTAATAAAGTCAAACATTGATGGCATAAAATAAACCTACATAAATATACGAACAATTCGATAAATAATAAGAACGTAGAGAACAGAAAAAAGTAATGCTAGAGGCACTAAAAAAAATCCAGAGAGACTGTATAAACAGGCACAATATAATTATAGCTGTGTTATTCAAGATCAATGAAAAATAATTATTCACACGACTTCAGCCAAAGAAAGCAAAAGCTTGAATTAGGCCGTCGATAGTATACATTTTGTTTCGCAACACGCCATACGACTATCATGATAATTGACGGTATTAAAACTAACGGCTTATCCTCTGAAAGGATGTCATGAAATACCGTTACAAATTTGTAGTGGCGGTATCAAGCAATGATCAAAGTTTACACAATATAGTTTTCAATACTTATGCTGCTAATTCAGGGATATGAATTCAATATTTCCTTTTTTCCGATTTTCTTTTGAAAGAGTAGATTGAGCGACACATTTTTACAGAGTTGTGAGTTCCAGAATAAACTACCACGCACTTTCATTCCGTCAAGGCAAGTCTGAATAAAGGTGGTCTTTCGAAATTTACGAGTACTGATGTTCAGAAATTATCAAGAAACAATAAATGTGTACGACGAAAGACGTCTCTATGGTAACGCATATTTACACATTTTGCACACGGCCTTTTCTTTTTTTCACGCGTTGCGTTTATGACCAAGTGCGTGTTCGTCTCTTATCGTTTCATCATTTGGAGTAAATAATACGGGGACAGGATTCCCGAACAAACGTGAGATAGGAATTTT
This sequence comes from Heliocidaris erythrogramma, assembly GCA_025617745.1. Lineage (NCBI taxonomy): Eukaryota > Metazoa > Echinodermata > Echinoidea > Camarodonta > Echinometridae > Heliocidaris > Heliocidaris erythrogramma. The sequence continues at coordinate 45,566,307 of CM046856.1, read as the reverse complement.
TGTTTATTGTTCGAAACAATGTATAATAGACAAAATATTTTACATTTGCGAGGTTTAGACATATGGTGATTATGCACGAAAGCAGTGGGAGAAATTCCCCGCTTGACTTTTGAAACCGTTATCTTATCTTAGGTAAACGCTTTGGTCAGTTGCTTGTAAACTGGTAAGGCGCTTTATAAATCAGTTATTGCTCTTTTAATTATTATTATACTATAATTATTCCGCATTTCTTTATTCTCAAACCGTCACTGTAAACTTTTCAATCAATCTTTCCAGCTTTTATTTTTTCGTCATCTCTTGTTAATTTCCATTTACTCGAGGAGAAAATTGTCTGTTGTTATTAGCTTTGCCAATGTACACGTTTATTTTGAAATAAAGCTACACAATCATTTCACTGTCATCTGATACACCTCATGCTCATTAATCTCATTGTAAGTTAATTTTTTTACCCAATTATATGTATCAATTGATTATGTTGTTGGAAGTATACCGAAGAGACTCACCGGCAATGGCGAATTTAGGGGGTCATAACCGGCCCGTGCTCTTCCCCCTTCCCTTTTGTAAAACTCAAGTGGCATACCTCAAGTACACAAGCCGAAAAAATGATACCCTTTCAAATTTTCGATCAAAAATTAAGGCGCATGAAAACGTGATAATTTTTTGGGGGAAACTTGTCAGAATTTTATTTCGAAATTGTGCCCCCCGACCTTTTTCAAAATCCTGGATCCGCCCCACCACACCGGTGTCGGGAGTAGAGGGGGGAGGAAGGGGTTTCAGGATTGGCACGGAAGGTGCTAAGACGGTCAGTACACATGGCTTCTGACACGGGAAGTGTGGAGCAGGGGAGGGAGCACCCATATAGCAGGGATATTTATAGGAGAGACGAAAATTAAACAGTGTTACGCGTGTGTGTGTCTATATACCGCTCATAATTAACGTTTTTCCTGCGTCGCCTATGCCAACTCTATCCACTATTTCCCGCCTTTCAAATTATCATCACTCATAAGCCATTTTCATTCACACTTTCTATAGGGGGCAATGAAAATAAAGTTGGCAAATATTCTAATTTAGCCTATCAACGGATGTTCAAACGATAATAATTTCCTTTTGTAAAGGTAGCATTGGCCGAGGCACGAACATCATTCTTCTTACTTCCAAAAATGACAACAAATAAAATTGAGATAAACACATTATATGTGAACTTAATATCAGAAGACAATTAGGAAGTACTTTCATCTACATAAGAAAATTGGTTTCAAATGAATAACTCTATAATTGCATAACTGTAAAAATTACAGTCAGTAAAGCGGCGTAGCAGAAGGGGACCAGGGGCAATGCACCTGCGAATTTCCGTTAACCCGAAGGGGTTTCACACTAACATATTTGAAAAAGTGACCCCAAAAAATGAAGAAAATGATAATGTAACGCTGAGTAACAACGTGTAAGCGCTTTATGACTTCGATTATCATGTTCAAATATTTATTTTTCCTCGGTCCAGACATTTCCCTGCTAGGTCGCTTTGCCTCCTCAATAAGAATTTAACCACCTAAAAAAATAATACAATCCGGTGCCTCCTACCCCCTCACGCAGAAGGCGGTCCCCTTTCGTGTGCCCCTCCCCCTGAAAAAAAAAATCTGGCTCTATACGTCACTGAACCATTGATTACAAAGAGGAAATAAAACAACAGCAACAACAATGACTTGCCCAATTTTGCATGCAGCGACACACCTAGGTCTAAATAGATATAAACACGAAATAATCACGTGTTTCCCACATTCCAACAGCTGTGTGTTCTACTGCGTTAAAGAAGATGAAGAAAGGTCAGGAGAAGTTGACTCAAAAGACTGTCCAAATACGCCACACCAATAATAATGATATTAACTTGAAATTATTGCGTTCTTTATGCGGCATCCGCCTAAGTTATTGATCGTCGTGTATTTTAACCCGAATTTACCTGGTTGTAAACCTATTTGATTCAGTGGAGAAGTGATAAGAAAATTCCACTACTCGATGACCCTGTGTCCTTCTAGAACTTGGATGTTAATGGGCCTTTTTAGAAGTAATTCATGGCATAAAACGATATTCATGTCGAAGTTCGTCGTGAACAGTTGATTTATTTTGATGATTTTCGACGCAATGGGTGGTGTCATTCACATTCCTCCCCCAAACTTCGTTTTCGAATCTAACTTTGCATTGAATATATCCAACCATTTTGCATGCAGTGATGGGCGTTTCCGCGCAATGTGTCCCGTACGACTAATGATTTTCATCCGTTTATTTTGTCCCAAAAAAAAAGAGGAAATGTCTTGATGATGACCATTGACTTGTGATTCTGTTGGTGTACTTGCGATTATTCAATAGTTACATCAGGATTTTTTTTGAGAAATAAATGGATTAAAGCATGGGTGTCAATTTCGGGGGGGGGGGGGGGGGGGGGGATATATATCCTTCCAAAATAAATAAGAATTATGATGCATTAACTTTAAATTAATAATTATCCAAACTCATTGTGTTTGATCTTGAAATACCATCACATTCTTTAATGATTAGAAGTAGGGAAATTTTTAAAATGCCATAATTTCAGTGCTAAAATATCGAAGAAAATTCGTTCGCTTGCGTCAAGGGGTTCCGTCCATTGGCGTCGATCCGTGCATTCCTTCTTTTCATTTTGGGATGCTCTGAAATGCAAGTTTTAAAGACAGATTTTTTAGAAAAAAAACCTCCCCCCCCCCCCCCCCCCCCCCCCCCAATCATGAACACGGATCGACACCCATGGATTAAAAACATACCGTATTATGTCATACGGGACACATTGCACGGAATCGTCCATCATTGCATGTCTCGTTCTCTGTTGTGAGAATTAAAGTAAACTTTAATGATTTTAAATATTGGCTTAATACTGATTATTGCATAGATGGCATAAATTAAACAAGGTTATCCAAATTCAACGCTTGGAAACATTGAAGTAATGATTATTATCAATTATAAAACGGTAAAATACAGCCCCCGATATAGCAGCTGAACAGCTCCTCGAACGCAGCTGAGATATTGTGACGACACACCATGACCATTCCTGTCTAAGCAGACGATGTCCATAACATCTTACACATTTTCAGTGCCTATTTTGTCATCTCCTCTTCACTTATTTCTTCTTCTTTCACTAGCGTCAGTCTTAATGTTAGTCTGTTGCCTCACTCTTAACTTCGTGTATGGTATTATTTTGATGAAAATGCAGCGTAACAAAATAAAGGAATAGTCACTTGTAAAGAAAATAGACGCCATTGTATTTTCAGCTGCTTGCACCGGGCATGTTCGGCGTTTCAAGAGGGACGAATACATCCTGCTATTATTCGGAGGGCTTTTCAATTTGAAAGAGGGGTTTATTTCATTGATCATTGACCCTTCTCCTGTGTATTTACAATCAAACGGTTTTAGCTATCAAAATCAGTTTCACTTTCCCTTTATAATGGTGTGAAATAAGTCATGTTTAAACACACCAAATCTTTATAATTTGATAAATAATTGCATTGCAATTACGTTCATTCATTATAGGACGTCGTCTGCTTAAGCAGGATCGATCCCGAGTGTGACGACATCAAAACATCGCTATATTTCTGGCGAATCCTCGATATTCCAGATGCTGAGAAGAGCTTTTATTTGTGTTGTTTTTATAATCATCAGATACGCAGTTGACATAAAACTTATACGATTGCATCTGTAAGCTTCCCAGTTTCTAGTGATACATTAAATTGCCATATTTGTGATTTTCTTTGAATACCTACTTTAAAACTTTTCAATAGACTACTTCGGAAATGTATGCAAATTTTATGCATACCTTTCAAACATTGAGGCTCATTTATAAAAAGCATGTCATGAAATAGCTCGTCACTAGGTGCTCAGAGAATATATGTGCATAAATTTGTATACATTATAGAAGCAGTCCATTGCATGGCTGCATTTTTGCTTTGGGGAAAGGGTTTCACTTGAACTTTGTCTTCAAAGTCAAATAAAAAAATAAGGTTCGACCCTCTCTCTCACCCTCTCTGACTTTCTGTCTGTCTCTGTCTGTCTCTCTCTCTCTCTCTCTGTGTCTCTCTGTCTCTCTCTCTGTCTCCCAACTCTTTTGTCTGTATTCGTGTCCTTTTTTTCTCTCTCTCTCTATCTTAGTAATTTGTGTACTTTTATTTTTCTCTCTGTCTTTTTTCTTCACTCTTTTTTTTTTTGGGGGGGGGGGTAGGTGGGGTCTTTTTATAACTTTCATACTATCGACATATATATTTGTCTGTACTGCCAATATCTCTTTCTCTCTCTCTCTCTCTCTTCAGTAGGTTCAAACACGAACAATGATCCATGTGGTACTTTGTCTCTACCGCTTCTCTGTCTCTCGCTGTCTCGCTCTCTCTCTCTCTCTCTCTCTCTCTTGCTATTCTTTTCTTTCTCCCAGACAGTGGTTTGCAATGTGTTAATTTCTCTCTCTCTCTCTCTCTCTCTCTCTCTTTGTCTCTCTCTTTCTCTGTCTCTTTCTCTCAAATAATGTGAAGCACTCAGACAGTGGTGTGTGATGTGTTACTTGACACGCCTATAGCTAATCTCGATAATCTTCTAGATTAGCAATGGAACGCCAACCCCTTTCGGCTACTGTTCACGACGATTCATATCAATCCCTTATTATAACACGCCTTCCCGGTCGGTCGGAAAAATGACTGAATCTTAGTTATCAAGAATGGGGCACAGATAGAAATTTTATTACAGGGTTTTTTTTAATTATTTATTTAGCTTATCTGTAGAAACTATAGAGGGCGATGGTTGGAAAATAAATGATTTTCTTTTTATTACATCAAACATATTGTTTTAATGCTAATGACGAAAAAGGCTCTTTGTCTATGAAACATCATGGGTAGCATATTTCTACCGGTCTTCAGTGAAAAAAATTGTCTGATCCACCACTAGAATTGCCAAGACGGATACTGAATATTTGGGGTATGGCTAGAGTGCCCAAGTCTGCGCAGTGCCCATGTCTGCGCACACGCGTAACTGCGCGATTCTAATAAAACAAAACACGCAGCGAACACAAACTTTTCATCTTTATCATAGGGATAGGTATTCATGCAAATAAACGAGTCGAAATAATGAAAAAAAGGTCTTATTTCAGACATTTTATTCACAATCCTCAAAATGTTGTCTTTCACGTCAAAACTCCCGAACTGCGTGTAAAATGAATGGGTGCCCAGACATGGGCACCATTGTTTTTTCAATGTTGAAATGACACGGCCACCGTTTCTTGTGAAAATGGCACTGTTCTTGCTCTAATTTTGATGAGATTTTTTGCAAACTTACTCTTAAGAATATCAGGAATAATATAAAATTAAAGGGAAATTAACCTCAGCGTATGAAATAGCTTATTTTGAATGGTGTAGTATATGCCTCTTATTTGATACATGCAATTTCATGTAAAAACACAGGATATAGATATAAATCACTATTTTCCAGCCAAGTTATCGTCTGCTAGCAATAATAAGGGGGCTGCCATTACTTTATGTGTACACGAACATATTTTTCATCCCAAGTAAAATTTCCTTCATCGTTAATTGTATTGATTTTTAGAGGACAAATATATATTAGATAAAGTCACATATTCTGAATGTAAGTTTAGTTTTATATATTTTTTAAAAGGTCTTAATTTGTTCATAAAAAATATACTTCATAAAAAATATACGTCAAGGACGGAGAATTGACGTCAAGGACGGAGACAATCGTAACAATACCAAAACAAAGCGAGGAATCTGCTTTACAGGATGGCTATTAGAACTCATGGGTCGTCATTATCTAGGCCCATGGCCAATAACAATCGTAATACAATCAGAACAAAGCGACGTAACTTTGTAAAGGTAGGCTATTATCAATGCATATGGTACCTAATGATCCGTGTCATGCACAAAATGGCAGCCTCCATGGAAAGACGTAGCAGACAATAGGTGCATCTAGAATATCACGTGGGGTTAATTGTCCTTTAAGCTTTAGAGGAATATTAAAGAAATTCTTGTTCATTTTCAGGTCAAAACCTTAGGTGCGCAGACATAGGGCTCCCCATCATACAGTTATTCTTCAATGTAAGAGAAAACTGTCTAAGAAAATAGATGGGCAAAATAAAAGAGTCAGACATAAAAATATTTCTGAAATATTACAGGGGTGCTTGGAGAAACGCATAATAACACAGAGTTAATTCTGTGCAAGATCATAAGAGGAAATATTAGTATAAATATTATGATGCTGACACGATTGTTCTTTATTGTTTTATGTTGGTTCAATTATTACTATGGCAACTATTGTTGATCAAAGTGACGTCGAATCTTATACAATTTCATAAGGGCAACGGAAGTGATATGGTAATGGAATTATATTAAACAGGAAGTGTGGCATAAAATAAGAGCCTTGCACTTTTTTAGGTGTTTTTCAAAAATAACTAAGTTTCTAGGAATACTCAAACTAACGTAATGATTTGTTTAATATACATGTATATAGCAATGATTAACAATGGCTTCTAGTATAGCGCTCACACTGTGACGCTCATGCATGTCGCTTAGACATTATCACCCCAGTTACAGCTGTGCTGCCAAAGTGGGATAACCTCGCTAGTCATAAGGACCGCTATTCATAAGGGCCACTTATTCATAAGGACCGCTATCCATAACGCGTGACTAAATGAATAGCGGTTTCTATGAATAGCGATCCTTATGAATAGCGAGCGGACCCGGCCAAAGTAACTAGCGTTCAGGCAATAGGGGGGGGGGGGGGGGGCAGACTTGAAAGATCCAAGCGCGTAGCCAGGGTTTCAGTTTAGGGGGGCAGTTGTGAGAACGCGAAGCGTGCAAAATTGCTCACCAGGGGCTGGGTCCAGGGAGGGGGAGTTTCCCGCGCGAAGCTCAAAAGCTTTGACGTTTTATAGCATATTTGAGAGAAAGATAACGGCTCGTAGCACTTTTTAAGGCGGAACTAGTTAGCTCGACGCCTGGACTGCTTTTCAATAATTATTTGGACGCAATACTACACTATATGTAACAGGGGGTGCAGGGAGGGCGAAGCGCTAAAGCTCTTACGTTTTATAGCAAATTTGAGAGAAAGATCGTATCACCTGTTTTAAGGCGGCTGCTTTGCAATTATCTAGACGCAAAACTGCACTGTATGTAACAGGGAGGGGAGTTTTACCCCTCCCGCGTGAAGCGCGAAAGGTCTGACGTTTTAGCAAATTTGAGAGAAAGTTATAGTTCGACGTCCTGACTGCCTTTCAATTACTTGGACGCAAGCACCGTATGTAAAAGGGTTGGGTGCAGGGGGAGGAGTTATTTCCCCTTCTCGCTTCTTTTCCTTTTTTTTTTAGTGGCTGAATAGGGGGCCATGAACCCTTGTGCCCTCTGGCTACGCCTATGGGCATATCAGGTACTCATTCACCCTGGGTGCCGGGCCGGCATTCGAGTCCCGTACCTTGAATAGTGTAGAGCACCATCTTATAATTTTATGACGGCAAAATTTAACAACAAAAATTCGCATGAATATTTTTTCTCTCTTAACCAGATAATCTCTTTTTTTTTCATTATTGGACCTCCAATAATGAACAGATATGATAAAAGAAACACAGAGATTATGTTAGTCTACAAGTTTGTGAGTGAATACGAACTGTAACATGTCAGTATGTTAAAGAGAAAACAATTTTCCAGTCCAGTAATATGTTGTTTTTTTATCACTGAAATAGTACATGACTGTAATGCGTTATTTTCAGCTTACGCATGTCCTTGCGTTTGTGAATAATTCAGGGAAATTCGCCGAGTCACCCTCAAGATAAGACGACCGTCTTTCAGTCTTTAATCAATGTATTCGTGACGAAACGAAAATGTTAGTGTTTCATTTACAAAAACATGTTGGCTATCTAAATTTACAGCTTTTACTCTGGGAAACAGAAGACGAAAACATGTGGGGGCGAAGGAGACTGGGGACGGGGCGGGTTTGGTAGATCTTTTTTTTTTTTTATTCTTGAAAATAAAGATTTATTGAATGTTTGCAAGTGTTTAGCTTTAAATTTCGAGACATTATTCTCCTCGTTAATTCTTTATCACTTTGTTTTGTACATTTGCACATCATTCTAGAACTATAACATTTCAATTTAGGAACTAAAGGGATTATAACTGTTATCATTACTTCTACAGACATGAAATTGTAAAAAAATGTCCGAATAGAACCACAAACGGTTTAATTTACACACTGGGAGATAGAGATGGTGGAATTGTTTCGCTAACAATCTTTTAGTTATGTACAACTATCTTATACCGATACTATTTCTGAAGATATGGGTTTACAAATAATATTATCTAATGATACTTCTTATTTACTACTTCTTCTGTTACTATAATGCTGCTTCTACTACTACTACTACTGCTATACTACTACTACTACTACTACTACTACTACTACTACTACTACTACTACTTCTACTACTACTACTACTACTACTACTACTAATATACTACTACTACAATTACTACTACTACTACTACTACTACTACTATTACTACTACTACTACTACTACTACTACTACTACAATTACTACTACTACTACTACTACTACTACTACTACTACTACTACTACTACTACTACTACTACTACTACTTCTACTATTACTACTACTACTACTACTACTACTACTACTACTACAATTCCTACTACTACTACTACTACTACTACTGCTACTGCTACTACTACTACTACTACTACTACTACTACTACTACTACTACTACTACTACTACTAATATTACTACTACTAACTAGTCTAGCACTACTACTACTCCTCATTTTCTTCCTTCTTCTGCTGATACTATACTGCTATCACTATACTTCTATGCATCTTATATTCTCCTTTATAAAACGGGCTCAAGAATGTAGCCATCCTTCTTGGTCAAATAACACCACAAAGGGGGACGCGTATGACCGTTACCACAAATGCAAATAACCCCCTTTTGCAGTCAATTTCAAGGACATTTTGTGAAATTTAACCCCCTTTTTAACGTCAAAACAAGGACAAAATGGTACTTTGAAATACCCCTATTTTTAAGATTGTAAGGACATTTTCGGAAACTTACCCCTATATTTCAAGGACAAGACATTTATCCCCGTTTTTCATTAACATAAAGGTGTCCAAGACCCGATTCCTCGAATTAGAAGTTCACACACAAGTAATAAGGAAAATACATTTTTTTAATGTGTTTTTCATTTAAAAATAGTTTGGCAATAGTTCATATAAACTCCTGGGGAAAAACCTCTGAACTCTATGGTTATTTGAAATGTCTATGACTACTCACAAATAGGCGAGGTTAAATAACCTCACACCCATGGCCATATACACTCATAAACTAACATGAAAGCGTATGAATGGGACTGTTAGTGTTACTTGTTTAAAATGGGTCTTCATACTTGTGAAACATAAGTCCTTTCTCACGACTTTCACGAACATCACGATTCGTGCGGTTGACTGCAGCCCAAGACGGCGTCCTGAACTACTCTCAGTTCATCTTTGAAGGGCATATGATGATTATATGAGTGAAAATAGTCCTTCAAATTTGGTCAAATGTTACATACAGCGGCGACGTTCCGGAATTGTTTTGAGGGAAACAAGATGATGCTGGCGAGCTGCCAGTGGCGTCATGCTGCCCATTGGCGGATCCAGGGGTGGGGACCTGCGGCCCGTGCTCCCTCCCCTTTTGGAAGAAAAGTATGCATTTTGACCATAGACGATCCGCCATTTTCTCGATTGTGCCCCCCCCCCCTCCCTTTGAGAATGAAGACCTTTTGTTTTTTTTTTGTTGTTGTTGCTTGTCAGGGAATTATTGAGGGAAACTGGACCCCCAAACCCCCCCCCCCCCCCCCCCACTGAGCGAATTTTGAAGGTCTGGCGAAAAAAACCCATTATCGACACCCCCCCCTTCCCCCCCCCCCCGGATCGCACTAATGCACAAACTCACAACCATGTATTGATAGTTTTATAATATATGGCAATATGATTATGAAGTCTATAAAAATGGTTACGAACCCCCTAGAAACGCCAAGAGTCGCAAAGTCATGGAGGCTGCCATTTGCTTTCATGGATAACATCACATAAGCGCAGCCAAAAAAGTCATGCGCGTTTCAGTGCGCACATGTAATCCCTGCACTAAAAATGACAATTAAACTACACGATTTCATTGCGTTTGAAGTTGTACGCGTACGCGCAGCTCAGCCGTGCTTTAGAGCCTTTGTGCCGTGCGTTATCACTTTTTTGCACGGTCACGTGGTGTTATTTGACCAATCAGGATGGCTACATTCTTGAACCCGTTTATAATACTAATTATACAACACCTACTAAGATTCTTGCAACCCCATTGGTCAATTCTTAATCACATGACATCCGATAAAAGTAATGTGAACAATATCATTCTCCAGGCGTGCAATTCCGTTTGATCCATTTGCACCATTGCACGCTGACGTCACTATCGATGTAAGCAGTATATTGTGAGTTAGGTGACATGGTTACGAACCCCTAGAAACGCCAAGAGTCGCAAAGTCATGGAGGCTGCCATTTGCTTTCATGGATAACATCACATAAGCGCAGCCAAAAAGTCATGCGCGTTTCAGTGCGCACATGTAATCCTGCACTAAAAATGACAATTAAACTACACGATTTCATTGCGTTTGAAGTTGTACGCGTACGCGCAGCTCAGCCGTGCTTTAGAGCCTTTGTGCCGTGCGTTGTCACTTTTTTGCACGTCACGTGGTGTTATTTGACCAATCAGGATGGCTACATTCTTGAACCCGTTTATAATACTAATTATACAACACCTACTAAGATTCTTGCAACCCCATTGGTCAATTCTTAATCACATGACATCCGATAAAAGTAATGTGAACAATATCATTCTCCAGGCGTGCAATTCCGTTTGATCCATTTGCACCATTGCACGCTGACGTCACTATCGATGTAAGCAGTATATTGTGAGTTAGGTGACATCACCGTGCAATGGACCAAAATAAATCAAATGAAATTGCACTCTGACGTCACAATACACATAAAGTATGGTACGCGCGGCGCAGTTTATTTATGCAACACCAAATATGCACTATACGTACGTACCTAGGTAGGTAGTAGCTAGCGATTCGACGACGACGCGCGCCGCACCTGCACCGGCGCCGGCCGAGAGTACATAATTATGTTTACGTTTGGTGGCAGGCTACGTAACGTAGACTGTAAACGTTAGATCTGATTTTTTCCCCGAGGATTTGTTCTTTGACTTTTAAGTTTAAAAAGTCAAATCATGGCAGGACCAAACTTAACTTGTATTGCTAATGCAAACTGATGAAGGATTGAATAAATTATTGTCCGACTTCGATGCTCACAATACTAGAGATACCATACCGGTAAGTTTGCGAAAAGCCGTTTGGAATGCTTTTTTGCAAAATATCAATGTCGTTAGCGGACCAGAATCTGTTCTTTCTCAAGAATAGCTAATCTTACAGGAATCTAACTAAAATATTCAGAACACATCTTCTTCCACAAGCTCCATGCAAAATTTTCATTTCCAAGGACCGTTACTTTTTACAACACTATCTAACGTTAACGTTACCTTAGATGGACCTTAAGTTAGTCCTAGATCTAAACTAGGCCTAGTAAGTAGTTAATAGGAAGATACTGATCGAAAGAAATTGTTTTCTATATACTGTGTTTGTGATTGGATTAGATTCTGATCGTTTTGGATTATATTACATGGATTATTGGAGTTCATTCAGCGAGTTAGACTACAAATATTTTTGGTTGAAAGATAAATGTTTGCTGCTTAGTTTAGAGCAGTGAGCGCTCAATCTCGTCGGTCATATTGGGACTAGTAAAACTGTTCTTGAAAAAAAACATGTTTTAAGCCCGTTAACGTCCGAGGTGTTGTATAAAACAAATAGTGAATGGTCTTTATTCGTGCAATGGAACAAGATTTTGCATTCGGTGAAAGATGAGACGCTCTATTCAACGAGGCGCAGCCGAGTTGAATAGAGCGTCTCTTATTTTCACCTCGTGCAAAATCTTGTAACATTGCACTCATGGCCATTCACTATTTGTATATTATAAAACGGGTTCAAGAATGTAGCCATCCTGATTGGTCAAATAACACCACGTGACCGTGCAAAAAAGTGATAACGCACGGCTAAAAAGCTCTAAAGCACCGCTGAGCTGTGTGTAATAATAATAATAATAATAATATGTCTTGTTTACCAGGCTAGCCTCTGGTGCGTGCAAACTTAAAACGCAATGAAATCGCGTAGTTTAAGTTAAAGGTTGATACATGCTTTGTCTTCAATGTAAAGTGAAACGATTATAATAAAACTTACTCAAAGTTTTATCAGTTTTCGATTGGAGTGAGTTTTTAATGAACTCCTCGACCACACACATTATTCACCTGCATGTCAGTGTTCATTCATAGGGCTGTGTTTTTCATGCTACAACCGATTTGCCCTCGTCTATTAATTATAACTATATATTAAAAGATGGATGCAGTCAGATCACGTGACGTGCGGCCTCTCATTAATTAGTGTTCGGTCGGGAAGGCAGACGCCATGATGTCACGAATCTCTCTGACATCACAGGGTCAACCTGTTATTTTTAGATGTGGTCTAACTGCGTTGTTTATGTTCGTCCTCACTGTGATTTATTAGTCGGTTAATTTAGATTTGATAGGAAATCCGGTAGCCACGAAAACCTATACATGTATAGGTCTCTATTTTGTTTATATTGATGGCATCTTGACTTAGCCCTCCAAATTCGATTCACATACACCCCCCCCCCCCAAAAAAAAAAAAAAATAAAAAAAATAAATAAATAAATAATAATAATTTAAAAAAAAATAAATAAATAAATAAAAATAATAAAATAAAACAATAAACAATAAAATAAAGTTTAAAAATAAAAAAAAATATATCGCAACTGATACTTAATCATTCATTCCATGCAGATAATAAAACATATTCTTAATTCAATCAGGCAAAATGTCTTACCTTTTCTTCAGTATTGTACGATTTCTTTTCATAAATTTTCATATTCGCCCTCTCTTGATTTCAGAAGCCTGCGCTTGATAACTGCGATATTTTCGTTCTCAAATTCTGTAGAGAAAATAAAACATACGATAGAATTTGGGGTGAATAAGGTAAAAATTCATAAAACATGTATATAGTAAGATAGCAAGATTCATCTTAAAAGTTATCGTTAAGATAACCTTGTATATAAGTAAGGAATACAGCATAGATAGAATATTATTAACGTAGTTGTTATTTTTCATCACCACTTCAGAATCTTTGGGTTAATATTTTCAGGAACACTCTTCCCGGTTCCAAATGGAACACACCGTCTATACTGTTCACGTACGCTTGAATGAATAAATGATGGATGAAATAATAATTATAAAACGACCAGGTAATTTTGCGTTACCTTATACCCACCCCCACCCCCCCCCCCGAGGAATCATAATTTTGTGATTATGGCACCCCCACCCTCATGTACTTACACGCATCACACAAATTCGGCTTCTCTATGAAATTGCTATTTACTTTAATATTTACATCAGTTGTAAAGCGCATAGAGAGCTTGGTTAGCTATCATTATCATTATTACCATTATCATAAACTTGAAATAATAGATAGAAGGCATAACAGCAAGATGACGTCACTGGTGCATTGTGGTATGCAGTTCTGGGCGAGAATGCAAGATGCACACAATAGAGGGCTTTGTCAGGCTCTGAGACACCAAAATGAATATAAACATCTTCTGACGGATGTCATACGGTGAGAAAAATATGTGCTGTATAACGTATCTTCAGTTTCTTTACAAAGGGCCACTTTCATTATTTTCTTTTCGATTATTAGTTTCCACACACATATGTTTATAAATAATGTCAGTGGTTTTAAAAAACATGAATGGAGATCGGGAAGTCGTATAATATGTTTGATATACCCGACATGGCTCTTACGGTATGTCCTTAATCGCGACATTTTTATCCACATTGCTTCTCCTCATCCAGGTGTTAAATAGGTATCAGGTAGGATGCGAGCGCCTTGTTTTATCTTGAAGATACTGCACAAAAACGCCTCAGAGTGGCTTTTTGGCGTGCAGGCCACCATGCTATCGATATACATAGCGCTGAGTTCATAATTTAAGGCCTTTATCGTTAGTTTGAAATAATGTAGCCACATTAGGGGCGTTCTTTGCAGCTGAGGGAGTGGTTTTACGTCATTTTCGTTTGGTTATCACCATGATCACTGCGCGCTTCGGTGAAATGGCGCCTCGCCGGAATGCTCCGGTCCGCCCCTGGTAAACAAATCCAGCGTGTGCTGGAAAGCCTAAATACGATGACCGGGATTATGATACACTGGGCGTGTAAAAAAAGGAAACCCAATTTTGAAAATTTCCTGTAAATGGTATATATATTTAGCAGCTTTGAATTTCATATCATATAAAAGAGTAATTCGTTTGCTTTCCAATGGTAACTTGTTTGGGTTTCCAGGGTCACGCATCGATGAACACCATTGTCTTCAAAATTTTGTGACAAATTCCAGTTGGTTCACTTTCTTTTAAAACACAAAAGGCATGGTTGGGGTTAAAATTTGTCTTTGTTAACTACCTTGGTTGCTCTTCATGTCCATTCGTTAGTAAGCAAATCTCATAATGATTGATTTAGCGCCTTAACAAAGAGTCTTATGAACTTTACAATGCACAAAGCGAGTTTGTTAGTCATAAACTTTGACCAAGCGGAGAGCACACAGAACATGTTCTTTTGTCATGAGTGCTGCAGGCATCTTCCGCCCATTTTCAACAAAAGTATTTTTTTAAATCAGCAAAGTCAAATCTTCAAACATAATATGAGTTTTGATTTTCCTTCTGTATGGTCTTTGTCTTTGATTTGCATTGCTTTGTGATCTTACAATCCTTCTGGTTCGCACCGGTTCTTTAGCATGCAACCTTGTTAACATTCACCGACTGTCTTCTTTGCAAAATGTTTCCTATCTGAAAAGGATTTTAAAAATGCAAAAATCCCCAAGCGTGGGTAAATAACATCTCATTAAGACAAATTTGAAGAAGAAATAGTCCACAAGGAGAATTAGAGCGCCTTGGCCTTTCCACAAAAGGCATCTCTTTAACATCATCCCTATTTGCCTATTGTGTTTTACAAGAAAGGGAACCATCTAGATTTTTGTACAAAACTTTGAAGACAATGGTGTTCAGTGATGCGTGATCCTGGAAACATAAACAAGATACCATTGGTAAGAATATGAACTACCCTTTCACGTGATATGAATTTCATTGTCAGTAGACGTATATAGTTCATTTACATGAATTTTTCAAAGGTCGGTTTCCTTTTTTTTTTAGATGCCCAATACATGTATTGCAAAGCGCATTGAGGCATTGTGGATGTCTTAAAGAGAATATTGAGTTCTGGGGAAAGGTGAAAAATAATTTATGAGCTTTCTCATTCATTTTATGTCAGTTTGGAAGAACATCATAGTAAAAATGTCACCTGAAAAGGATAGTTCTTCAAATTTCCACATATTCGGAATATGACGAAAGGTTCCGAAGGTTCGGATTACCGAAGGCTCGTGTTTCCGAAGGTTCGTTACTCCGACGGTTCGTAATTCCGAAAATGAAATAGGTAACATATTTCCCATGGTTCGTAATTCTGAAAAGTTATTTAGGGCTCTATTGCATTTTCGGAGTAATGCATCAAATGTTCGGAATTCTGAAGCCTAGTCTCTTAATTTCTAAGACTTATTTTTAAGTCCAAAGGATTTATATTTAAGTCCAAGAGAGTTTTAAACCAGTGACAAAGCAAGTCCTTATGACTTGTTTTGTCACTGGTTTAAGTCTTAGAAATTAAGAGAGTATTTAATTTCGGAATTACGAACCCCCTGGTATGGGAAATTTGCGTTTCGGAACTACGAACCTATACGGAATTATGAACCTTCGCAAAATTGAACCTTCGGAAAAACGAGTATACCCCCCCCCCCCCGCCCCGAACATACATGCCACGAGTGTGCAGTCCCATGTGCCAGTCCCAACTCAAATGTATATCTCTAAGTGCCAGTGAAAGCCATGATATCATAATTGGATCTAAGGTCCATTAAAGGGGCAGCCTACTCATGTGACGAATATTTGTCTACAGAAGCCATCTTTTGGATTGTTTTCTCCTGAAAGACAATTAGAGTTTATATTAAACTTGTCTAGAAAGATGGCATTCTTATAACGTCATCACTTTTTTGTTTGCCCTATTTTTACAGAGATTTTGGTGATACCTTTCATCGCATGTTTTTTTCTTTATTTTGGATATCTCGATAATGTTATCTCTTTCATTGATTATCTCGTTCTGTTACTCTTTTCCAATACCCTGTATTGTTAGCTTATCTTAATTCATATTTCTTTCGATATATATCTTCTGTTTCCTCTCTCAAATTCTTTCTTGGTCCCCCCCCCCCCCTCTCTCTGCATGTTTCCTATGATTGTAAACATTGAACATTGTAAAGTGCTTTGAGAGGGCCTACGGTCCTGAAAGGCGCTATAGAAGAACGAACTATCATTATTATTATTATTACTCTGCATGTCTGCCTTCTTCCTTTATTTACACTTTCTCTCCCTCTCACCAAATTAAATCTCTTTTGGGTGAAGGATTTCCAATTCATCTGGCTTCAGTGCGCGGTTATAATATTGTTCGGAGCTTTGTCACTCTATTCAGTCAACTGATTTAGGATAATACCAAAACAATACGGACACCCAACTGTTCGTTGTAGGTACATCCACAATCAATGAAAGGACTTTTATATCCAGGGATCTGTAGAGAATTTGTGTCGAATTGGACATAATAGATTAATTAACGGCTGATCTAGCCATACTTTGTCAAAACTTTAAACGTGTTTTTATTCCGCAAAGTACACTTGGCACATCAACGCTGACGGCGTTCTGAACAACGAAGATTGTGTTTCTATTTTATACTGGTTTATTAAAAGATAAATTTAAAAAAAAGGAAGAAGGGGCTTGAAAAGGAGGTTTTGGGCTCTCGTGAGGGGAATAAACCTCCAAAGTTGTTATGCCTCACTCCCCCCCCCCCCCCCCCAAAAAAAAAAAAAAAAAAAAAATCACTGTGATATTTCTCCATTTCCATTTATTCCAGAGAGTTTAAGAATAACCAATGTCGTTTGGCAGGAAAACGTCATATTCTAAAACAAGAATCACCTATCACCCACTGTTTCTAATGCAAGAAACAGAAATAGTGTTAGATATTATTTGTGAAGTGTTAAGTTCTAATATCAAATATAAGAGTTTTCAAAACTACATCAAAGCGCTAAAACAGGATTTTAGGCACATCTGTAATACAGAATTTGCGGCCCAGTGCAAAAAAAATGCAACAGATCTTGAGACCACTTTCATGAATAAATGTGGTAATTTGTGGAAAATCAGTCCGAATGCTCAGAGATATTTTGTCAGTATGTCTACCATTCTGCCTGGAAATTCGAGCCTTTTTTCAAAGTAATGAATTAATTCACTCTTTTTTATTCTTTTCACTTTGTCTTCTTTTTCTCGTAAAGTACAGTCTACCATCGGGTGTATTGTCGTACTATATGGCAGGTTTGGTGATTTTAATAAGTAAACAATTACTGCAATCAAAATGATAAATTCTACTTTCTTATATACCTGGAATATACCTGACAAGACATTAATCTACATTTGCCACACTCGACCCAGGTGTAGTAAGTGCGTACCTGGTAGGATTAGGTGTTGGGCGTCTTCGTCGTGACAGTGTCCATGAACTTGGTCAGGCACAATAAAAGTTCAAAATAATTGTGAAAGTATTTATAACAAATTAATTTGATAAGTAAACAGTGACTGCAATCTAAATGATAATTGTTGTTGTTGTGATGGAAGCGATAAAATGATAGTGATAAAATATCTACTTTCTTACCTGGTATGCCCGATAGTTGTGAAGTTTTCCATGAACTTGGTCAGGCACAAAAAACGTTCAAATTAATTGTGAAAGTATTTCTAATAAATGATTTCATCCCTTTGATACTTTCAGAAAGCCGAAGCTAAAGATCCTCAGAGGAGTTCACCAATTCTTCCCAGATTACCTGCATGTATTACAGGTGTTACTTGGAGGAACCTAAGCCTAAATGTCGTTGGGACATCAAGCGCAGACTGAAACCAAATCCTGGTCAAAAACTGAAACGATTTCACTTTGACATTCACGATTTAAACCCTCAACCATTAGCATTCTTATTTGCTCACACCTTGTAATCTCATGATTCGTGTCATCTTTGTCCCCGTCCTCTCATCCAAGAAAGTTCTTGGAAGAAGTTCTTGTATCTATGCTTATATCCCCCGTCAGGAGTGAGTCACATATAAATATAATGAGTAACACTTACAGCATCATCGCAAACAAGAAGAGGTTGACGGTCATGCTTGGAGAGTTATTTTGTTTCTTTTCACTAAGTATAGCTAATTGTTTGCTATCATAGGCCTTGTCCTTTGATAATGTCTATTCTTTCACACTTTTTTGAATCGCCGAGAAAGTAGATTGTGTGTGTGTGGGTGTGAGTGTGTTTGTGTGTTAGTGTGTGTGTAATTGGGTTTTTACAGACGTGTATCAATCAGATATGATTATTTATGTCTGGGGACCGACCTTTAACGTCACCATCCGAAAGACATGACTCAGTCTCGAACCTGGGTCCGGTGAATCAGTTTATAACCTCCATTGTTAGCTGGATTACAGGCGCACGCCAAAACGCCCAGTAGAGAGACTTTCTATTATGGTCTTGGCTACGGTGTTGCATAACAGTTTTATTAGATACCAATTTCAAAATAATATCCTTCTTGAATTTGTATATGGCAAGAGTTGATTTTGATAGTTACGGCGCTTGTTATTTTAATAGCTCCGTTATGGTTTTTGTTTCTTGCTTTCCTACTTCCTTTTTTACTTTTCTCTCCAACTGCTTCAAATTCTTTCAGGAGTTTTCCCCACTGTTTGTTTGTTGGGCTACTTCTTCGTGAGCTTATTTTTTTGCTCAATTCACTCGTGCCATAGTCCATAGAGCGTGCGATAATTCTCATTTAAATTATATTCCCAAAATAGTGCATAGACATGTTAAAACATTAAGCATTGTTAAGCATTGTTAAAGGTATGTACGTATATCAGCAGTCACGAGTTTGTCTGTCGGTTTGCGTGTTTGTTTTTTTATTTTGTTTTTTTGTTTGTTTGGATGTCTGTCTCGTTCTTCATGGCTTTATCGAAATGTCTGTACTCCAATTCGAGTCTTCTCTGAAGCGACCCAACACTTTGCTCCAGTCATATTTACCGCGCTCATCATTTCGTCATAGTTGTCGGGTTGGTGTTTTGATTGGGTTTTAGGTAACGGAAAAATGCTTACTCTAGCAAATCGGCATTACCAAAAGTTCGTTGCCGCGTCGAGTTAACGATTATTGTTGTTATCATTTTCATGATATTACTAGTTTTTCCCCATTTTTTCTTTGTTGAGAGTATACAATTCATAAATGTAGGTCAACTGTTGTCACGATCTGTCTGTATCTAGTGGGTCGCATGGTTCGCGGTTCTAGTCCTAGCCGCGGCACTAATGTCCATTTTACCACTTTCCACCCGGTAGGATGTTGTTCCTTGAATGTTTTCAGCGCCTTAAAGGGAAATCCTACCCTTATAAAGAGCTGATTTGTGTTAAAGAAAAGTGATATAACAGAAACAGGATGGTGAAAGTTTGAAAGAATTTGGACAAAGAATAAGAAAGTTGGGAATGTTGAAATGTGAGATTACTACATCTACGCGAATCTCAAACTGGCAATTTGGTGAAGCGATTATAACGCATTCACGGTCAACTCTCCCATTTGTCGTACACCAAAATATCATTAAATTCCGGTTTTCTCCTGAGGTTTTTTTTTTCACTCGGGGCAGTACCCAAGATATGTTGTAGATAGCATATTGTTATAGGTCCTCCAAAAAGAAGAGGATCCTACTAATTAATAAATTTTGTAAAATTAATATATTAATCATTTTGTGTGTTGGAGGAGACTATGGGAAAGTTGACCGCCGCTACATCACAGTTACCGTACCGATACAGCTAATATGAAATTCCCTCATAACTATTTTATTGCCTATATCCGATTTTGTTCAAACTCTCGCCAGTCTGCTTCTCTGATTTTTCTGCTTTCACACAAATCAAATTATTGCAAAGGTAGGATCACCCTTTAATGCTGCTGGGCTAAATCCAGGGTAAATAGTAGTACATGTACTTTGTAGGCGCCTTGATTAACCCATGAGATTGTTGTGGGGAAATATTGTATTACATATTAAATATATTATATTATATTATATTATATTATATTATATTATATTATATTATATTATATTATATTATATTATATTATATTATATTATATCATATGTATAGCTATATTATACATAGTCATGATAGTTATTACCTATTATTATCAATGATGCAAATAATCGATTGAATTTTGTTTTATATTCCCGTCACCAGGTAATATTAGAAAGAAACTTAGGTCAAAGTCATATCGAGCGATTTTTTTTTAATGTTCCTCATTTGGGAGGTAAAACAGCACATGTTTTGACATGCGCCGTATGTTTATGTATAACACCAGACAATGATGAATCATGAATATCCGAAGAAAATCTGCACGCATTATTCACATGATTTAAATTACTAATAACTGTCAAATCTATCTAACTCTCTCACCCTATCTCTCTCTCTTCCTCTCTCTCTCTTTCTCTCTGTCTCTCTCTTTATCTCTCTCTCTTTATGAGTTATCCAGTAGTGCCTATTTTTAGGATTTGTATGGGAGGCCTGAGTCCTAAGTAGTAATGATACTGTATATATTATATATGAAAATTCGCTCTCTTGCGAAAACGAATTGTACTTATTTTTAGTTATTTGTTTTTCTACTGGTATTATAGTAAACAATAATTCATGACAATGCGACCGCAATGAAGTTTCAGATTTAGAACCAGAAAACCTGTCCTATACTGACGGAAATAATCTGGAATTCTTTGCAAAAACAAATCATTATGGTATATCCTGTTGAAACATCAAAACCAGTTTAAACTGAACTGAAAAGGCGGATTGACAATGAGAAAATGAGAGAGGATTATTTGCATGGGATTTAGAGCTAATACGGACATTTTTTCTAACAATGACGCTATACCATTAATAAAAATGTGCTTTGCTCAGCATATCATACACAATCAATCGTGAATTGAATTTCTTTTCTTCTCGAGACAGCATGGATATAAAGAGCCATATTTAGCCCAGCTTCGCGCTCTGTGAACTTTACGCAGACTTGAAAAAGGATATTCTTTTTCTTTGATTACAAAAGGCCGTTTCTTTGCGTCTGATGTTCAGGGTTTTCATGTTGTGTATGGAAAAAAAATGACGAATCAAAAATTTTCGCTGGCACAGCAACTTGTATATATTTCTATACCCAATTCTCTGATTGTGTAATTTCAGAAGGTAGATTACCATTTTTGGATAACTGTGCTGGAACGACAGATCGCATAATGCTCTAAAAGTAGCATGTTTATTCAATAATATAATTTACATTTTTATATTAGATGTTCATATTTCCAGGATCTAGACTGTTTATTGTAAAAATGGAACAAGTAAGTACACGTCTGCTTGAGTAAGGTTCATTACTGGTATATTGTAGACGCATTGAGCATCTTTTTGGATAATGTCCGCTTTTGAAATATTTCGACAATTTATTCATGTGAGGTGACAGCTTTGATGCAGATGGAGAACGAGACCCACATCGAGTTGTGAAAATGCCCCCAAAAAGAAGAAAAGGTAGAAAAAGGAAGAAAAGGTGATACGACCCCTTCCACACCCCCTCCCTATCGATTGTCTTGTAGTGTGCATTTCATCCACGAGTAAGCCACCCCCCCCCCCCCCCCCCCCCCTCGCTGTCTAGTCCCACAGGTAGAATTTCTTATAATCAATAGGCCCAATAATTCTTTTTTTTTTAAATTATTTCTGTTTGCTCTTTTGGTTTCATCTCTTGTAATGTGACATTTCTATATAATTGTATTTTCTATGTATTTGTGTATTTGCATGATTGTATTTTTCCCGCTATGGAACTTCAAGTACATCTGAACTGAACTGATTCGACCGTTTCCTTTTTGACGCAAAATAGTAATAATTGTCTTTGAATACGAGGAAAATGGACACTGAAGGAGAAAGAATGAAAAGATAGTATGGCATACAGAGAGGGTAGAGTGGTAGAGAGAGGAGAAAATGATTTGGATGAAAGGGGAGATGGCAAGAGCAGGAAGAGAAATGGAGAGATACGGGAGGAGAGAAAGAGCGAAAGAAAGAGAGGGAGAAGGGACATAGATGAAGAAAGAGAGTGAAAGGGGAAAGGGATGATGATGATGGTGATGATGGTGATGATGGTGATGATGATGATGATGATGGTGGTGATGATGATGATGATAATGATGGTAATGATGATGATGATGATAGTGATGATGATGATGATGATGATGACAGAGAGAGAGAGAGAGATAAAAAGACGGAAATAAACAGGGAGATAAATAAATGGGGAGAGAGATTGATAGAGAGATTGGGTGATAAAGAGGAAGTGTATTGATTAAATACCTAAGGTAACGGTGATAAACAGGCAGTATAGGAAAGGGTATATGATATGGAAATAGACCGTGCAAAACATAATTTTCAGCTGCAAATTAATCTTCAATGTAAAGGTCTTATCTATATACCTCGTCAATGAGAAGGTTTTCGCTGCTACCCCCTCCCCGTTCCCCTCTTGTGTCCGTTTATTTATGTGGTCTTCTCTCAGTCCCCCCCCCCCCCCTCTCTCTCTCTCTTTCACTATCTCTCTTTCTCTCTTTCTCTTTCTGTCTCTGTTTGTCTGTCTGTCTTTCCATTTCTCTCTCTACATTTATCATCTCATATAATGGTATATTTTAGAGAGGACCGTAGTAGTCTAGCAAGCATTGGCTCCGCTTCCTGTTGCCGTTATTTAAAATCAGCACCGGTCTGAAATCAAACTAGAAGACTCGTTTAGAACTATACGTCTTCTTTTAGAATCGTACCCAAAATTTTATCACAACAGTCATGAAATGTACATGTGGTGGTTATTTTGGATGTTACGTAACATCAGAGAGATCACGTGGCCCGCCATGCCTGCCAGGCTGCCATACAGATGTTCAAGCAAGAAATAGCTCTCATTAGAATGTGTGTCACACGAGGCGCTTAATATAGACCCGATCGTTATTACCGTCTGACCAAAAAGTTCTAAATTCGGCCTCATCGGGATCTATTCTGGGTTGATGGATCCGCGTCTAGGCCAGCTACCCGTCCTCAGTTGATTGGATTCGGAAGCAATATTTCATATTGATGAATTACTCAACATTGTCTTCTCCTTCTTCATAATATGATTGTGTCATGCATGTCATATAGATTTTACTATTCTGAAGAGGAATATCAGTGGAAGGGAATATTCGCTCCGTTTTTTTTTTTTTTTTTTTTTTTTCACTGATATGGATCACACTGATTAAAAACAAACAAACTTATATATCACACTTCACTGGATTAGGCCTAAACGTCCAGGTGCATGCAGACACCGGTTGTGGCATGGAAGAGGCCAGAATATAATGAGAGAAAGAAAGGGAAGCGGAACAAAAGATTGTATAGAGAGGCGGAGACAGGGGAGGCAAACAGAGAATGAGAGAGAGAGAGAGAGAGAGAGAAAATAGAGAGGGGAGAGACAGAGAAAGAGAGAGAAAGAAAATAGAAAGGGGGAGAGACAGAGAAAGAGAGAGAAAGAAAATAGAAAGGGAGAGACAGAGAAAGACAGAAATCGAAATAAAGAGAGGGAAATAAAAAAAAGAGAGAGAGCTAGAAGGGCTCATATACTTATTAACAGACGATTAATAAGAAACAGGCAAATAAGAAAAAAGGATAAAGATAGATAATAATCTAGTAGGAATCTTCTCTATTGTATGGAGAGGGTGTATACGTTGTGGACATTGATCCAAAGTTAAGAATGATAATATTTTGAACCGTTTTGAATCATAGTACTTGTAAAGGTATATAAACAAGATAGATCCCGATTGTTGCGAGAGAGTTGTACGCCGGATAAGAAGCCAGACGGTTCGCGAGACACGTACTACGGTAGACGAGAGTATATTATAACCATGGGCAGAACGTTGCTTTTAATAGGTAGACAGAAGGGAAATTGCGAGACAGAAAGAGAGAGGGGGACAGACAGGGACAGACAAAATACTAAACGAAGGAAAGAAAAAGGAGACAGAATGACAGACAGCAAAAAGGAAGGGGAGAAGCAGAAGTAGTAGTAGTAGTAGTAGTAATAGTAGTAGTAGAGAGAGTAGTAGTATAAGTAGTAATAATATTAGTAGTAGTAGTAGTATAGTAGTGGTAATAGTAGTAGTAGTAGTAGTATAAGTAGTAATATTAGCAGAGATGCCAACCGTTCCGGAATATGCATGAGGTCAAAATTAAAATGTGAATTAGGCAACGGTTGAATGCTTGTGAGAGAAAACATGACAACAATAACCATGCTCTCCGCTATTCACTTGTCATGAAAGCCTTGAAATCCACCTCATACATATTCCGGAACAGTTGGCAACTCTGTATTAGTAGTAGTATAAGTAGTAGTAGTAGCAGTAGTAGTAGTAGTATAAGTATTATAGTAGTAGTAGTAGTAATAATAGTAGTAGTAGTAGAAGTAGAAGTAGTCGTAGTAGTAGTAAAAGTAGTAATAGTAGTAGTATTACTAGTAGTAGTATAAGTAGTAATAGTAGTAGTAGTATCAGTAGTAGTAGTAGTAGTAATTGTAGTAGTAGTAGTAGGAGGAGGAGGAGGAGGAAGAGTAGTAGTAGTAGTAGTAGTAGTATAAGTAGTAATATTAGTAGTAGTATAAGTAGTAGTAGTAGCAGTAGTAGTAGTAGTAGTAATAATAGTAGTAGTAGTAGAAGTATAAGTAGTCGTAGTAGTAGTAGTAAAAGTAGTAATAGTAGTAGTAATAGTAGTATAGTAGTAGTAGTAGTATTACTAGTAGTAATAGAAGTAGTAGTAGTAGTAGTAGTAGTAGTAGTAGTAGTAGTAGTAGTAGTAATAGTAATAGTAGTAGTAGTAGTCAAATGTTCATACATCTCCCCCTCCCTCTCTCTATCTCTCTCTCTCTCTCTCTGTCGAATGTCGAATACGTATCTCCTTCCTAATAACAGTTGCTAATCATTTAAGAAGTACTTGTATTTTTCAGGAAAACTAATAACCCTACAACTAATAAGGAAATTCATGTTAAGGTGTCATGAAATTGGAGATATTCCAACGTCGCTCCGCAACACTGACAGTTTAAATCCCCATTTTGATCGGCACCACACAAAAATGATAGCTTTCATAGCAGGCCAGGCAAACTTTGATGGACATTAGCTCATGAATTAAAGTTCATGGTTAAAAGAACGTCATATAGTAATGAGATAAATCTCTCTTAGTGAACAAGTCACCTTATGGAAATACGTCATCTTTATGTTAAACGACTGATGCATTTGGTGTCAGTTTGGTAAATATTTTCTTTGAAGAACACCCAGTTGATGAACGATATGGATCACGCATGGAGTAGCCTCGTGCTTTTGTTCGTAATTATGACGGGTGTGTCTTGAACGATCAAAGTTTGATGACGTCTACAAAACATAAGTGTTTGTTTTTGTTGTTGTTGTTTTCACTTTAGTTCTGAAGTCGGAAAAAAAGGATAATGCCATACTTTTCTTTTTTACTTTTTGATTTTGAAATTCAATTGCAGGAATAGATGTAAATTCATTTGTATTACGATAGTGATAAATGATCAGTTTTTTATTGCCAAAAATAACATTTGCTGAATAAATTTACTTACATTCTCGAAAAAGCATTTTATAGTCAATGCTGGTTTGGGCGTCGACCCTTCTTCAGAGATGGGGAGGGGCACGTATTAATGAGAGGACAACTGCCCTAGTCCGCCCCGCCCCCTTCGCGGAATCGATGTTCTTGTATCTTGACGGACCATGGAAGTCATGGTATAGTGGTTCATTCACTTGACTTTCAGTCCAAAGGTTGATGATTCGAATCCCTGCCAGGAATATGTCATTTGACAAGACATTAATCTTCATTTGCCCCTCTCCACCCAGATGTAAATGGTTACTTGATATGATTGTGCGATGCATAATTACGTATTTGGCCGCCAAGCTGTCACCGGGGAAATAATACACTGCACAGTTTTTTGAGTAGTTACTTGCACCTTGAAAGGCGCTATATAAATAATATCTATCGTCATTTTATCATAAATATACACAATTAGTCGTTTCCACTCTCTACCTCTCTATCTATTGTATCTATCCATTTTTTATCTATTTTTTCTATTTATCTATCTGTTTTCTACATTCTATCTTTCTCTTTGTTATCTATCTTTCCATCAACAATTCATCTATCTATATCCTTTTATTAAGTTGTATTCTTATACCTATCAATCGATATATTTAAAAAATATATATCTTCTCGATCCTATCTATCTATCTATCTATCTATCTCGTTGCTTAAATTCTGTCTATCTGTGTATATCTACCGATTTATCTTTTCCTATCAATTTATTTGTCTTTTTTCCCTCCTATCTATCTATGTAATAAAAAACAGCCGTTTCTACGCAGCCCTCTTTTGTCAGTGGTTAAGGGTTTACAATTATGCACCTGACCGTGACCCGTTCGTGGGTGGTGATTAGAATAGATCATTTCAGAAAAAGATTAAGGGTTTACTAGAATCTCCTCCCTATATATAAACCAAGTTTTAAGCTGCCCCGCCCTGGTAAACAAAGGCAAAGATACATCGTGATGCACCATAATTTATTTCATTCTTGTCCAAGAGAGCAAGTACATGCTTATTGATAAGCATACAGTATATATTTATGGCTTTAGTTCCTATCCGAGGGACTTGGTAATCGGGGATTAATGCTTAGGCCTGCCGATACAACAACCAATACGACGAGCACTAAATAGCGCATCGGCTTAGTTTCGAACCCGAGACCTCGCGGTTATGAGACCACTTTGCTTTCCTCCTCCTCCTCCTCCTCTAAAACTATAGTTTTTTTTCAAATTTATTAGATGAAAATGACAAATGAAAGATAGGGTGATGTATACTATATTTCTGTATAAAATAAAATTATACAGTCACTTTCAGCTATACAGTAAATGTGAAATGTCATTCTATTACCCTCAATAAAAAGGAAATAGTTTTTATGATTCCATTGGTTTTATAAAAATGAAAGATTAAAATTTGGTTAGTATAAGAAATCAATCGCATCATGTGTTGTACAACCATGAATATTGACAGCGGAGTATCAAAAGGGCAAAGCCGTTCACATGCAGTCTCCGTAACTAACCTCAAACTCTGACGTAAATTTTCTTCTAGTAAAAAGGATAGAAGTCAGATTAAACTTGCCGTTCTGCGTGTCGAAATCAAGTTCACAATTTCACGGACATGTAAACATCTCCTTTATTTACGAGACATTTCAGGAACATAATAATAATACCCCCATTTGCCTAATTCTGTGTAATCTGTGTGAAATGATGGAAAATTAGATAAGTAAGGACCATATAATAAGTATGATTGTATTTGCGTAACCGGTCAGAGTTGGAATAAAAGAGCCATCGTTGTCGAAAAGTGGTTTGGCAAGTACACTCTTAGAAATGTTGGGTAAATGCCACTGGGTAAATGAAGATTGGGCATAGGTTGGTTAAATCTTGCTCAACTTTTACATGCATTTACCCAACATTGGTCAAAAATAAGAATGAAATTGGTAAAGTTTACCCAAAAGTTGGTCGGACTCATAAGGACCCTCATGTTGGGTAAAATTTGGGTAAAATTTTGCCCAATATTTCTAAGAGTGTACAGGATCTACACTTTTTGAAATGTAGGCGTTGGAACTGTATAAGTTTTGATCGTATGTCAGATGCAACATCTACAATACCGTATTTCTGACATTGTTGTGATGTGTCCAAAAAATTACTTTTATTTTATTTTATTTTATTAAAATATATTTAATCAGGATAACAAGAATCAGATATAGGTACAAAATCTGTTTTACATCCTGCTCCTGAACAGATAAAAAGTACTACATAAAAATATAAATAATGAGAATCAATCATGTTAAGCAAATATACATCAGCAGTAAAACTAATTGTGAGAATAACAAGCATTACAAATAAATGTAGCAAATAACATAAGGTCAAACAGTTTAATAATTCAATTTAAAAAGCGAAAGTGATAAAAATGACTTTAAAAATACAAATGTATCATAAATACAGTCTGAGTCAGAAAAAATGTTCCACTTTTAAATTGAGTATTGTTTTAAAAATGTGGGATTAACAGAGTGTTTTTTAGCATGTACGGATGCAGTATTTATTCCTTTGCTGTTTGGTAACATTTGTTTCAATGTTGCTGTATAAGGTTGTTGAGTGTACAACAGCCATTGTTTGAAAGATAGTCAAAACTCAATTGCGCCAAGTCGTATCATTACCTGCTGAAACAGAGACAACAACATTCACACAAACAATGAGCGTAAAGTTTATGCATATATTCAATCAAGACAAATAAACATGAGAACCAATAAATAAATGAATAAGTAAATAAAGCCAGAAATCATATATAACATTCAATAACTTTCAGTGATCTTCACTGAAAAGTCCTTTTTCATAGTCATTTTAGGCACTTTCCGAGCTCGATGGAGCATCGCTGCCATGGCCCTACGAAGTGTCTGCCTGTCTTCTCGCAGGCTGGAAGAACCCCCATACGAAGAAGTCCATGGTGTTAATTAAAGGGATACTCAATCGCCGATTGTGGACGTTTTTATGCCGCGAGAGGGCACCGTGTTCGTTACCTGATCATGCCGTTGCCCCTGAAATCTTCGGACAGACTAGTCGCTGTGCAACATGCACGCTCCGCCTTAGCTCGAGCTCTCGTGCGAGATTCGGTCGGCTTCGTGCAGTGCGAAATATAATCCCAGTAGTCCAACGGACGCGTTCGACGCACAAACTTTGTGTACGAGTGAATGGGGCTTACGCGATCCTGACTTTCCCCACAGCCGCCTGGTTGCGTATCCCTTTAAGTCTGGAGATCTTGGGGGCCATTCCACAGGTTCGTCTAACGCTCTGACTAATTATCATTACAAAAAGCTTTCTTGCTCATTGTGCAGTGGAATCCAAATTAGGCAAAGCATTGTTGATGTTGGCGCAAATGGGTTTTCACCCAGACACATTAATTGATTCCTATCCAGTAAATTCATTACTGATTCCCCACAAATGTGGTATCAAATAAAACTGGAAGAGTTATCCTATCTAACTGTGGTGCAAGAATTATGATATTTCTATCATATTTGTAATATAAGCATTTAAAAAAGTGTAACATTTTTTCTGACTCGCACTGTAGAACGAAGCAGGAGAGGAGATATAAGGGAAATAGGTAGATAGGAGAGCTAGAGAAAGAAATAGAGAAAGAGAGAGGGGGAGAGAAAGAGAGATTAAGGGCAGACTGAAATAGAAGTTAAATGTGAGATGGATGGACCGTGTCAAGTACAGTTCAAGAATAGGCATATTGTGTCATACAGGTTTAAAATATCTTTCCTTATAAATTCGTGTTATTTCAATTGTCATTCGTTTTATCATTCAACCTATCCAGCCCCGTCTCAAATTGCTTATTACGATAACTTAACCTCTGTAAAATGAGTTGAAAATTGCCAAATGTTATCGATATTGAAATGGTATTTTAAAAGAGTACATTTTACTGAATCTACAGGAGAAAATGTTCAGTTTGCCGTCATGATAGGTTCAGCTGATTTGAGATGCACCACACGTTCAATGTTGAAAGAAAACTTGTACATCTTGACCAGTAGTGATCTATCCACATGGGGCATACAAAGTCGTTTCTAATGATAAGTTTTTTTTGGTTTTTTTTCTTGCTAAAAATTGAGCAGTCCCACATAACAAATTACAATAAACTAAGAAACGCAGAATGGGTCAAGCAATTGACGGGACACTGGAAAAATTGTGTGTGTGTGGGGGGGGGGGGGGGGTAACGTCTTATAGATAAATGAAATGTGAATCGACAAGGCCTCCAGTTGACAAGAGGGTATTGGAGGAGGGCTATCGTCCTCTTTTCAAGCTCATTTTCTCCTCTTTCATTTTTCTCTCTTTCTTGTCTTTTCCCCCCGACGTTCAATTAGGGGCACTTGCCCCGTGCCCCGTGCCCCCCCCCCCCGTAGCTATAATTTTATAATGGTTGCACTTCTATGGCAAGTTCTTCTCAACGAAAGAGGAAATATCAGAGAAAGAGATTGGTGAAAGTTCAGAGAAATCGGACAAAAGAATAAGAAAGTTCAGAATTTTTGAAAGATGTAAGCACTATACATATTGGAATTGGCCAAATCGGTAATGTCACTGTGATAGTGGCGGACAAATCCCCCCCCCCCCCCATTTGCTCCAACACACAAAATGACTAAAAATGACAAAAAGGTTCTTTTTCTTTTATAAGGACCTTTGAAAATATATATTTTGGATACTGCCCCGATGGAGAGTAGACCGATTACGTCACAATCGACACACCTAAGTGCAAATTGAAATTTGCATACATTCAGTGATATCTTTTTCAAACACCCATAACTATATGTTATTCTCTGTCGGACTTCTTTCATACTTTCACCATCCTGTTTTTGTTATTTTTGTGCTTCCGCACAATATTCATCTTATTACCCAGATTACTAAAAGCTTGTCTTTCCTTCTCCGCTTGCAAAAACATCACAAGCCACAGACAGGCAAGTGAGGAGGGGGCTTTACAAATCAATAAAAATTGGTTTCTGGCCCAAATATGTCATTTTAAGGAAAAAAACCGTATTGGTTGTATGTTTTACGCATCATCACAGCACCCAGTGGGGCAGCCTGGGATTTAATGTTTTGGCAACTTCACAGCCAATTTCTGTCCATTTATTTATTTATTTTTTTTAATTTTATTCTTATTTTTTTCATTTATATATTTTTTTTAATTTATTTATTTTTATTTATTTATTTATTTATTTATTATTATTATTATTTTTTTATTTTTTTTTTGGGGGGGGTGGTATTGTGTTCATTTTAATGCAAAGTCAATGGGGTTCACTTTGCCCCATCCCTTATTGCTATGCCTATTGTTGATTACTTATGGAAAATAGTGAAGGAGAAGAAGAGAGAGAGAGAAATAGAAAGAGAGAGAGCGTAAACGAGAGAGAGAGAGAGGGAGGGGGCGGAATATAGCAAAAGGAGAGAGAAAATGCAGAAAAGGGAAGAGGAGTAGAATGAAAGAAGGTACAAATGAAGAATCTCATAAGTTGCGTGTTAAAAGTGGTAATTAAGCAGACGCATTTTATAATGGGTGAATTTAAGGTCAAGTGTGCATTGCTTTCCAATTTTAATGAGTTCAATGGGGCAGAAGATCTTTAAGTCAATATTTGATCATTATTTACTGCACAGTCAGCAAAGACTGCAATCCATATGGGTGAATTCGATGTCACTGTATGGAAAATTTTCTTGAATATTATTTATTTATTGTCTGGTTTGTGTTTTTGTTTATTCCTTCGGATAATGAGCAATGATGATAAGGTCCCCCCCCCCCCCCTTCCTTTCGCAATTTCGTCATTGCATTGTATTTGTTCTCAGCCTCTCTCTCTCTCTCTCCTTTTCTTTTGTTATTTCCCTCTCTTCCATCTTCTCTCTCTTCCCCCTCTCTCACTCTATCACACTCTCTCTCTGTATCTTTCTTCCTCCTCATCTTTCCTCCCCTCTTTCCTCCCCGCCCCCCCCCCCCCCCCCATTCTCATTCTTGTCATCGTTCCCCTTCCGCTTTGCCCCTTCCTAATTTTTACTCTCAAATCTCTATTTAACCCCCCCCCCCCCTTTTTTTTTTCGTCGGGTCTGATCCCGTTATCCCTGAAGACAAAGTATTATTGAGTGACTGTACAAAGAAAAATATATCAGTTTCTCTTATCTTCTTCATCTGTATGACGTCGGACTGCTTGCTCAGTGGAGGAAGAGGCTCGGGTTGGTTGGTTTGTGGAAGATAAGTCACGTGATTCCTGGTGCGTGTGATTGATACGTATCCCAGAAGGATTACGTCACTTCAAGACATGCGCACAAAATAATGTTTGCCTGGCACCTTGCTTGGTGATCCTGCTCCGGCGACAATATTGCTCCGAGCATTATTTCTTCAAAAATAAAGGGTTAGGTTAGGGTTAAGATCGTTATTAAGGTTTAAATATATTTTCAGGGTTACGATAAGGGTTAGGTCCAATGTTCATGTACTGTTTCGTTGAACCGTTGATATCAAAATAATTATGCAATAATCATTTTGACATTTGATATTAATTTTGATTGATATGTATTTTTTAGCACGATGGATTATTTTCGTTCTTGTTTTATATTTTTCTCTTAGATGTGAAAATATAAATTCAAAGTTGAATTACTCATCATAAGTGTTTCTTTACAGTTTTAGATCTCACCATTCGCATCTCAACCGGTTCTAACTAATATCAAGTAGCCTATACACTGATGAAACATTTTTTTTTTATGTCACTTTCCTCCGTCATGTATACTTTTGTTTACATAATTATGGCAATGTATTCTACTCCTCATTATTTTGGTATTTGTTATGAATGTTGTTGTTTGTCTCTGTTAATATGCATCTGCAAGTCGAAGTGGCCCCTTTCTGATGACTCCCTTGGAGTCAAGTGCTTTAAATTGGCATCTCGATGATCCTTACTTGTTTATGTGTAATTCTATCATTTGAAGGTCTTCGGAGAAATATCATGAATATGGGATCGTATTCTCCTTCAAACTCTTATTTCTGTAAAAACGAGCTCAAATTCAGCGCCGTCATTCGGGTTTAGCGTCTGCGCGCTCAGGCCAGGAGTAATACTTAATATGGACAATAATCGTTTCTAAGGGAATTGGGCAAGTTTCCATCGTCATTTCTGGTTCTCGAGTTTCATATCCGTTCTCTACCAAGACTTTAATACAAGTTGTAGACGGTAGGGGCTTAGCTGCGGATTGTTCTGTCATCGTTTGTAATATGGGGAACCCGTTATTATTTTGAGTGGGCAGAAAGAGGCTTGGCGCGAAATACTATCATGTTAGACATTACGGTTTGTAAGCGTTAATTTATACCTATTACTTCTTTCCCGTCTCCCTGCCATATCCGTAGCCATATATTCTATCTACTTTTCAAAAATCTTTCCTTTCACCCAATATTTTCATCTTCTCCTTTCTTTCGTTTCTTTCAGCATTTCTCACAATCCTTTCCTTCCCCTTTCTCCCATCACTTTCCTTTCGTCTTTCATTCATTACAGACATTCGTGTCCCCCAAATTACTGTCTTCATAATTTTTCTAATACTCTTTCTGCGCAAATTATATAATTACTTTCGCTTTTTTGTACTATGATAATCAACATGATCAAATAACCCTGTCAAAGCGTTCATGTTAGAGAAGCTATCGGATCAAGGTGAAACACCTCTTATACGGTATAGTGGAATTTATTTTTGGCACGTGCCCCACATAGTCCTGACCTCTCCATATCTTGCCTTACGCATTTTCCTTTTAGCTTCAATTCCTTCTTTCAAGTACATGTACGACTCCTCGAGCGATTTCTGAAGTCCACTGTGTCCTGTAAATCGATTCCAATAATTTTTGCCATCATTGTTTCCCGCCCATTTTCCCCCTTCTTCTCACGACGCGTATAGTAAATTCATTTGCGAATAATCTATTTTGAGACACCCCAGCATTCCAGAAGAACTGTCCCCACTGCCTAGACTGCCGAAACTCTACTGGCTTCAAGAATTTATGGAGAAATGACAATTTGAATTTAGTTCGCAAAGTCGATTCCTCTAAATTGCCACAATTGTAATTCATTATTATCCAAGCCCTCTACTGTGATTACTTATTATCATTATTATTATGATTATATGATTATTATGATTATAATAATAATTATTATTATTGAATATATCATAAAGAAAGTAAATGTGAGAAAATTACAATGCCCCGACCAGGATTCGAACCCGGGACCCTGGATTACATGACCAGCGCTCTACCAACTGAGCTATCCGGGCTCCCGTCGAAGCAAAGTAACAATCTCACATCATTACGCATCACTACGCTCGATGGAAAGAGAGGGGCTATAA
Organism: Heliocidaris erythrogramma; assembly: GCA_025617745.1. NCBI lineage: Eukaryota > Metazoa > Echinodermata > Echinoidea > Camarodonta > Echinometridae > Heliocidaris > Heliocidaris erythrogramma. The sequence goes on along the minus strand of CM046856.1, from coordinate 45,531,970 downwards.
TTATGTGAGATTGTTACTTTGCTTCGACGGGAGCCCGGATAGCTCACTTGGTAGAGCACTGGTCATGTAATCCAGGGTCCCGGGTTCGAATCCCGGTCGGGGCGTTGTAATTTTCTCACATTTACTTTCTTTATGATATCTTCAATCCTATCAATTATGATATTAATTACGAATTCAAAAATTGTCCTCTATAGAAATTCGTTGGCATGGATTTGCCCGACTTTAGAGGGAAGACCTGTCTCATTGGTAGGCCATTATATAGCGTACGCATGGAATTGGTATGGATGTACCCCCTACGCTCGATGGGAAAGAGAGGGGCTATAATTATGTGAGATTGTTACTTTGCTTCGACCGGAGCCCGGGTAGCTCAGTTGGTAGAGCACTGGTCATGTAATCCAGGGTCCCGGGTTCGAATCCCGGTCGGGGCATTGTAATTTCCTCACATTTACTTTCTTTATGATATATTCAAGTTACTTAAATCCTATCAATTATGATATTTAATTATTATTATTATTATTATTATTTATTCGGCAAAAAACAAAATCAAGAATCAGTGAATACAAAACTACAGTATATTTAGAAGAGAGTCACAATACTTCGTATTGATATCAGATTTATTCTGTGATCAAAACACAAAATAAAATGGGGGGGGGGGAGGGGGAATTGTTCAGTTAGTTGAGAAGTGAAATTCAATAGAGACATTTTACAAAGCATCTTCGACAAGTTTGGACGGTGAGAAAGCAACTTTTGAAGCATGAAAGTGACTCAGACCACGTGACCCGTTATTGGCTTTGTCACTCCGCCGACATTTTTTGTCAATTTCCCGTTTTACACGTAACCTTTCGTTGACATTATGAATGTATTCAGGAAACAGAAGAAGAAGGAGAAGGAGAAAACGCGGTTTTTATCGCCTGTTTAAGAATCTTATTTTTATCTCCTGCTCCCACTGTGCAACTTGGCATCCGACTTTGTTTCACTGGGAATGCTTTATTATTAGGTTGCTCTTTGAGCATTTTTTTTTATCATTGTTTTTAGAGTATTTCTTTATTTTCAAATGAATGTTCTACATTTTACCTGTATACTGAGGTCAGTCTGACGCTAATATCGTCCCGATTCTTTCCAATGTCATGGTATATGTTTGTATTTAAAGTAGTGATTGCGCTTACATGGTATTGAAGAGGTATCTTCAAAATTTTGAAATATTTTCTGAACGTATGTTCGGCATTTCATGCACAGCTGTCTTACTGCACCCAGGTGTACCTTATTAGACAGGGAGTATAATTTTGTCTTTTAGCATTTCTTCACTTACCAAGATGACTGAGATGAACTCAGTGTATGACTGACAGTCAGAGTCCAGGGGCGTAGCCTGGGTGCTTCTTTCGAAGGAGCACCGGATTTGTGAGTTGGATGAAGTGTGAGAGAGCAAGGCCGACAATTATTGATTGTAGGGAGTCGTAGCATTTTCTTTTAATGTTGCTTTCTCTCTCCCTCCCTCTCCATTTCTCCCTCTCTCTCCCTCTTCCCTCTCCCTCTCTTTCCCCTCCCTCTCGCCCTCTCCCTCTCTCCCCTCTCTCTGTCCCTCTCTGTCCCCCTCTCTCTATCTCTTTCTTTGGTCACCATTGGATTGAGGGGGAGCACGTACACCTGTGTTTCCCATGACTACACCACTGTTCAAAGCTAATAGAAAAATGTCAATTTTCCGTTCATTTTTCATTCTTTATGATACTTTGCTTGTAAGTATATTTGAAGAATTTCCCCCACCCCCTTCTTAAAAGCAGATTCGCCAGTGATATTTCTTTGTTTTATTTATTTAATTTTATTTCTATTTTATTTATTTATTTTTTATATTTTATTCATTTTTTTTTAATTATTATTATTTATTTTATTATTATTATTATTATTTATTTATTTTTTATTTTTTATTTTTTATTTTTTTATTTATTTATTTTTTTTTGGGGGGGGGGGTTGGAGGGGGCTATTTTTACTAGAGAGGCAATCGAACCGAGTGCTGTATTTGTAGAATGTAACTATCAAAAGCTATTTTGTTGGCCATTGTGGGGGTTGCGATTTGCGTCCTTAAAGAAACGCATTACCCTTGTCGGGAATTCTGTTTCGAAATATTGCAGTTTTACTATAGACGGTTTATATAGAAGGGAGTAATCTGCCACCTCGGCCCCTCTTCAGATGATCATAATTATCCACCTTTTTGTTACTCTTTTTTATTTAGTGTTACAGCTGTTGAGCTGATGAGGGTCATGGGATCTCCACTGAATCACCTTTAATTAACGTAATGTCCTTGCATGTGCTAACCACAAATAAAGTTCAACTTCAATAACAAGGCCAGCCCGTTATATACCGTCACATGAACGACATAATTATACAGGTATATATATTACCTTGTCATTGACTGAGAAAAGACCAGAAATAGATTCAACCTTCCACCCCCCCCCCCTCTCTCTCTCTCCACCCACCCCCCCCCCCCCCCCCTCTCTCTCTCTCTCTCTCTCCCACTCTTCCTCTCCCACTCTTCCTCTTCCTCTCTCTCTTTTGTCCAAACGATTGTTTAAAATTGGGATGGGGCAAGCTGAATATAAGGGTAGACATACTTCAAACTAACCCATGATGGAGGGGGGGGGGGGGAGGGGGCATCGTGAGCAAGTAACGTTTGCACTTACAGGTAGGGTCCCGAGCTTCTTTGAGTAGTTTTGATGTGAAAATCATGCTTCTGTACATGTTTGAACAGAGAGCTGACGAGGAGGGGAGGGGCGGGGGGGGGGGGGGGGGGAGGGGGTGCAGCACTCCACCACTGTGTCTCTTTACGTCTTCTTATTCTTAAGGTCCTACTCCCTTCGCTGTGGAGAGGGTGAATAGTTCATTCTCTCCTGAACATTGAAATAAATCTTCAACATTCATACTCCATAGCCAGATGAATCAGCGTCTTACTCACTTGATCACTAGCCTGCTCACAAGCTTCATGCCAAACATTTTCCTTCGGACCCTTTTTCATAAAACTTCATCTCAACAACAAGCATGACAAGTGGCAAAAACGCTACTCGCTCTCAGCTAGGAAAATGTAATGATTGCAGTAGCTTATATCAATCAATATTACTTCTTATTGATAAAAAGGTCCCGTTGCATAAAACTTACCATTAATGGTAACTCTGTTATCAATGGTAACTACCATGGTACATCACTCAACAGCCAATCAAAATCAAGGTTTCCATGGGAGTTACCATTGATGGCAAAGTTACCGTTAATGGTAAGTTTTATGCAACGGGGCCCTGGTTTCTTTTTTTTTTCTCCTGCATTTTGAACGTCGATGATGCGTGAGCCATCAAGTGACCATGCACGAGCGAATCTGGCTCCAAAATTGTTAGATGTACTTATTATACATGCATACATCGGATTTGTTTATTTGTATTTATAATTATCATCTTTTTTCAAACTTAGGCTAAATTTTTCGGCTTTGTAAAATTATGATGACGATAGTGATGATGATGCTACAAAGGGGAAAATGTAGCCTAATTCTGTAACATCATCATCACTAACATTATCATGATGATAATGATGATGGTGGTGGTGATGATGATAATGATGATGATGATGATGATAATGATGACAGAGTAGGACCTGTTGAAACCTGAAAGAGGGCAGAGTTACAACAATTATAATCTGGTGCAATAAAATAATAAGAAATACTCCATACATTGTTAATATTTCAAATTTAATAACTGACCTATCCTGTCTTCACTTTCGGACTGAAATGATTAGTCTGAAGTCTTTTTGTGTTTGAAATCTTGAGGTGGAAAAGGTATTTGCAACTTTTATATTTTATCTATGCACTGTAAAAAAAAAATCTCGTATTTTACTGATCTACATAATTATTCGAAATGATGATCCCTAAAACGATACATTAAACATTATTTTCTATATAAAATTTATGATGTGACGTGAAGTACCGGAACTGGCCAATAAGGCTTTAAAAAATCATTATCAGATGTAAGGCATTAGAATAGCAGTATCGCTCATGCTTGCCTATGCGTTTTATCAATATGTATCTGCTTATAAGCTTACATGGATGAGATTGCTTCCAAAAAAGTGGAAATGACATAACTTCTGACAACATGGATTTGTTGAAGCGAGAGAGAAATCTCTCAGGCCCTCTGAATCGAGACTATTAGCGAAAGCTTGCCAAGCCCCTGTCTGCGGAAGTTATTGTGATATCCAAGAAATTTGCTACATTTTACTTCTAAATTTGGTAGCATGGAAATCGAAAAGTAAAAAGGGATGTTGTTCTCTCTCATGGGGTTTGAGAGGTGTTTCCCCCTCAAGAACATACAGCGAACATTAATGATGAACATATGTGCCACAATTATAGTTAGACATTTTCTTATCTTCTTAATTTGTATTTTCAAGAAATGAGAACAAAATGATTGTGATTATACTTTTATTGTTCTTACAATCTCATCTTTATTTTACAAATACATGTAATTTGACTTTCAATCTCTCATCTAAAACCCCGTTAATTTCATGTTATTATCATTCCACTACCCTCTATTTCTATGTAATTTTGAAATAAAGACAGTAATAATGTAATGTATAAGTAGTAATAGCAATTGTAGTAGTAGTAGTAGGAGGAGGAGGAGGAGGAGGAGGAGGAGGAGAAGGAGTAGTAGTAGTAGTAGTAGTAGTAGTAGTAGTAATAGAAGTAGTAGTAGTAGTAGTAGTAGTAGTAGTAGTAGTAGTAGTAGTAGTAGTAGTAGTAGTAGGAGTAGTAGGAGTAGTAGTAGTAGTAGTAGTAGTAGTAGTAGTAGTAGTAGTAGTAGTAGTAGGAGTAGTAGTAGTAGTAGTAATGGCTCTATACAACTCATGAAAACTAACTAACCAATCAGATCGCTCATAAGAACAGTAACATCTGTATCAGCCAATAACAAGCTAGCTTATGAACTTCAGAAAGTGTCTCGTACCAACACTGAACCCAACCGAACTACAAAATTCTATTTAATTTCCTTTCCGTTCTTTGCTTGCCAAAGACATGTCTCGTCTTCTCGTATATGATTTATGATTCTTAAAGTGGGCGGCGCAAAGGGCGACATGGTTTTATTGTGCTAAATCACAATTATCATGCAGAAATCGGATCGTATTTTGGATTTTATAGATTAGATTCAGCAGACGGTCAGACTATAATTGTGCAAGCGATCGTAATCGGTACGAGCACAGAGTTCGATCGTGATAGTCGGCTCGCGTTACGGAATTCAGCTTTTAGAAAGGGGCGGGTAAAAATATTGATGTATTTCTAAAGGATGACAATTCGCAATAGTTTGATTTATGACAAGTTTAAATGCTCTGAAAAAAGATAAAAATTCGTGCCCTGATAAATTTTAATGCAATTCTTATCACGCACACTCACACATTACGCGTCGTCATTCTAAACACCCAAATACAGTTCTAAGAGTAGTCGTATTTCCATGCTGCATTTATTTCACTAACATTATGTTACATGAGTTTTAGTTCAATCAAAGACGATGTAGTTAAATGTTCATTGTAATAATATTAATCTAATTTCAGATTTCGGAAGAAATTTAGCTTAATTGTACAGAAATAAAGTAATACGCTGGAAACCATTTTCGGATCCAGGATTTAGTATAAGGGGGAGGGGGCACACAAATGCAGGGTTGTTAACTTTTGCAAAAGGTAGACCCGTATTTTTTTGGTCTTGCCAGCTTCTCAAAAATTCGCTCGGGGGGGGGGGGGGGCGTGGCGACAAAAGTTTTTTTCTCCCCAGACCTTCAAAATTCGCTCACTGGGGGGGGGGGGGGGGTGAAGAAGGGGCTCCAGTTTCCCTCCATAATTTTCTGACAAGCAAAAAAAAAAAAGAAAGAAGAAAAAGGTTTTCATTCTATGAGGGGGGGGGGGAGGCACGGGCCGGAAGTGCCCCCTGGATCCGCCACTGGTCTTGACGGTAATAAGTTAATAAAAAAATTTAAAATGAGAATGCAATTATTAATTTTTAGTGTATTCGAAAAGCACTGAATTGATATAAATATAGAGAATGAATGGAAAAAAAGAAAGAAATACGGCAATGGTACGAAGTTTGTACAAGTGTCGTGAGTAGTCGAGTGCTCCAAGCATTTGGCCATGTTGACTGGAGATGCGAATGTCGTGGGTTGACCTGCTGCATAAGACAAAACATCAGTCTGCATTTGCCACTGCCACTTTCTACTCAGGCGTAGTAAATTGGTACATGGTTGAGTTTTATTTCGTTTACCACGGCACCAGGAGCTACCAGGGTAATAATTTCCGAAAACACATAGGGACGTTGTTTCAATGCGTCATACGGTATACAAAACGGATTTTTTAAAATTATAAGTTGTGTTATCATGATTTAATCACTGTGAGCATGTGTTTGAAGACATATATTAATGTCTATAACATTAAAAACATAGCTAAACCTATATGATATTTATGATATCGAATTCTTAAAATAACCCGAGTGCACATGAATCGCCGACATCACACAGAATAAAGTTACAATTCTCTCTATATTCTTTTAGTCTGGGCGTGACATATTGTCTTATACTCCGGATAACCCTTGCAATGCAAATACAAATTAAACTCTCCCAGATTTAAAAATAAACGTCGTTAGTTCAATATTTCTTGATCTACATAACGACTAAAGTGTACCTCATTGTAATATCGTTCCTTTTATGATTGTACTATGGTCCAATAAAGCCGATATTTATAAAATCATTTGTTTGATTGATCTCAAAACTCTTCGAATTTATTTGTTTGCGATTATTAAATTAGTTCCTCTGCCCAAGCGTGACTCCACTTTCTGACACCCGTGTGACCTTGTCTATACGTGTGCAAAGATATACCACGGCATCAAAGGTATACCTACTCTTAAAGAATTTTTTTTAATCCAATAAAATTGCACTTTAATTCCAATTATTATCAATCTAGCTGTAGTACATTTCAGTTCTGTTCGGAACATAACGTGAATGTTCGACTACAAGTCTATCAGTTAATGAGTTATACCCCTACAGTCACGTACCTAGAACATACAGTTAACAACAAAATTATTCATACCCCTTGGAAAATTCTAGTTTTTTTTGCATTTTTCCTAAAAATGAATGGTTAACTGAATTTAATTGCACATCACTTGAATACATTTAGTTATCATCTGCAAATGAATGCTGTTTCTGGTTTCACCTTATTTGCATAACAATAGAAAAGGTGAATTATCCAAACTGGGTGATGTTCAAAATTATTCATACCCCTGGTGATCTATTGACTTTGTCAAACATTATGAATCCAATCCTTGTGATTAATGCTCGTAACACTTTCTTCACACTGTCACAATGCTTCTGGAGGTCTCTACTGAGATATCAGGCGAATACCTGGTCTCCAATGGCCCAATCTCCTTGAGGATGTTGTCCACACATGCCATCACCTGGTCTTCAGGGGATTCGATGGATTTAAAGCAGATTTTGTGTTTGCAGGTGGCGTAGTTTTAGACGTCATGAGGATAGGACTATGATATTGATATTTAGGTGATCTGTCGTACATCGACAGATCACCTCTTAATTTCGTCAAGATTTTTCTTCTTTATTATTTATTATTATTTATTTTTATTTTTCGCCCATTTTCTTGTTACCATGATTCCTCAAAAAGTTCATTCTCAATTTTCTTCAAATTTTCGTCACTTATCAGACTGGTCAATGTCAAGATGTGGCATCTCATTCAAGGTCATCAGGTTATCATGACGTCATCAAGACGCCATTTTGTAAATTTACAAGATCGATTATATCTTCATAATCGATCATCAAAAATCAACTATATTTACATCACATAAACTTCACATGACGGGTCATCAGGTCATGTCCTCACAGGTCATCTAGAGGTCAGGACGTACGCGTACGCGCGCGTCAAAATTTAAAAATGCTCAAAATCAAGAAAGGTCTCAATTGGAGTACGTTTCAGGTCATTTTAAGCATTTCAAAAATTTCCGCGCATACGCGTCCGCGCGCGCGTTATGCGTGCGCGCAAGTCGTAAATAACGTTAAAACGCTGTTTTTTCGATTGATTTGCAATCCTGATACTTTTCTTCATCATTTCCATCAACTTGGAATCAATTTCAATCAATAATAAGTTCGTACGGGCGAGTCAAAGTTCAAAATCCGTGCGCGCGTCTATGGCGAAAATAACGTAAAAACGTGCAAAAACATGCCTCTACAAAATTCACTCTAGCTCTTTAAATAGTCCGTTGACCCCCAATTTTTTTTTCATCATCAGGTAGAGTATGAATCATAGATTTCATTTCATGCATCATTTGACCCTTATAAACATTATGACGTAATCAAAATGGCGCCAGAAGTCAAAATTTCCATTTTTCATGTTTTGACGTCATCACATTTATGCAAATTTGGATCTAGATTCGTAATTATTGGTCGTTTTTCGCCCAGATTTTGATATGTTATAGCTGAGACAATTCTCTACAAGATCAGTTACCACAGTTTTTCATTTTGATGACGTCATCACACTGAAATCTTCAATTAAAGACGACATGTCAGAATTTCCCTTATTTGCGTGTTATGTCTATGGAAGATGATTTTTTTTCGAATCATGAATCTACATGACATCGTTCTCTGAGCAGTATCTCAGTTATTTTTGGTCTATTTCCTTCCAGATTTTAATATGTTGTAGCTGAGACTATAAGCTTTTATTAGTAAGCCCTTCAATTTTTGATCAGATGTCGGGATCATGCCCAATTTTTCAGTACCAAATGGGATTTGAGAATCACGTTTTTCGTTTACGTGTTATCTCTATGGGAAATATTTTGGTCTATCGGTAAAGCACATGACTACCATGGTCAAGGTACCTGGTTCGATCCCGGGGCCGATTTTTTTTTTTTTTTTTTTTGCTTCTTTTTACTTGTCATTTTACCATCCTCTACGACTATTATAACATAAACAATCACAAACCAAGTAATAAAATGCCTTATTTTGCATGTTATGTCTATTGCAAAGTGCTGTGCAGTGGTTTATGTATATCCCTCTGGAAAATCTGTTTCACTGACGTGTATTAAAGCTATCCTACAATATCATTAGTCCTATTAGATATCACAATTTCTCAAAATTGGCTTAGTCAATTATCTTAATTATCTTATTGTGACGTCATCTAGACGCCATTTTCTACAAATCAACTTATGGTCGTATCTTCATAACGAAATGTGATTTCTCGTTCATATTTGGCATGGTTAACGTCACTGTCATTGCAGTCATGATCCTTACCATTATCCCCATCATTATCATCATTATCATTATCATCATTATATCATCAATCATCTTCAAAATCACCAACACCATAATCATCATGAATATCACATCATCAATAATCATCATTATCATCACCATCATTATATCATCATAATCATTATAACCATCATCATTATATTATCATCTTCATCATCATCACCATTATCATCATCACCGTAATCTTTTTACAATGACCGTTTCACACATTTTGCTACATTCCTGTCCTCAAGAAGCATCTCCATTCATGGCATTCTTGACTTCCTATCTTCAGTTTAGCATTTCCCCATTATTATGATCATCCTGATTACAATCATGATCGTACAAAGTGAAAGACAGATCACCTAATTCGTCATGACGAATTAAACTCTAGTTTATTAGGTGATCTGTCGTACATCGACAGATCACCTCTTAATTTCGTCAAGATTTTTCTTCTTTATTTATTATTATTTATTATTTATTTATTTTTATTTTTCGCCCATTTTCTTGTTACCATGATTTCTCAAAAAGTTCATTCTCAATTTTCTTCAAATTTTCGTCACTGATCAGACATGTTAATGTTAAGATGTGGCATCTCATTCAAGGTCATCAGTTTATCATGACGTCATCAAGACGCCATTTTGTAAATTTACAAGATCGATTATATCTTCATAATCGATCATCAAAAATCAACTATATTTATATCACATAAACTTCACATGACGGGTCATCAGGTCATGTCCTCACAGGTCATCTAGAGGTCAGGACGTACGCGTACGCGCGCGTCAAAATTTTAAAATGCTCAAAATCACGTAGGATCAAGTCTGCACACGTTTCAGGTCAGTTTGAGCATTTCAAAAATGTCCGTGCGTAAGCGTCCGCGCGCGCGTTTTACGCGTGCACAAATCGTAAATAACGTTAGAACGCTGTTTTTTTTATTGATTTGCAATCCTGACACTTTTCTTCATCATTTCCATCAATTTGAATCAATTTCAATCAATAATAAGGTCGTACGGGCGCGTCAAAGTTCGAAATCCGTGCGCGCGTCTATGGCGAAAATAACGTAAAAACGTGCAAAAACATGCCTCTACAATATTCATTGTAGCTCGTTAGATAGTCCGTTGACCCCCAAATTTTTTGTCATCATCAGGTAGGGTATGAATCATAGATTTCATTTCATGTATCATTTCATCCATATAAACATTATGACGTCATCAAAATGGCACCAGAAGTCAAAATTTCCATTTTTCATGTTTTGACGTCATCACATTTATGCAAATTTGGCTCTAGATTCGTAATTATTGGTCGTTTTTCTCCCAAATTTTGATATGTTATAGCTGCAACAATTCTCTACGAGACATCTTGCCACCATTATTCATTTTGATGACGTCATCACACTGAAATCTTCAATTAAAGACGACATGTCAAATTTTTCCCTATTTGCGTGTTATGTCTATGGAAGATGATTTTTTTTCGAATCATGAATCTACATGACATCGTTCTCTGAGCAGTATCTCAGTTATTTTTGGTCTATTTCCTTCCAGATTTTAATATGTTGTAGCTGAGACTATAAGCTTTTATAAGTAAGCCCTCCAATTTTTGATCAGATGTCGGGATCATGCCCAATTTTTCAGTACCAAATGGGATTTGAGAATCACGTTTTTCGTTTACGTGTTATCTCTATGGGAAATATTTTGGTCTATCGGTAAAGCACATGACTACCATGGTCAAGGTACCTGGTTCGATCCCCGGGGCCGATTTATTTTTTTTTTTTTTTTTGCTTCTTTTTACTTGTCATTTTACCATCCTCTACGACTATTATAACATAAACAATCACAAACCAAGTAATAAAATGCCTTATTTTGCATGTTATGTCTATTGCAAAGTGCTGTGCAGTGGTTTATGTATATCCCTATGGAAAATCTGTTTCACTGACGTGTATTAAAGCTATCCTACAATATCATTAGTCCTATTAGATATCACAATTTCTCAAAATTGGCTTAGTCAATTATCTTAATTATCTTATTGTGACGTCATCTATACGCCATTTTCTACAAATCAACTTATGGTCGTATCTTCATAACGAAATGTGATTTCTCGTTCATATTTGGCATGGTTAACGTCACTGTCATTGCAGTCATGATCCTTACCATTATCCCCATCATTATCATCATTATCATTATCATCATTATATCATCAATCATCTTCAAAATCACCAACACCATAATCATCATGAATATCATTATCATCACCATCATTATATTATCATCTTCATCATCATCACCATTATCATCATCACCGTAATCTTTTTACAATGACCGTTTCACACATTTTGCTACATTCCTGTCCTCAAGAAGCATCTCCATTCATGGCATTCTTGACTTCCTATCTTCAGTTTAGCATTTCCCCATTATTATGATCATCCTGATTACAATCATGATCGTACAAAGTGAAAGACAGATCACCTAATTCGTCATGACGAATTAAACTCTAGTTTCGTTAATATTCCTTACATTTTAATGACAATTCTGTATCTAAGTTGAAACAAAGCACTCTTCCTGGAGAGACTTCCCTAGATGCATTCACTGTTGCACTGTCAAGGGAAGGTATTTCCTGATACTTTTGTTCCATTATTATTACGCATGTTTAGGGAGGCCATGGTAGTTGTCTAAAGGTTGGATGGTGCCAATTTTATCAGTTTATTCAGTTACACTGATTGATACATTTTTGATATGGACACCTGCAAGTGGGTACTCTAATGAAGCTTAAAATACTGATCTTTATGTTCCAGTGCACTGTCAAAGTGGTAGAATTTTGTGCACTGCAGCTGGTAACATGGAGGGCATATGGTATAAATTTGGTTTACATTCATTTTTATATCAAAGATTGTAGCTTTCATACCAAAGATACAAAGAATATACCATATGAAGATTGATATACAGTAACAGTCAATGTGGGATGTGTATGGTACTCAAAGGTTACATACTGTTATTCATGGTGACCTGACGTTAGAGTCATGCAATGACTTTAACATCACCAACATGGCCTTCCTGAGCACTCTGATTAAGAATGGGGCCAATGAATAAAGGTGAACCCTCCCACAGGCAGTGCAAAAGGGAAGGGCTCTTCAGGAATGATGCTTTGCTTCATAAGTAGATACAGAATTTTCATTAAAATGCATGGAATAAATGACCGAAAATTTCAATATCATAGTCCTGTCATCATGAAGTCGATAACTGCATCACCTGTAGGATACGAAATCTAATGAACTCCCTGAAGGTCAGGTGAAGGCATGTGTGGACACATCCTCAAGGAGATTGAGCCATTGGAGAACAGGTACTGGCCTGATATCCCAGCAGAGACCCCTCCGGAAGCCTTGTGACGGTGTATTAAAATAAAGTGAATTACAAGCATTAATCACAATGATCGGATTCATACTGATTGACAAAGTCAATAAATCACCAAGGGTATGAATAATTTTGAACATCGCCCAGTTTGGATAACTCACCTTTTCTATTGTTATGCAAATGAGGTGAAACCGGAAACGGCATTCATTTGCAGATGATAACTAAATGTATTCAAGTGATGTGCAAGTAACTTCATTTAACCATTCATTTTTAGGAAAAATGCAAAAAACTAGAATTTTCCAAGGGGTATGAATAATTTTGTTGTTAACTGTATAATAATAATATATATAACGACCCAAAACGATTGGATTCTGAAAGAAACTGCAATAAGATTAAGACTATATAGAATGAGGCGTAGAGGCGTGATGACTCAGTGCATGGGAGAGCAGTGGTTTCATAATCAGGAGGTCCCGGGTTCGGAACCATGTCGATGCAAGGCATTAATCCTCATTGCCAAGTAACTCAGATAGGACTTACTCACTTAGAGCCATAGGTCCCCCGCTGTCTGGTTGCTCACCTAGCTGTATCTCTATGTACATGTATTTGTATGCAACAACCAGTGAGCCCTCGTACAGAAATCTATATTTCTTTTGGGCAATCCCCAGGCATTGGTTGCTCTTGTTATTGCTGTTGTTTTTGTTGTTTTTCTAATTGTGTACCATCATATGTTATAGTTTGATTTTATGTTCCAGGAAATTAGATAAGTAAAACACTAAAATAGATTTATTCTGCTTTGTATAAGTATTCAATTATTTGACCGTTGATTTCAATGAAACGATCATTACATAATAATGCTTATTGGTTCACTCTTCACCTTTATATTAAAGGCCTACACACAGAAAACGCTTGGTTAAAGGGAAAGTCCACCCTGATAACAAGTTGATTATAAAAGAAGCAGAAAAAAGAAATCAGCGAAAAATACGATAAGAAATAAGAAAGTTACGAATATTTGAAATTGTAATCAATCAAACGCATATTGGCAACTCCGTGACGTATCTTGCGAGCTCCTCTCCCATTTGCCCTATACCCCCAAAATCATTAATTTCCATTTTCTCTAAAGAAAATATTCAATCAATCATGCACCTAGATATAATCATTGCTCATATATTTTTTACGCAAAACCTGTATGAAACAAAAATATTTCTTTATCAAAAACTTAGAAAATGAACTCGCAAGCTATACGTCACGGAGTTGCCAATTTGTGTTTGATTGATTACAACCTCAAAACTTCACAACTTTCTTATTTCTAGTCGGATTTTGCTCAAATTTTCACTCATCTGTTTCATTTTCTTCATTTATTCAAATCAACATCATACCAGGGTGGACTTACCCTTTAAAAAAAATTTCCATGTAAATTATTTTCCGTGTATTATTTCATTGATAAGAGAAGATGCGCTTGGAATAAACCAAGCAACGGGGTAAAAAGTACCAGATTTATGTTGACTACCGGTCAACCCGGAACTCATGGTAAAGTTGAACACTTTTTGTCTTAAAATTGTCCCAATAATAATTTTCTCAGTGTCTACATAAGCAATTATGATTCTTCCCTTTTGTGCAACAGATTTCACATAATTTGACAAATCGAGGGTCATACAGATACTGTATGATCTCTATGTCTAGGCCCAAAACGCCCCGATTGAGTAAAAATGTGGAAAGGGAAGAGAGAGACAGAGAGAGAGAGAGAGAGGGGGGGGGGGGATAGGAGGAGGGAGGGAAGTCAGTTTCAAGTCAGGAAAATTTTCGTTTCTGCCCCTACTGATAATCTTTGATTGGTCCTTGTCAAAAGTAACCTCGGGACTAACTGCCCCCTGACAGACGCCCCCCCCCCCCCCCCCCCCCTCAGCGGTAATTTTTATGAGGATGGAGCTATCCTTTGGTAATTGTCGAGAAGGTTATAGTCCGGGGGTAATTGTCCAGATAATATTTCAAAAAAAATCTCCCAAAATATTCTATATATACTTGGCCTCAAAATTTAACTGGTGACAATGACGATGCTGTCATTGAAACGAGAGATTTCCTATTGAACTACGTGTTAATCTTGCGACGTCATATTTCACCAAAATGTAAAGGCATATCGCCAAATACGGCTTTGTTTACGTATGATCATAATCATCAAATCTAATGGTATGTACTAAAGCGTAAAGCCTAGATGTTTCTGTTGCTGAAAACATTTTTGCCATGGAGACTGTCGTCTCTTCGAGTGAGAAATAAATTGGTTTTATATTTGTTATAGGAACATCCGCTGGTGGCCCATTACATCGTTTAAAACGGTAACCGTTTAAAACTTAAGTAGAAAATGTTCAATGAATTTGCAAAGAAATATATATCTGAGTTAGGATAGTCATACAGGGTTGGAAAAAAGTTTGGAATATTTTTATTCCAAGAATTATTTCTTGTCTTAAACATATCCCTCGTCATTTTAAGTTCTTCTTTGAGGTTCAAATAAAAGATATGTGTCCCTTTTTAACTTTAAAAGCACAACATTAAAAATCAGGCTTATCACACAGTGCAGAGGTCCACTTGGAATTCGGAAGCGTATATTTGCTGTTTTTGCAAATGTCTAACGAAAAAGTTAAATAATCAGATACAGTTTAATTGCTATACCGAAGTCCTCAAAATGACTGCAAACTGCACGTAGCTTTTTCAAAATTCCACGTGAAGTACAGAAATGTATAACAAGATGTTCAAACACAAATAGAGCAAATCTGACAACATGTGGTTCATTGGTCAGCCATTGTAACATGTTTAACAATATTACGTAATCTTTGGTACAAGATGGAACAGTAGACTTCATTCAACACAGTTAATCCGATTTGGATGAATTATTCATCACAATATAGTAGAAACTAGCATTTAAAATCAGACATACTCATCGCCAAAAAAATATTCCAAACTTTTTTCCAACCCTGTAAAGTGAAAAAAGTGTTTTCCTCCCTTACATACCATTTAAGGGGGCAAAGCTTTGTCAAAGGCCACTTTGGTATTTTTATCAGGGGTTCTGACACCCACTTCGCGATGGACAATTTTTTCAGTTTTTATAGTCTTGTAATGTACATCCACAGCCCTACCTTCTGAAAAAAAATGGTCCCTGTGCTTCAATGGGAAAAATTACCCCAATATCTAAACCCATCCCGACGGAAATTTTTGGCAGGTTTTTTATTTTTATTTTGTAATGTTCAATTATACTTCTTCCTACTGCAAAGTTTGGTGCATGGAGGAGATGGGGTGAAATAGACCCAACTTTGGGGTCTCTTTCGGGAGATCTGGGGGCTAAACCCGACGGCTACGGTCAGGATGATAACCTTTCTGTTTAATTAATGACTGAGATGGTCTAGGTTAACTTTAAGGGGTCAAATCTTATGGGTAAAATGGGGTGACTATTTCGGAACAGGCTCCCGGAATAAAGCTGTTTTATTCGTTGTCTGATTTTTAAAGGTCTTCTCTTAAATTCAATTTATTTTGAAATTACCTATAGTAATAAAAAAAAAATCACGGGCAGAAAGTTTACCCAGAAAATGTATATCTGAAATAATTCTTACAAATTAACAGCGTATATGTTACGTCCATAGGCGGTAATATAGGCTGAGGCTGCATACCTTTCCCCCAGAGAATTCTGAAATTCCATGTACCAATAATTGGGCAACCGCCGCTCATATTATTCAAGCACCCCTACTTCATATTTGGAGTTCTAGAAGGATAATTCCTAGAACAATAAAATATGCCAACTTCTTACAAGTTTAAAGGGCATATTTAGTCTAAGGGCACAGGAGTTTATACTGGTAGCCTTTAGCAGTTAAGGGTGACTTTTATGGAGCTCAGAGGATGAGGGGCACCGCCTGTGCCCCATGCTCCATCCAACCTGCTCACGGTGAAAAATATTAGGTCTTTCTGACAGATTATCTAAATTCACTGATGTTCCTATAAAACAACAGCGACAACAATTATATCAACGTGAACTCTAAAATGCCATTAATCACCACGCGCTTTCGATTGTCAGACTGAGCAAAACTAAAAGCAAACAAAAATCTCCTTCGTCAAGAGGTCTTTTGTACAGCACTCGTCAAACAATAATTATGTGAAGTGTTCGAGTATTATATTTACTTTAATCTTATTTATATCAAGAGATCTTTAGCGTAGTGTTTCTTAAACAACATGACGTTTCAATATTATATATCAATTTTATATTTACTTTAAGCATTATGAATTCATAAACCTACACAATATCAATTGATATAATACGACCTCTGACATCATGACAAGGGCGTTATGGTCATCATGACATAAGGTTATTACTCCTTATTTGGGAGATGATTTGATGCAGGAAGGACTTTAATTCATCACATACAGTGTAGCAACGGGGGGGGGGGGGGGCAAGTGGCCTCGTAACGCCCCTTCAACATTCGAATGGAAAAAAAGGGGTAAGGAGAAAAGAAAGGGAACATTAAAATAAGTAATTACGACTCCCTCCCAAACCTCCCTAATACCCGTGTTAATTTGCATTTGATCCATCTAGTATAAAAAAGATCAGAGCCCCATGATTATGATGTCGCAACCTCCTACCCCCCCACCGCCGCCCCAGTCTGGACCCAGGCACATGCTACTGCTGAAAGTCAACGCTAGCTCTTCATGTTCTAGCCATACAACAAGACCAATATTTGCTCAAGTCATTGTTACAACTCAAACATGATTAACACAGATTTGAGTACAAGTTCAAAGATAAAATGAGATGAGAGTTGAAGTGTCTCATATAGCCAGATGAAATGGGTGACCTTATACCTCTGGTTGTACAGGGCACTGGAGTTTAACTTTATGAAAACTTTGTCTCCAGATATTAAGGAGCGAGAGAAAAGGGAGTCTAAAAGGCAAATAAGGAAAAATAAATAATAAATAATAAATAATGAATATAATTTCATGATTACGCTTCAAGCTGTCTTCTGTAATACTTTTAGTTGTCATTAAGTACTCTTGATTATTAATATCATAGTATGTTTACACTTGACATATCCCTCGATTTCCTATTGAATACTGTGCTCATATTATCTATATTAATTCCATTGAATATTCATTCGTATTCAGATTTCTTGTCAGTTTCTCCGCCAATTTACAATAGTTATGTTTACACGTAGTACATAGCATCGATGCTTTGTAAGTCTCGAAACTATTTCCATTACGTTCAGACAGGCCATGATCGACTTGCTTCTATCACCCACTCGTGACTATTCATCGCTCACTCGCTGCCAAAGCAATAATTACTGCGCCACACACGGTGACCCGAGTATAATTGGTATGGTCAAAACGAAGTTTGTGCACAGGGGTCATATCATGCGAAGTTGCGAGTGAAGATAGCAGCGAGTGAATCAGCGATTGCGTTCACATTACAAATAGTCACAAGCGCGGTAGGTGGTCTACCGCAAAGCATCGATGCTTTGTCGCTGGATCCTGAGATTTACTCCTGCCTAACTCGCTGCCAGAATAGTTTCGAAACCTAGCTCCAACTCGCTTCTATCTGCGTTCAGACAGCGTTTGGTCTTAAAACTATCTGGTCATGACCAAAATAGTCTCGAAACCTAGATAGCATCGATGCTATCGCTCTACGTGTGAACCCGCCTAATGAGTCAAGTTATGTGAAACGTTGATGAAAAACGCGACATTTTACGCACAAATTCATCTAGTCAAGATCAAATTACGTTGTTAATAATGCTATTTTTGTAAATTTAGATTTATACTGTTTGCCCGATTCTATCTACCTATTTAGTTGGCAGCATGATACGGAAATAATTGTTGGCGTATGACCGATGGTGAATAGGGTCATTGGGGAGCTTCTTGGGGCATGTGCCCCTCACCATCGGATGGTGATCAAAGAAGAAAAACATAGAAAAAAGGGGGAAAGGGTAAGGGATGGGGGAATAAGACAAGAAAACACATGATAATTATGATCCCTCCCTCCCACACTCTTCCCTTAATTAGTGGCCTTTTTAAAGTCCCATCTAATTCACCAAGTAATATCGGATCCCCCCCCCCCCCCCCAGATGCCAGTGCCTCCTCTATAAGGTGTAATCCATCTCACACTACTTTTATTTTTAAAGCTAAAATCAATTATGTATTGCACTTGTTCAATTTTATAACGATTTAGAATTATTTTTTTACTTCTAGATTTCCTCAATGGTGACTGAAATCACAACCACAAAATACGATTAAGTCCAGTTTAATGTAATCTCATCCTCCACAATAATGATATTTAATCTCATCTGATTCAACAGAAACATAAGCTTTATAAGTACATTCTTGTCACAATGAAGGGATGACATCATACGCATACTCCCTTTTTCAGCATTGGTACTCAGAAAAATAAAATGCCATTTCAATCAAATTTCCAACTCAAAATAACGAGGTTATTAGCGTTCATTTCAATAAATTCATATTCTATATTCCACACAAGAGAGCATTACATCTCTGATTCTGCCGACATTGTAATTATCCTTGCCTTTTACAAACACATTTAAGTGTATTCAGACATCATAAATATGCAACAACAAAAAATACCATTCATTTTCATTATTTCCATAGTCGCTATCAGAGAGAGAACAAAACAATCTTTGGTCTCCAACAATGTCTTGCTAAAAAAAAGCACAAAACATAAGATGCACAAAAATTAAAGGAAAACATTATCTGGAGCGAATGATACTGCACAAACTACACATCTACAAGGCATTACATTTAAATCTACATATGAAAAAAAAAACTGTTCGAAAAACAAGGTTAAAACTGTTCTTTGACCTTTAAAAAAGACTTTACAAGATAAAAAGCACATACTAAGGTTCTGTAAAATATAATAAAGCTAAAAGAAGATGAGAGGTGGAAAAATTGAAATTAACATGGTCTCAACAAAACCTTCAGCAATTAACAGATTATGTTCACACATTCTTATTGAGTTGCTAAATGCCTCTTCTACTTCTTTTTTTCCCTTTTTTATGGGGGGGGGGGGTGGTAGAAATTATAAAAGGTTTGAAAAAATCTCAGTGGGATTTAATGAGTTAATAACATTTTCTAAGTTTCTCAGCAGTATCTAAGAGACATAATTACACTAGAAAAAATGTACTTAAATTTTCTCCCCTGTATATTATGCTACAAATGAATGAAAATAGAAGAAAACCTCCATTTCTGCTACATTAAGATTAAAGCGTTCAAGCACCCAAACATTCACGTCATCATGAACTTACAAAAAAACCCCACTTCATACCAAAGCTGATAAAGGAGAATTCATCATAAACACACAAAGACAGAATGACAAAAATGAGTGAAAGATATAACCACTAGCTCAAAACAAACATTTCTCCGCCAAGAAAGAGAAACAGGACTGCAGTAGATAGACAATAATAAAACATCAACGAGAAATGACACTGCAAAGAAACACTTTAAATATTCTTTCTTTTCAGAAACTCGTACATGTACTTCATAAACAGCTGTTAAATAAGACTCAATGCAGAATTTTTAAACACAGGTTGATTTAATAGAGAAAAGCAGGTCGGGGAAAAAAAGAGGCAGAGAGGGGGAAAGAAAGAGAGAGAGAGAGAGAGAAGAGAGAGAGAAGAGAAGAGGAAAGAGTAGAGAGAGAAGAGGAAAGAGTAGAGAGAGAAGAGGAAAGAGTAGAGAGCGGGAGGGGAGAGGGTGACAGAGGAGAGTGGAGAGAAACAGAGAGAGAGAAACAGAGAGAGAGAAAGAGAGGGGAGAAAAGGGGGAAAAGAGGAGAGAAAGAAAGAATAAGTTATTTCAAAAAGAAAAAGACAAAATATGCTTCCCAATGAGTACAGAGTAACATTGAATCAGGACACACTCCCATGAACCATCAAATACAAGCAGGTGCATAGAATAAATCATTAATTACAGCAAACTGAGAGAGAGAGAGAGAGAGAGACCGAGAGAGAGAAGAGAGAGAGAGAGAGAGAGAGAGAGAAGAGAGAGAGCGAGAGAAGAGAGAGAGAGAGAGAGAGAGAAGAGAGAGCGAGAAAAGAGAGCGAGGGAGAGGAGAGGAGAGAGAGAGAGAGGATGGTACAGAATGTAGGATGAACACACTTCATGTCTTTATGATACAAATATTGCTAATCTTTCTCAATACAATTGATAGAAGTATTTTACAAGGAACTCCATCATGTAATCAATATCATTAACCATTAATCTACATGACTACGCTACTCTTGTTTTTACCACTATCTTAAAGTATTCAATATAAGAATCTGTATTGTAAACTTAAAGCAGACAATATATTGTATTGTATTGAACAATATTATCTACAGATAATAGTTTATGATATAGTAGACCAGAAGCTTCAGTCTCTCAGTATCGTCAGGTGTTCCACTGAAACTATGTCCGACTCCACTGACCTCCGTACATGGCGAAGGTAAACAAATTAATATCAGACTCTGTCTAATGATATCGGTGCTCTGGGTCCAAATCTTCAAATGATCCAGACAAGATAACAAACAAAAAAACTTCTCACCCAATATGAGCAAGAGACTGATATTTAATGAGCAGATTTTGAAATCACCCTTAATAGTAAAAAAAGACTGGAACTATTATTGTGAAAGTAGAACTTAATAGGCACACTCCCCATAATTCAAACCCATTGGAATTTTCATGAAACCTAGTATTTTGAAATAAAAGTAGAGAGATGTTTAGTTGTTATTGTTTGGGAAATAACCTTAATATGTAGAAGAAAAGACACCACCATAATACTTGGCTACCTAATACTGTCCTGATAAATACATTATAAGATGCATGAAGTTACTATAAGTCATTGTGTGTACTACACTACATCAACTGAACTTTACTTTAACTCCCTCTCAACAAAAAAAAATGTCAGTGTTTTTTCCACAAAAAAAACAACTTGCAGTCAAGTTGGTAATACAATGGTTAGGACTAACTTTTACAAATGTGTTTTCCCATCATTGCATCATTTTAATATATCAAGCATCTCCCTATTATCTCTACCTATATTTTTCCTCACTTTAAAGTGTCTAACTATCTGCATTTTCTAATAATCATCTTGCAGTTAACTATTCTTCCATGATTTCAAGCCACACACTTTATTGGTAATTACTTGTAATTGATATTTCTTACTAAACTACACAAACAAAAGAAATCCACATCAATTGATAACATATCAGTGTAATGTTAAACAGGCATAAAACTAAGCAGTCCACTCTATATTGTAAATATATTGCTGACACAATTTTTTGGGGGGCAGTTCACTTTTTGAGCAACAGTTCTCACTGCATGATATACTAGTAGATAAGTTCTTTTCTATTTACAAGAGGACTTGTATTAATACATAAAGCATGTCTCATCATAAAATAAATAATGATATCTCAAATAAAAGAATGTGTTAATTTCACTCGATATCTTGAAGCATATGTAACCATATTCAATGTAATTATATCACATTGGGAAAACGTGGTGCAGTATTGGTAATTGGATGTCCAGTTGGACCTGTCTTTAATAGTGTCCACCTCTATACAGAGAGCACCCGTCTAGAGACGTTAACTCACAGTGTCTCCCTTTTAGAGGAAATTTGTGTAGCAGAGTCTGTCTACAAAGGCCACCCCTTTCGTTTCCTTCAAGTGGCCTTTATGAACAGGTCAGACTGTATCTACATGTACTTTAGCTCATGATGGGAAGGAACAATTCAATGTACGGGGGTTAATTAACAGACTGTAATTTCATCACACTAACACTATGTCACGTAGATGGGGGTGTTTCTCATTAATCTATTGAGAACACGGGAGGTAGCTAGAGGAACTGTTCACACTATGTAATAACAACTGCAAATACATGTACAATATATATATATACATGTATATATATATATATATATATATATGTATCTCTCTTTTTAATCAATGTGTGATAGTTGTACATAAAATGCTGTAAATACAAAACTGTATGATAACACTTCATTTACTGATGAAGTAGAAACTACAAACTGTCAAAATGCAAAAGTGGATTTCCCATTTTGTCATATTTTTGGCTATTCTGAATTTCAAATGCGCTTGATTTCTTTCTCTTTGATAATGTGCTACTAGCATGTGTAATAAAACAAAATGAACGGATATTTAATACACTAATGTCTGCAACTATCCTGCAAGTGAACCATTCCCTATATATTGCAGTACTGGATCTGAAAGTGTTCAAATTTCCAGTTTACTTTCATACAACTGTTACTAAGTCTAGTCTTATAGATACATGAATCTCCTAAAATCAGACAATATTCAAGATCAAGAAATTTACATCTATGCATAAGAGAAGCACATCATAATCCCCCATTACTGCTGTTAAGACTAGTTTTGAAGAAAGAAAAAAAGAATTCCAGCTTAAATGCAAACCAGATAATTTATCCACACATACCTGATCAAACATTATTATTTACTTAGTTAAAATCCAATGTATTTACAACTCTGGAGGAAAAGACAACTAACTCACATTAAATGCATCAATATATTTGCTAGCAAGGTGTATTCATAAGATCACATACGTTTTACACACACTTACATCAACATACATATCTAATCTAATTTCACAACTTAAAAATACTACAAATAATTACTATGAGTTGTTGTTCAATTAAGAGTTGGGCACATAATGCTGAAGTTAAAAGTTTGCTGAAATTATATTTTATATATGACTGGTATACCCTATTTCATCCAATGTTTACTTGTACTCGTGTACATGCACATTTGTAAGCACATACACACTCAAACACAATATTTATAAACTGTACAACCTTCATTCAAACGACATGAGTGAAATCTCTTTGAACCATGATTAATTGAAGAATATATGAACTTGTCTCCAATCAATTTCAACTGATTTGGGCTGATTATTATTTCACAAATACCTCTCAATATCCACAGTTGGCATTTTAAAAATAATTTCCTTTAAAATTGTGATTTGAATTAGGATTACCAATCATGTTTATCAAATAAATTGATTGAAATCACTGATATTAGAAAGAGATAGACATCTGTGATACAAATCAACTTATCTCTTTTACCCAACCCTGTTAAAATTCAGCTATAAGGTATACTCTAGCACATTTTCTTAATGACAATTGCATGAGGTTCCTTCTTTTTGGACCAACAAAGCAACAGTGTCATTGCACAAGCTCAACGGATTGAAGTATCCAACTTGTATCCCCTTCAACATCCCTCAAGATGTGAGCTTTTCCTATCACTTTCAAACGTCAATGACTTGGGACATCACAAATTTGTTAAAAGTTAGTATGAAATAAAATGGTTCACAGTCAACAACACTCAAGACCCATATCTAATGTCCATAAAACAATGACCAGCACATTCAAAGTGGTAGAAAGTTGCATAATATAAGGTGAACAAAATATATCTCTTTACAATCTTCACTATTTTTGGAAGTGCTTTTTAAATAGTTTACAAGAATTCATCCATCTTCCACCTCTATCTTCCTCCATCTTCCTCAAAATTATTATTACAATATTAATTTACAAACATTTGAAATATCATCATCAAACAAACATTTCGATATGAAAAAGGGAGAAAAAGAGAGTATTGTCAACTCTGGTAGAATCTAAAGACAAGGTCATTAGTAATTATAATTGTCTACTCTACTAGAATGAAAAAAGAAAGTCATGAGCAATGATTTTTGTGTTCAAAACGTTGTTTCAAGAAGTATTATAGTTTTTTGCACAAATTTTCCATTGTGATGAAAGTAATATACAGTGAAACCTGTATATAAAGACCGCTCAAGGGAGACAAGGAAAGTGGTCTTTATGAGCAGGTGGTCTTTATATCCAGATTCCTTCAATACACGTTTCAATGAGAAACATTTTTCAAGGGAAGCAAAAATTGTGGTCTCTATAGACAGGTGGTCTTTCTATACGGGTGGTCGCTAAAGCAGGTTTGACTGTCTAAAAGATAAAGCTTGACTAGTTTCCAGCATAGCTACAAAATTGATTGCTTCATGCTCTATACATGATTTTCCTATCCATTCCCTGGACACGTTTACATTTGGCTAAAACTACTCGGGGTATCTAAGGTGATGTGTAAATCTCATTGGCAAGAGTTGATCCGATTCTTAAAATCTATAAAAGCGTTTGCTACTAACTTTCATCCTGTTGCGATTCACATTCTGACACAGTATCAAAGATGATATTGCTTCGGGAGGTCTCATGTGAAGTGCCAACTGCACTGTTTCAGTAGAGGGCACTTCTCATATTGCCTTCAAATCTCGAGAGTACAATTGAGGTGGGGTGGGAATTTTGCATCCCAACTTACTCACGTAGACTATCTCTGTCAGTAATCATTTTTTTTAAATGCTACCAACATGCACGTCATTACATGATGGCTCAAGAAACCATTCATTTTGTCTAGGTCAATAAGTAGGCTTTTATATCCTCCAATCATAAATGAGAAAGTAAAGACGACACAGAAAAGTCTAAGAAAAGAAAGTTATATTTGAATTTCACTGCCAAACAAAAAGTAGTGTTACATGTTCTATATAAACAAAAAGTGAGTTCAACACAGTGGTATACAAATACATAGGTAATCATGCATCATCATTAAAGTCCAACTCCTAAAGAATCAATAAAGCCATAATTTTCTTTGTACAATGTGCTTCAATATATATCAATAATCTGTCTGCGTGAACAAAAAAGAAATATAATCTCCTACAAGCATATAACCTGACATATCTCTTTAATATAATCCCTGCTCACTGATAAAATCTCTGTTGAAGTTAGTGTTCAATACCACACTACAGAATTGTGGTGGCAGTTTATGTACAAGCCTATGGAATGGAGGGAGTCAATCAATACACTAATTTGGGTTTTTCTTAAAGCTACACATCACCCATCTACCTGTAACACACTCATTGCAGTTTCGTAATCTAACTTCTTACTGTCGCATCATCAACTAGATAATTGATTTTCATATTTGTCACTTTTCATAGAGAGAGTTTTGAACACATTGCAACAGGAACATGTCCTTCAGATAGGATGAAAAACAGAATTGATGACGAAC
Source organism: Heliocidaris erythrogramma (assembly GCA_025617745.1). Lineage (NCBI taxonomy): Eukaryota > Metazoa > Echinodermata > Echinoidea > Camarodonta > Echinometridae > Heliocidaris > Heliocidaris erythrogramma. The sequence goes on along the minus strand of CM046856.1, from coordinate 45,506,224 downwards.
ATGGTCACGAAAGTATTGCCTCAGCTAGACAGGCACTATCATATGCAATGTGTACAAATCTTTCTTATTTTGATATTCTCTCGTCGGATAACACTACACACATGGAATAAATATCATGCAGCAGACTTGCACACACATTCTCAAATAAATGTTTTCAAATACAGTATCAAATCAAAGATCACCTACATGTAGGCTATGTTGGTGAAAAGTTTAAAATGAATCTCCTCTTAAGATGTCCTGTTTAGCTCCCTGCCTAAAGTCTGGCAGCGTTGACAGCGAGCCAGTATTTATGAAAATAAAGGCCCATGAGGCTGCTATCGCAATGTGATAACTATCAGATCAGCATTTCTTCAATTACTAAAAAAATACACCTGTAGGTATGCACCTTACTCTACAAATAAAAAAACAATGATTCACAAAGTAAGATTTTCTAAAAACTTTCTAATCATATATCTTTTAAACATCTTCCCTGCCATAATATGAACATACGGTCATCTTGCTGTAACATCCAGTTCATGAATATTCATTTCAATACAAAGAAAATTTCTAAAAAGTACATTATTGTCAATCTGTCCAAATCATACAGACTGTCGTATAAAGCCTTCTGCTGCACACATTGTTCTGGATCAGCATCACAATGGATTTAAGAGCTTCTTGATTAAACAGAGGTCTCGTTATCGTTACCGTTGTATGCTGGGGGTGGAGAAGGGGTGCGTCGGAACTGCTCAGGGACCTCGATACGAACCTCCTGGATGCTCCCACGCTGTGTCTCAAGATATGACGATTCCCGAGGGCTGCCAGGGATTGTGGGTAGGTCCAGAGTGGGACGTTTGATGCTTTCACCAGATCTTCTGGATAGCAGGGAGAAAGAGAAAGAGAAAGCACCAGGAGTTAGTCTTCAACAGGTTCAAATTATACCATAAGTTATAAGCAGTTGTCTCTGTATTTAGTGGACATACAATTTTAAAATGTATTTTGTAACATTACAAACCTGAACATATCTATCTTTTTTTTTAGAATTGTACTCCTTTTCTAGAATACTGTAAAAGGCAGATTGAGATTTGAAAGTGAAATATGAAGATTTACTGTGTATGAGAAACAAAAACCCTACAATTTTCAATAGAAGGTGCCACTCAAAGTACTTTTCCAATCATCAATATCATGGTATCAAAAGGAATTATACAAAACAGTCTTGAATAAAGTTAATGCAATTCTAGATTACGAGGAGTGTTACAGAATTCGTTATGACTAAAAGTTTTTTTTAATGGGATTTATCTTATTTACCAAATCAAATTCAAAGAATCCTTTCATTTCGATAACACACTGACATCCTTTTTTTAGTTGTAATTCTCATTTAGGAGGAGAAAGACAAGAGTCCCACTTACTCTTTTCCATGTGGTTTTCTATGGACGACTTGACCACCCTCTGCATTCTTGGCTAATGCCTTCCAGACACCAGTCTTGGCCATGTCTTCAGGAATGTTGATGCATGCAACCTCTGGATGAAACTCTACCTTGTCTACTGGGATACTCAGCATGTTACCATCAGAGAGAGGTACCTGGACACGGCCTGGAATGTTCTTGATCTAAAGAATAATCAAACAAAGACAATGGTTACGTTATAGTAGCTAATGACTAGATTTAATTAGGTTAATGTGTAGGTTCTAGCCACAAGTTGGGTGAGTACTGCACCCAGGCTAGTTCAGCTTCTCTGACTACATGTAGCTTCAGAAAGAGGCACTTGGACACAGCCTGGAATGTTCTGGATCTACAAACAGAAAGATGACAATCAAGTAATAGCCATGATTCTGGTGGATACTACACCAGGCTAATTCAGTAGCTGATTAGCGTCAGAGAGAACAACAACTTGGACTTGGCCTGGAATATTCTCGATCCAGGAAACAATGAAAGAAAGAAAATGATTAGGTTCATGCCATGATTTGGGTAGGTACTGCAGCATGCTAAACAAGTTGAGTAGATAATTGGCTGGAAGGCACTTGGAGATTGAAGACCATCTTAAAATGCCTGGAAGATATGGAGGAGAGACACGATCATTTAGTCATAACTATACTGGTTGGTTTTACCCAATTAGCCCCCAAAGAGACCCTAACATGTTGGAGACCCATGCATTCATTAAATTATCAACCCTGGAAATGCCTGAAACAGAGAGGTAACAGTGCCCAAAATAGGGCACAGGCCTGAAAACTGGTATTCCTAATGAACTACATGTTTGTAACGCTTTACAGAAATCTTTGTCAAAATGTGCAAGCTACATTTGTAACTTCTTGATTTATGACCACACAGATTGAAGCTTGCCAGGAACCACATTTACGTACTTGGCAACACCTTGAAATTGACCTTTTGAAGACATCACCAGTCATTTACAAATCTATTTTTCACTTTCATCATGCATACAATGACTGTAGTTTGTGGTTACTCTAGCTAACTAGGGAAATCATAAATTCAGGAATCTAATTTTCTTGACTTTGTGACTGCACCCTATATGACTTTAAGATATAATTATGTTGCCCTGCATGCATTCATTCCACCTCTTGTTTGAAGCATTCTCTCTCCTCTTTACCATTATGCTCTCTCTTAGCTCTGAGCCTGGAGATATAATTTTTTTCTTCTTAATGCTTCATCATATCTAATTTGCAATAAATTGAAATAGGGTTGAAGGTTCTTCCATGTTACTGCCTGATACAAGTGATTCTAGTTGAAGTGAAGTCAGATTTAGGTCATCATACACATGCACATTCCCTCATGCTCATGCCCATATTGCAGCCATCTTGTAACAGTAAGAGCTCTTTTGTCATTCCATTTCATTCTTTTTTTTTCATATTTGGAGCCTATTTCTGAGTCATGCAAAGTCATCATTCGTCATGCTCTGTAAAATGTAGATTTTCTTTCATATCACTGGTTTTCATGTGCGTTTCCTTCCTTTGAGCTGGGAAGCCACATATATTTGCTAATGTGCTTGCTGATTTCTATCATGCTACTAGGTGTAACCGTTATCCTTTTTTACATTCATATCATCCCTATACATTCACATCATTCGTCCATAGCAAAGCACAATAATGCAGTCCCATTCATGCAAATTCATGCTGGGCTTATATTCACCCCCCCCCCACCCCATACCCCATACCCCATTCACCATGCATTACTAGCACCATGCCAATCAGTACCGATCCATTTTCTTCAAGGTTTTCTGTAGGTTTAGGCGATGGTGGGGGCGAGGGAGCAGTTTCTTCATCTTTCACTTTCTCTTTTGCAGCAGAGCCATTCGTAGCCTGTTCACATACGGTAACAAAAACACACACTTTGAATAACATGGCAGTCTATGCACCGTTACCGGCATTTTCAATATTCTAATACAAAATTCTAGCAGAAGTAACATGCATGGTAGAAGAGAGATTGATGTATGATCAGAGAGCTACAACACAGCTCATTCATGCAATATTTTAACAGCCCCCTCTGGTGGTGAATGACTGACAGTCCAGCAATTATTATCTCTATCTAACACTAGTAACTGAGGAAATGGATTGATTTTTTACGATCATTTGCCACTTGCAGATTTTCATGACTATCACACAGTGATATTGACCAGTCATCAAAATTAAGGTTATACGCCACCTTCAGATTTTAAAATTTAAAAAGAATACACCCCTTTATTTCTCTTTAATGCTAAAAAATAATAAAGAGAAAATCACTCTCATGCATATCTACATGTACCCATTGATAGAAATATATATGTTGATCACCTTCCTTTTCCAAAAAGTTTATGTTAAAGTTTCTTTACAAGTACACTGTGGCATAATCAATGATTTTTTAAAAAAGGGAAGAAATCATGTGGTTTCTACCTCATCAAGATGGAGGAAAAATAGAATATAAATAATGTATTATCATAGCATCGCATTCATGTTAATTCCATACAGTAGGCTAAAGATCAGTTTCATACTTTTCTTTTGATTCTATAAAAAAAATAATTATTTCTTATGTTAAGAAATGTTAGATCCTTTAGTTCAGTCGTCCTTATCTGTGTTACTTTAAAACTGTGAACATCAAATACCACTTTAAGTTGTTCTTGAGATGCCATTGCCGATGCTCGCTGTAAAAGTTGGAATGTGTCCGAACGTTTTCTTCCCTGTTAACAAACAAAATGACTTTGGTTTTTAAAACCTATCAAGACATTTAAAAAACAATTTAATAGCAAAAGAAGGTCTGTCACCCCCAACTAACCCTTCTGGGCCCAGTTTCATCAAACTTTCTATCAATAACAAGTTACAATAATTGTTATAAGCCACTGAAATCCTTGAATCTGATTGGCTAGGAGCGAATTTGTCATAGAAATGAGGCAGTTGTTATTGATAAAGTTTTATGAAACAGGGCCCTGGTCTGCAAATTAAGACAAAAGGGGTCATTTTTATTGCTTTTTCTTTTTTTTTTGGTGGTTCCCCTAAACATCGGGCATCGGAATAAATATCTCCTAATTGGCAACCATCAATAATTAGTGAATTGGTTAATAGATGGACAGACAATGGTGAATGAGTGAGTCTTTTTAACAGTGAATTTGAGGGATCAGTCCTTTTGGTGCAAACCTGAAGGGTTAGAGATGTGACATTATCAGCTGAGAAGCAGAAAGACGTTAGGTCTGTGAACAGACCTCATAGTGCCTTTCTGATACCAGACCATAAAAAAAGGCTGTTAAACCTTGCTCATGCTATATGCATGCACAATTTACATGCTTCAGATATTGTCCTATATGAAGTTTAGATTTATTATTGAAAGGTCTCCTTGTCTTCGACTTTTCTTAAAGATAATGCCAACCATTTATTAATACCCAAAGGCAGTGAATAATAATAAAAACCTGCCGAAACTCAGTATTACGTACAAGGTCTCTCAAACATTAGTCCACTACAAAATAACATTTTACTAATATCCTCCATTAAAGTAAGTGTACAAACAAGACAAAACGATAAATGTCAGATATCCTTTTTCTTTTTAGATTTGTTTATATCTACAAAATCGCTTCTATCATTTCAATGACAAAGATTAAAAACTATTTCCTGAAATCCCTTGTCATGCAATCCACTAATCTAGCATTACCATATAATACTAGCAAGTACATTTGAAAGATCATCACAGTTCCTTGTTCAAAATGTATTAAGTTAATGTCACGTAAATAATTTTGCCAACCATCTTCTTGACAAAAAAATCATATAGATACCTATACTTATATTCTTTGTTTATTTTATTAAATTGTTTATTTTCCGGGTTCACTAAATCGCAGGCAGGGGAACATGCTCTATACTGTCACCTTTTTATACTTCCACTTTATACCGCAACCCAATCTTTTTAATTTGGCGAGGAATGGAAACTGTCATAGGAGGGAAAAAAAATATTAAAAATCTAAAGTCTGAAGACTACAGAATGGCTATATACAACTGTGTAGTAAATATACAGTGATATTATTATCAATGTATCAGTACTAATCTACAACAGCCATGACTAATGCCTGTTTAGTTGAATACAAACACATAAAATAAAATACATCATACCATAGCAAAGAGCATATTAAATACTAGTTTCAATCCCTTCTTCACAACCATGCACACAAACTTTCAAGACTTTTGCCATGTTAACATAAATGATGAAAAAAAAGACTCTTATTAATTTGAAGAAAAAAAACCACAAGCAGCTTTCTATGGAAGAGAACAGAACCAATGGCTGCGGTTACTGTAAGGGCACACATTACAAGACAAAATCAATATAAGATGAAGGCAAATAAAAGATTTACATTACAACACACTCTCCGGAAAAAGAATGACAATATACTACCAAAATTATTGAGTATTGAAAAAAAAAAATCTCTCCCACTAATGTACCATCCCATCATTGTTGGAAGGAAAGTAATGGCTATGAATGGTCTCTTTACAATGCTGCCCTCTGTAGGGCAGTGCTTACAAGGCTTTTAACCAGCAGGGCTGGGTTGTAGTTTTACAGAAGGTGGTACAATTGGACTTTTAAAAGGGAAGTCCTCATTGATATCAAATTAGTTATAATAAAAGCAGATCATCATCATCACCATCATTAACCATCGTCATCCTCCTCCTCCTCCTTCTTATGGTCATGCTTGGCTCTCTTGGTCATCTCGGGCATCACATCACCACCACCATCATCATCAACAACATCGCCATAATCATCATTTCTTGGATTCTTACCTGTTCACAAGTGGTGACCTCATCCTCTTCTTCTTCTACCGGTCATGCTTGGATCTCTTCATCATCATCTTCATCATCATCTTCATCATCATCATAATATTCTGGATTTATTACATCTACCATGTCTCTAAGCACTTTACAGATACATTATTACTCACTTGTCACCACCACCACGATTATAACCATTATCGTCATCTTCATCATCATTTCTAGGATTATTACCTGTTCACAGGCGGCGGCGATATCCTCTTCTTTCTTCTTACGGTCATGCCTGGCTCTCTTGGTCGTGATCATCATCATCATCCTCATCCTCCTCCTCCTCCTCATCATCATCCATCATCATCACAATCATCAAAATCTCCTCATTCTCATCATTCTCATCCTTATCCTCATCATCATCATCACAATCATCAAAATCATCATCCTCATCCTCATCCTCATCCTCATCCTCATCCTCATCAAAAAATCCTCATTCTCATCATCCTCATCCTTATCCTCATCCTCATCATCACAATCATCAAATTCATCATCCTCCTCATCCTCATCACCATCATCATCATCATCATCATCATCATCAAATCCTCATTCTCATCATCCTCATCCTTATCCTCATCCTCATCCTTATCCTCATCCTCATCATCATCCTCCTCCTCCTCCTCCTCATAACAATCATCAACATCTTCATCATCATCATTATCCTCATCAACAACCTCCTCATCACAATCATCATCATTTCTCAGATTCTTACCTGTTCACAGGCCGCAACTTCCTCCTCCTCCTTCTTCTTGCGGTCATGCTTGGCTCTCTTAGTCATCTCAGGCATCACATCATCCAACATCATCAGCTCTTGCTGGGTGAATACTTTGTCCATCAGCTTCCTCACTAATACCATACCTAACACCTGACAAAGGTCAAAGGTTACAGATGATAACATGAAGTTCAATGGTCTAGAAGAGACCTGGGGAGCATTTCATCAAGCGTTTTGTCAGTGATTTTTACTGACAAATTTGCTCCCAGCCAATCAGATGCAAGGATTTCAGTAACTTATAACAGTTGTCGGTAAAAATCACTGACAACTCCCCAGGTGCATAGTTATTTACATGTAGTTGGACATGTATGTAAACAGATCTATATTGCCCTATCTATAACACATTAGCATCAGGATAAACAGCATCGGGACAAACATTATTATATTCTTATGCAAACTTTGAAATTCATTATATCTATATATGAATCACTCTCTGTAAAAGTTTGATTCCGAAATTGTTTGATGACCCCCAGAAGCATATATGTTAGCAACATAGACACTTTTGAAATTGAAGAGATCATTTTTGACTAATTTCATTACATAAGTGATAAAAACTTGTGGATTATCATCAATCCAACAACTTTCACAGTAAGATCTAATTTCCATCCCATGGTATCCACTGACTTACCATAATGGGGAATACCAGAGCAGCATCCGTTGACTTAATCACCCAGAGTACAACCAAACACATGAGCTGTATGAAGGTGAAGAGATAAACCCTCTTGATGCCGACATGACGCAGGTAGATGTAGTCTGGTTGGTACTTGAGGGGCATGAAGTACAGCGATAGACGGTCCACAAACTGGAGGGGTGAAGGAGACAGGAGCATTTGATCAAGGGGGTAATATCAACAACAACAGCAAAAACAACAATAATAATATAAAGTCATAAAAAAGAGAATGAGGAGAGAAAAGAGCAAATGTGACCAACCACGACAAAACGACCAATAAGTCGGAACTTTGGGTTTTTTAATTTCAGCACAGTTTGAAAGCTTAGATTCTAACCTTTAAAATGATATATAACTTGTCTTGTATAGACTATTAAAGCAAACCCTTATAAATTACAGTGAGAATGTCAGAGTGTCAGAGAGGCTAATGACCAAAACAATAGAGAAAAACGGGCTCTAAAGAAGAGTGACCATTTAAGAGCGCCTAAACTGTGTCCTATTGTTTGTCACACAAAAGGTTGAGGCAAAACTCCCTAGCCTACACTGTGAAGTTCTAATTGGATTGAGTTGAAACTTGCCATACCTTTAGAATATATATATCTTTGTTTCTGTAGATTTTGAATATCAGACATTGCATAGTTTTTGAGCTATATCAGAAAAGCGATGTGAAGTACGATCCCATCAAGCTGACGCACAAAGTTTGGATGTCCAGAAAAAAATTGTCATTTTGAATGAGAGAAAGAGCATATTTTAACATGGTATTTTACCCAAAACTTTTGACAGATGGTAGATTAATTAATTAACTTTCAAAAAATACAAAAAAGTTAAAATAAAAATGTCCACCCCAAACAACCTTTTTCAGATGTTTACTCTAAAACTCCCATTGTGACTTATTGGTCGTTTTGTGGTGGAGGGTCACAAATATATTCACTGTCTCCTTGATGATCTACAGACAGTACGTCATATTTTGATCCAACAGAAATAGAACTGATTAAAAACAATCAAAAAGGAAAAATACATTCGTTTCTTTCAGTGTGAGTGAGAGCATTATCAGAATATCTTTTCACAATGAACTGCATGACCAATACTCAACCTTCTCTTTAAAATTAAAATTAGAATTATATTAAAGAAAAGAAGAGGTCATACCTGCACACCCTTGAGGGATGCGATACCCATGAAGAGAAACACTCCATAGAGAACAGGCATTGGTACAAACTGATATAGGAGAGAAGAAAGGCATTATTTAGGTATCAAATGTACAGCATAACAGGGCTGGCAATCAATGTCAAGTGTCCAATGATAATATACACCGGAAACTCACTATAACGAGATCCTTGGGACCACGAAAATTACTTTGTTATATCAGCAATCTCCTTATAGCAGGTTGAAGAACATAAAGACTTGGGACCATCAAAATTATCTTCTTATATCAGGAATCTCATTATATCAGAGCTCTTTATGCATTGTTTCCACTGTACTGGTATTTTCTAATATCTTCTCCTTACAGCCAGAAGGGCATTAACTAAAATCAGTTAATGCCCTTCTGGTTCTCAGGGTACAAGTTTAAAAAATATATATATATATATACACATGTGCAGGGTTCTGTAGCTGTTGATTATAGAGTTTAATGCTATCCACCATCTGACAGTTTAGGATTGAGGATGCTTCTAAATGCTTTATTCTGTCTTATAGTAGGCTCTAGAACTTGAGTTGGGACTACAGTGTACCTCACCATAGCATGACAAGGTTATACGCAATATGGCCATTCTTGTGTACACGTGCATGCCGTACGGGATATTAGGGCAATATTTCTAGAGTACTGACCGACACATGATTGATTATTATTTGTATGAAGGGTTTTCAGGCGACCAGGCGATCTCATGGTTTGCGCAAAAGTACCCGGATGACCGTGCACTTTTAAAACAATATCTCATGGTTTGTGTAAAAGTATCCGGATGACCGTGTATGTTTCCATATCTCATGGTTTGGGGTACGCGTGACGCGTGAAAAAGTGAATACGCGTTTATATACGCTAGGATTAAGACAATGGATATATGTGTGCAGTCCTTGCGAGATGCTTGGGTAAGGACATAATGTTTTTCTACCTGTATTTTATGCTGAAGTCAATACAAAAACATTAGGACATGCAATGGCGAAAATTGAGGAATTAGGTTTCATACAATTAATAATAATAATATTTCATGGGACACAAGGGTATATCGCACTCACTTTGAAAATATTTCACTTGTCGTGCCGACTCGTGAAATATGCTCAGAGCTTGTGATATATCCTTGTATCCCACGCAAGGCCATTCAATATATAATTACTACCTATACAAGGCATTTTAGCTGCAAAATAAAAGCCGTATTTGCACGCTATTCCAAATCCGTTACCGGAGGGGGCAATATTTTCCATATTGCCCTCTTCCGGGTTTTCGCCATAGACCAATGTACTAAAAAAGAGGGCAAAATTTTGCCATATTACTTACAGGAAAGTGCATACGCGCAGTATTGTGTTTGCGTTTAAGTGTACAAAGGCTTAAACAATAGATACGCGCGGTAACAATTTACGTCACAAGTGCTTGGCCCAGACACACCTGTATGAATAACCTGAAATCAGAGGAACTGACAGGCAAACAGACTTGTTTCTAATTGCTACAAAATAGGCATATACATGATATAGGTAATAATAATATTGACTGGCTCTACTTTTGGTGAATATCAAAATATTGCCCTTAAAAGAACCATATTGCCCTCGTCTTAGACTCGTTGAGGGCAATATATTCTGATATCCCCCTCCAGGCCAGTCAATATTATATAATTGTTTTGTGATCACTATAATTACAGTGGGGATTAGATTGGAATACTTACAGAGAGAATCTTGGTCATGAGCGTTGCTAAGCCAATCATAACAAAGACCAATGTACCTGTCACTCGCTGTTCTCTGTTTAACAGACAGGGTACACAATGGATTATAAAACATATCATTGTTAATATGAAATATTTCATGTATTTGTGTGTTGTTGGAAAAAATATCAATACAAAGTAAAACATTGTTTATCCATTGTACATTTCCTTAAAAAAAAATAAAACGTATCATACTCTCTTCTGAGTGAAGCTGTACGAAATCTTTCCTAGCTGAACCTAGAAACACCTGCTAGTGTCGTGTTCAGTGTTTTGAAAATTCTTGAGATCAAATAATATGCTAAGAAATATAAAAGAAAACAGATAATCATTCTGCTATAAAAGAAATGTTAATGCTCTATTCTAGGTATGGCCTAAATAAATGAATGTCTATTTGTTTCATCGTGAAACGGTAAGGTGTACGTATGTACTGTACATCGTAAAGGTTCTTCCAATGAAAAACATTTAAAACCAAATATAAAAAGACGAAATACTGAATTAAAGCCCCAACTTTGACTCTTGAAAGTATATTTAGGATAGATGTTTGTAAACCCAGTGGCATAGAAGGGATTTCATGACACTTAGAAAAAATATAACAACAGTGCTCCAATATATTGCCTCTTTGGAGCCAGAAGGGCGCTAAGTCTGTACAAAACGATATGCCCTTCTGGCTCCAGACAGACAAAATGTTCCGGCACAAATGCTCCAGGCTTTATTTCGTCAAATATATTGGGTTAAGGTTACGGTTGCAATCAGGTTTTAGGTTAGGGTTAGGGTCGGTGTTAGGGTAAAGTATAGGGCCATTCTTTGTAAAGTCAACTTTTGGTCACACACGTGACCAACTAATTTTGCCTCATTGCCGGAAAATCAGATAAAATTTTATTGATTTTTTTATAATACCAGTTTCTTACATGAAAGAGATTTCCTTTTCCTTGACAAGAAAAAGTCATTTCCGAACCATAATGTTTTTACAGATTTAAAAAAAAACTTTTTTTAGTGGTCACACACAAAACCGACCAAATTTTCACTTCTTAAAAGAAAAGAATGTTCACTAATTTATGGAAAATTGCTTTCAAACTGTTCAGAGCAATCCCATTATACAGCAATGAAAAGGGGAAACTTGCACTCCAAGGGAAAAACAAGAAAAGTAGGTTTGAATGCCAACAAGTAAGACCCTTTTTCCTACGAGGTCACACACGTGACCGACCTATTGTTGACCTATGAAAGAAAATGTTCTCTCATTTAAAATATTTACCCTCCATCTGTTGGTGTAAGATTGTTATTCAAATATCCAAAATGAAAGAATTCTACTACAAGGCAAATATTAGAAAATTAGGTTTAAATGAGCTAGTTTTCAGGATTTTCGTCATACACGTGACTGAGAATGGCCCTATAGTGTTTGTTCAAGGGATGAAGTTAAAGATGCAATAAATGTAGGATACTGAACCAAGAGCGATTGTCGCCGAAGCATGTCTCATACAACCTGAGACAACACCTCACCTGCAACCCACAATCTTGGGCCTCTCTCCCGGTGCTTTGCATTCCGACTCTACCCTCAAGCTGTTGACGTGGTTGATAGAGAGGACTGTGGCAGCCACAAACCATGGCAACCCCATGATAGAACAGATACCCAACATGACAGCAACAATCAGCAGATCCAGATGGTAACCAAGTCCTTTCTGCAATGGATCAGATTAATAAAGAGAACAACCATTTAAACACTAGCAAAATAGTGCTGAAGACATCATCAATGAGACCAAAATGTGATCCTTCGTCACAAAACCAACAACGCTGTTATTACTAGGGTCCCTCTTGAATCACAGGAACTTTTGTATACAATGTAATGAAGTTTTAGGCCAGGCTTAGGGTTAGGTCAGGGTCAGTGTTGGGCAGAGTGTTTTTATAGTACAATTAACTATACTGTACACCTTGATGTCATGTAAAAACTAGATGAATCTTCGAAAATTTATTTCATTATTTCATTTTCAAATAAAAAACTTACCATCGATGACTTACAATCATCAAATGCACAAAGGAAATAGATATTTTATAGCAAATAGACCACTGTCCCCATGAAATTTCTAAAATAGGTAAACCTAGACTCCATACATTACGAACCATTTTTATGTATATAATGACCTCTATGACCTTTGAACTTTGACCTTGAGACCCTAAAATCTAATCAGTTCATCGTCCCTCCCATATGAATACATGGGCCAACTTAGAAGCTGATCCGCCAAACGGTTCCTAAGTTATCACAAGAACGAACCATTTTTATGTATATAATGACCTCTATGACCTTTGAACTTTGACCTTGAGACCGTAAAATCTAATCAGGAGAGCGTTTCATCAAGCGTTTTGTCGGTGATTTTTACCGACAGCTGTTACAAGCTACTGAAATCCTTGCATCTGATTCGCTGAGAGCAAATTTGTCAGTAAAAATCACTGACAAGACACTTGATGAAACGCTCCTGTTCATCGTCCCTCACATATGCAAACATGGGCCAAGTTAGAAGCTGATCCGCCAAACGGTTCCTAAGTTATCACAAGAACGAACCATTTTAATGTATATAATGACCTCTATGACATTTGACCTTTGACCTTGAGACCCCAAAATCTAATCAGTTCATCGTCCCTCCCATATGCATACATGGGCCAAGTTACAAACTGATTAAAAAAAAATGGTTTTGAAGTTATTGCGAGAACGAAAAGGGGACGGACGACCTGAAAACATAATGCCTCCGGCACCACCTACGGTGACGGTAGGCGGAGGCATAAAAATCTTGATTTTGCTTACTGAATGTGCATATTACAAGTAAATTGTTACATGTCATGGAATGTTCCTTGTGCAAAGGAAAATGAAGAAAGTACTTTAATTGTAAACCAAATACATGTATGAATTTGGAACACATTTGTAAAATTAAAGATAATGTTGAGTTTTAGTGCAATAAGGAACAAATTTTAACAGAATAATAGGACAAAGAATATTTCACTACATATTCATACACATAAATGAATAGCCTCTGCCAAATAATTCTGAACGGAAATGTGTAATTGCTGAGTAATAAGCAAATTAAACAAGGCATTCCATGAAATGTCTGGACTATGTTCAGGCTATGTACATTGTCTACCTGCTACTTTGTCCCATTTGTGCAAGAATACCATGAAAATCTGTGCTGGTGATTTTCAGGGTATCCTGTTTTCAGCAAGTTCTTGCAATTCTGTTTACATACATGAATGGCTGGCCTAAACTTTACTTGAATAAATAAATGATAAAATCATTATCAAACAATTCACAGTGATTTCTAAGAGCATTTTCTCAAAATGAAGCTTCACTGCGAGTACTCAAAAAAATGACATTAAAGACTGATTTCTGACCTTAAACTTGTTTTCTTTCCTGTTGACAATGACAGCTGTGATCTGTTGATCCATGAAGATGAGGATGGTTGCTAGGAGAGCTGGGAGGATGCCAGCTATTGCCGTCCACCATGGGTTACCATTGAAAGGGTCGATGAACCAGCTCTTACGAAACTCAGACGTGGGCTACAGGGAGAGGAATCGGTTGTCGATTTATTGATTCATCTATCAGTTTCATTAAGAGAGACAAAGTAAAACCAGTAATGTTTGCGATGTGAAGCTCTCGCAAAATTGTCTACAATGGCCATTTTGACATGAAGAAACGTCTGGAAGTGTATCCAATGTTGCGATACAGTTTACCACAAGCTCTTATGAATTGCCTATTAAAAGCACAACACAAGTGAACTTGTTGGAGATGGTCTACATTCTTTTAACAAGGATATCTGAAAGTTTCAACCAGAGTGACATACATGTATCTAACTAGGGCTTACTATTCAAGAGGCTTGTACAATCTACTAGGAAGATAAAGTCTCTTGGAGCTACTTACCTTAAATTCTGATGGAACATGTAGTTTAGGTGTAGATACACCAAACAGTCTGTCTACTCCAACCATGATCAGTACAGCAATGAGGACGGCAAAGTCACTCACCGTTTGTCTTATCTATCACATCAGAGAGAAAGAGGTGAAGAATATGAATAATTATTAAATAATAAAATCATTATCAAACAATTCACAATGATTTCTAAGAGCATTTTCTCAAAATGACGCTTCACTGCGAGTACTCACTGCGAGTACTCAAAATTGACTTTAAAGACTGATTTCTGACCTTAAACTTGTTTTGAACATCATCAGTGTAGTCGGTATTAGATGCAATACTGAAGCTAGACATACCAGTCTTTTACTTGAAATTGCACTAGGTTTTTGGTTTGAATTCAGTTGAATGGTAGTGAATTACCAAAACCCTCTAGAAACATCTATAAACAACTGGTTGTACACGTTTGGGTACATGTAAATCAAATCCGAGTAGTGATCAACAGTCGTAGCCTTCCAAGATCTCCGATCAAAGGCCTTATAGAGTTGGCTACTTTGAATCAGCAAATGAATATTGGAAGAAGGGAAAAGCTCTTCAAAACTCTAAAGGACAATGTTTATTTGTTTTTGTTGCTTTTTTACCAAACAAACAAAAATACCCCAAAACCCCTTCTGGCTCTCAATACACGATATACCAAATCCATGAAGAGCTCCCAAGAACATACTGAAATATGAATTGAATTGGTGTTGATACTCACGATGGTTGGGAAGTATCCTGTGTTTTTGAATTCCTTGAGGCTGTAAGCGATCGTGAACGTCCCTATCATCAAGACAAGAGACATGAGGAAGACATCGTTCTGAGGGACATGCCTGCCACACCAGTTGCCCACCAGTGTACCATTCAGGTCCTTACAGTGGTCCTTGGCATCCTCGTAGAAGTCTTTTTCGTGGTACTCATACAGGTCCGTTGCTGTCTGGCACATGCACTCATACGTGGTGTTCTCGTTTGCATATCTAAAATGTAACGACCACATTGCACATTGAAGTAGAAAGTTGGATAACTCATTTTATTTTGTCATCTTATCCATTACACAGACTTAGACAAGAAGTAAGAAATTTTGATAAATTCATTGAGCGAGATACATGTATAAAATCCAATCTTGGTTGCTTTCACTGTAGACTGACGCCCCTTTCATACTGCGCCCAATTTTAGGGCACTTCTGAAGCGCCCTAACTTTGACCGGCCTAAATCATTTTCCAATGCACCCTAATTTTAAACCACTTCTGATGAGCCATACCTTTGACTGGTCTAAGTCTATTGATATGCTCTTTGATCACCCAAGGTGCATGCAAAGCCGATGGAATTACCACCATACCATGCCTCAAGCATGCGGTATCTTTACACTCTGAAGCAGTATTTTCAGTAAACTGCTCATTAAATCCAAATGGCCAAAACACTTGGGTGACATTTTATGCTGAAACCTGAAACACCTCCGAAAGTGCTTTAACTTCAGGGCACCCTAAATCCCTTTCTTCCTTTTATACTTGGAATAAAAGTATCTCTAAAGCACCTCTGCAGTACCCAACTCCCAGTATAAATGGGGTACAATAGAGAAGATGATACCTGGGGAGCGTTTCATCAAGCGATTTGCTCTCAGCCAATCAGATGCAAGGATTTCTGTAGCTTATAACAGTTTTCGGTAAAAATCACTGACAAAACGCTTGATGAAACGCTCCCCTGATCTCTTCACTAACCTTGCTACAGGATAATGTTTGTAGATCTTGATCAGTTTATGAACTGACTCATAGATGAAGATGAAGGAGATGAGACTTGAGAAGCTCTCCTCAATGAAACGAGTAAAGTACTTGACAAGCGAACTGGCATCGGTAGCAACCAAGATGACACACAGTACCATTGTCCACAGACCTATCCAGAAACGGAATGACAGGTAATCTAATTCAGCAGTTCTGGAAGAGAGAAAGAACAAAAAGATAGGGACTTAATCTTGAAATCATTTCATGATTAATTAAATGACTGTTGTGTTCTTTCTGGGTTTGCATGGTGAGGAGATCACATAAGATGATTGTGGCAACACTATTGGGGTGTTGCAAGAAAGTTGCGATTGATTGCAAGTTGCAACTGATTGGTACTGACCAATCAAAATCATTGTTGCAAGCGCATCTTCTTGAACGGGCAGACCCTGAACCATTCAGAATGGTTGTTCTAATTTGCTTTACCATTTGCAATTGATTGCAACTTTCTTGCAACACCCCATATGACAGGTAGTCCTTACAAGGACTAGTACTTATTCCTTCATGGAAAGGGACCACTTCTAAACAGAAATGAACTTCAAGGGTGAACTGCAGTATTCTTTCGGGTACAGTTCATGAAAGAACTTTCTGGCAAAGAGATGCTTGATTGTGCATTTTCTCAATACCATAGGCAGCAAATCCTGTCCAAGATATTAGACTCTCCATTTGGACTACTGAGCAGCTGTTACCTTTTTCCAACAAAAAAAAACAAAAAAGATGGTGCTTTTCCATGGAGGATGTTTTATGCCCAATTTAACAGTGAAACAAAGAATCAACACCAAATAATTGATTCTTGCATTTTCAATTTATGAAAAAAAAATAATCTTGGTTGTACAGAAATGGTTGTATATACAATTGGATGCATGAAGAAAAGCAATTAGGGGACCATGCAAACCCTCAACAAATGCAAGCAATTATTGTTATTGACCCGAGAAGAGAACATGATAGGAACTCACTTGCAGAACTCGACAAGGATCTTCTCATAGACTAGGATAGGTCCTGTTGAACCCAAGATAGTGAGAGGTTGACCAGCAAAGAGATGAAACGCCACACCACAGATGGAAGCACCAAGTAGACTCTCTAACGCACTCTATTTACAAGATACAAGATAATTCAGAGAAAGTGTATTAGGTTGGGAAGCAAGTGAACAACACTTTCATTAGGGTTCTCTTTCAAAGTTTGATGTCTTTGGAATATGTACATTTGGAAAGCTGTTTCTCTGACAGAAAACATCATTAATGAAAATTAGCGTTTCATTCTACTTTAGCACAAAGCAATTATTTTAAATTAAGATTTTTTAAAATATGAAATTATATTTACTTTGAACGAAATGTACACAATCATTGAATTATATCAAAAGGCAGACTATATGAGCCATTGCAGGCCATAGTGGCTCTAGTGATTCATTTCGTACAAGATCAATAGTAACACATTTCAGTTTGGTTCATTTTCCCCTCCTAAGGACATACCATTTTGTTGTCTGTTGCCTCCCCCAGCAGTCCTCCAAACGTAATGACTGGGGTGATACAGGCAAAGTACATGAAGATGAACGAAGCCAGACACTGCAGATGAAGAGCATCCGTGAAGTCGCTCAGGTAGAATGGGAAGCGACGCTTGCAGTCCTCTACCAGACCTCCAAAAATCCTACAGGGGGAGATAAGGACTGGGCTTTAAAAAGTGAAGCACTGTTAGTCCCATACCAACAAAACCGTGCATGTACATACTCCATTTTAGACATTTATCTTCATGCCTTTTTATGGACTTGTTCCTTCCAGAATTTCTGCTTCATTCCTCTAGCCTTCATCCCTCAGTTGGTTGTTATGAGCTAAAAAGCCAGGTACACATGTAGGATGTACATGTTTGACTTTCCTTCAATCTGAGGTAGCCAGTACAAGGTATGATTAATACCCTACTCAAAGGTACTTGCACATAGACTTGGTTTAGTTAGAAGGTACATACTGGTCCCCTAAACCAATACTCTCACTCATGAACTATTGTGCCAATGGCAGATTCTATCTTTATGCCTTCTGTAACACTGTCTCGATTCCAAGACAACTACCACCGGGAAAATTATCCCCCCCCCCCCCGAAGCCAAGTAGAGTACCTTCCCTCACAACTACCCCCAAGACAACAACAAACTTGGAACTATTAATCCCCTGATAACTAGCCCATCATCAGACAGCTACACCTGGACATTGTCCTAGGGAGTTGGTTGTCCTTGGGGAGTGGGGCTAGCTTTCTGGAGGATGACAGTCTGAGGAGTCATCCTGATGGGCACACTGACTGAGCAATTACAAACGCTACTCCCCTCCAATTCGTCAATTCATCCCTTCTAGAAATATTCAAATTAAAACTTGCTTCTATCCTGTCACTTCAAACATACTTTCCAGTTCTCTCCAGTCCTTCATGCTCCCCGTTATGCCCTCCTCCACCTCCTGCTCCTCCTCCGTCTTCGTCGTCTATCCCCTCTGCGTGTCCGTTGGGCGTTTGGAAGTGGGACAATCTCTTGGCCTGGGAGGGAACCGTCTTTGGAGGCTCGATTCTGATGTTAGGATCCCATGCACCTAGAGGTGAAGAGGCAGTAGGACAGAGAGTTTTGTTGGAGTTGGACAACATAATTATTGATTCATTGATTTCTGGTTTAACATTTTTTTCTCATGTACATGTATTCTGTGAGGTGATTTTATATTTTATAGTTGTGGAGGTGTCGTGGTTTAGTGGATACGTCACCGGACTGTGGATCTCATGGTTCGCGGTTCGAGTCCCGCCGCGGCACTAATGTCCTTTGGCAAGACATTAATCTACATTTGCCACTCTCCACCCAGGTGTAGTAAATGGGTACCTGGTAGGAATTTATTTCTTGAAATGCTTTGAGCGCCTTATAGGGCAGCTCGGCTAAAGCCAGAGTAATATTGGAGCGCCTTGAGCACCTTTGGTGGATACGAGCGCTATATAAATATTCAATATTATTATTATTATTATTATTATATATTTTCAGTGTTTATTTTGTGCATTTTGTAAATTTGTAAAGTGTACAGAGAACCAAATCAAGTAAATTTGCACAAACCTTATTAGTATTTCTTATTATTGTTAGTAACAGCAGAACTATTATAATCGTCATCACCTTCACCATTTTCATGATCATCATCACCACCACAATCATGATCAAGATTATGATCATGATTACAGACAGAAGACTTTACCAGTCATATTAATTTGTCAGAATAAGTAGTTTCTACTTCAAACAAGTCTAGGAAACAAGACGGTACTACTACACATGGGAATTCCCATCAGGGGCTGTTGCCACGGAAACACCGCATCCATGGGTTACTCACCTGGTGGAAGAACTGTAACAGAGTCAATGAACTCATCTATGCCGGCCAGGAGATCCTTGACACACTTGGCCTTGTATGCTACATCATGGAAAACCTAGATAGTTGAGCCAAACAGAGAAAGAGTTAATGCATCATGAAAAAACGCTCCTTCAACCTTTAATTAATGTCCCTGCTGCTATTCAAATACTTTATATCGAGGTTTTTATATATGTTTGAAGTATGTTTAAGGTTTTCTTCCTTTGAAAAAACAAACATAAATTTCAAAGCTAAATTCCTTTCAGAATATGTGTTTCAGCAAACCCCCCCCCCCCCCCCCGAGCAAAAAAGTCTTTAGAACTTCAAAGTGTTTTAAAAGAAGCTTTTAATTTCAATAGTCAGAATGCATGTTGCATAAATTAAGAGCAGGTTGGTTGAACAATCGTTAGCACTTGACTGACCTATCAACACTTAATGTATGCAATCGGCATTCTGGGCATCGTTTCATCAAACCGTCAGAAGTACAAGTTTGTAGACATCCCATTGAAACGCGTGCTAATTTCAATACACATGTTTTAATGGGATGTCGGCGAACTTGTACTTGTGACGGTGTGATGAAACGCTGCCCAGAATATTAAAATAAAATAACTTGTAACAGGTGAATGTACTGTAATAGTTTGTTCGCAGGCAGTTGACAAAGAGGCATGCATGAAAGTTTGAGTACATCATGAGAATGGCTTTAGTGATACCTTATCTGACATAAGCGTAGCAACGCATCTTCCGATCTCATGGTATCGTTTGGTCTCCCCGGACTGTGGACCAAGTAGGATGAAGAGAAACCTGGTTGGGATGGGTACCTCCGTCAGGTCACCGAGGGATACCGCCGTCTGAAGCCGAACGAACGCGATGATCGGACGCGACAGGAAATCCACCTCTCCGATAAGGACGTTGGAGGCCTCGGCACCTTGGGGGATCTTCCTCATAAAGCTGTGCCTTGCCTGGTTTTGATAATGGCGAGATTGGAAGAAAAAGATACCGAACAACGGGATAAGCATCAGTTTTAAGATTTTATATAAAAACCCCAGGCATACAAGAGTCACCTTTCTTCAAGTGTGTTAGTATATTGACAAGATGAGGAGGGCAAGTTCAATCCCATGCTCTTCCTACAAAAGTCATTTCTCCAACAAAGAAAGGCATATCAACCTACTACCAAGCAATGTTAAGCAGTTCCCTTAAGCAATTACTGGCAAAGCAGTGTTATTTCTATTTTCAATGTCTGCAATGACTTCATAAATATTCATTAAACACCTTTATTTCTTTGAATAAGCCATAGGCATACTCAATCAGCATATCAACAGCAGTACTATTGTTAACCCCTACCATGCCGTGGGCGGCAAATCCCGCCCAAAAAATTGAGTGTTGAACATTATTTATAGGCTCAGAATGGCTTAAAGATTCTTCCTTATACAGAAACCTGTGTCATCAGTATAATGTGTATTCTTATGCAATATATCTTTGCCTAGTTTGCTTGAGAAAAAAAATTCTTCGAAAGTAAATATTTAACTCTTGAAAATTCATTTTTGACATTTGCTCAAAAGTCTGGTGGCATGGAAAGGGTTAAACAAAAGCATATTCTACATGTATGTTAATATTAATAAGTTTTAGCATCACATGAAATGGTTGTTACACCATATGACTATGAGGGTTCATTTCCCCTCCTCAGAAAGTTTCAATCATGAAAGAGATTTACTGTAAAAGTGGAAACTTTCATGCGATTGATTTCTAGTACTTGGCCAAATAAACAGAATTTCATGTGTTTGTAATTTTGCTGATATGCTAACTCATGGGCAAAAAATTACCTGAACAAAAATATTTGTGTTTTTCTTTTCATTTTCGTGCAAATCTCACGCTGCGTGAAATGCAGGAAAATTTCCACATTGTGAAATATTCCACATTTACAGTAAGTGATGGATAAATATATAATTCTGAGCAAGCATGACATGATTATAAGCGTTAGTATTCATGGCAATAATATATCCATTTGTTAATAACACCCATCACCATTTACTATATTATGTTGAAACACAAACACCCATATAAAATATACATTGTATGGATAAATAGCCTACTGATAAGGGAATCATCCTTGATCAGTTTATAATTCTGTATATTAAAGGGATTCAGTAACTTTGTGGAGCTTGATTTAATAAATTGTTGAATTTTGATATCTGTCTTGTATAATGATGTTCAGAAGGATAAATAAATAGCCAGGCATAGAAAGGTTTTCAAATATATAATGCTATTATTAAGATATCTATGACTGATTACTCCCATTTACGAAAGTGTATGGCCATACGCTTTAGTCTAACACTGAGTCTATGGGGGAAATGAGTCTGGCATTTCCGGTCACTTGCATATGTTTACTTTTGTGAAGGATATGATGATTTTGAAGTGCCCCCCCCCCCCCCCCCGGCTTCATTTTTACACCATATTACATACACTGATAGCATGTAAGGCCAGGCAGCTCAGATTTTGTCAAGCCTCTACTACAAAGTTACCAAAGCACTTTAAAGATGATTTCAATACTTCTACAGTCTCGACAATACATCAGGGAGCATTTCATCAAGCGTTTTGTCAGTGATTTTTACCGGCAACTGTTATAAGCTACTGAAATCCTTGCATCTGATTGGCTGAGAGCAAATTTGTCAGTAAAAATCACTGACAAGACACTTGATGAAATGCTCCCCTGAAGGCACAGCCTACCATTCTTTATCATCAGCTAATTTATGTAAGTATTAGCTATCAAAAAGACCTACTCGGCACGGCACTTGATTGTTTTATTGAAACAAAACAAAAAAGGCATATTCACATCCACGAATATCTACCGCTAAATGTCATACATTAATTTCATATATCTGTTACATTGTTATGAAATTGTTAGTTTTCTACCTACAGTGTATCTAAACTTACATGTACAAAATAATGTTTGTAAAAACACACAATTACAAGTGCCGACTTTCAAGCACTAAATTCCATTACCAAATTTCCATCAATGCATGTACATGTTATATTCAGCATCACTTCATTTAAAACATAAACTCTTCTCAAGAAAATAATGCTGAGCTACACCTGTATGTGCAGTCATTATACCCAATGCCATTTATTACATATCATCGGCTGAGAACCAAAAGGGCGTTAAATCAGATATTTGATACGGAGTTAATACTCTTTTAGCTCGCAGGAGTTGATATATGTACAATTATGATGGGTACACTGCATCATCTAGACATACGATTATCTTCTATTAAAGGCCAAGTCCACCTCAATATCAAGTTGATTTGAATAAACAGAGTAAAATTAAACAAGTATAACAGTAAAAATTTCACTGAAATCGGATGTAAAATAGGAAAGTTATGGCATTTTGAAGTTTTGCAAAACAGTGATATGCACAGCATGGGTGGTATGCAAATGAGTGAACCGATGATGTCACACACTCACTTTTCCTTATGTATTTTATTATATGAAATTTCAAATATTTCAATTTTTATAGATGTGATAATAAAGAATCCCTTCCTTGTATGAAAATAAGTTACAATAATGATGATGTTACAATAATGATGATTTTACAAGTTCCATATGGAGTCAAACCATGTTTTACATTATTGAAGCAAAAAAATGAAATATATGATATTTCATATAATAAAATACATAAGGAAAAGTGAGTGCATGACATCATCGGTTCACTCATTTGCATACGGCCCATGCTATGCATAACACTGTTTCATGAAATAATGCAAAACTTCATAATGCCATAACTTTCTTATTTTACATCCGATTTCAGTGAAATTTTTACTGTTATGCTTGTTTAATTTTACTCTGTTTATTCAAATCAACTTGATATTAGGGTGGACTTGGCCTTTAAGTGAAAGGTATATATTATCATAATGAAACAGAAAACAAGTGTTCTGTCGTAACTGAGGGGAAGATTAGTTGGATGAAGTTACCAAAATTGTTACAACTGGAAAAGAGAAGTGGGAGAGAAAGATGTATTAATCAGAAGGAAAAATTAATGAAGAGAAGCAATCTATCGAATTTGACAAGATTGAACTTTTCAAGTCATTACCATAATCGCTACCTGTATAACAGGTTTGCTTTTTCTTTTCTTTTTCTTTTTCCCAAAGTAACAGAAACCAGGGCTATAATGTAACATAATTCCTCTGTAAATAGCCAGAAGATCATTAACTCATATCCTTTTAACTGGAGTTAAGACTTCTGTTTCTCCCCAGGATCCTGTTTCATAAAACTTGTTATCAATAACAAGTTACAATAGTTGTTATAAGCTACTGAAATCCTTGCATCTGATTGGCGGAGAGCAATTTGTCATAGAAATGTGGCAGTTACTGATAACAAGTTTTATGAAACAAGACCCAGATGATATAACTTACAACTGATTGTACATAGATCAGTCATTTTCAATAAAACAGTTTGGAACTAGATGTAAAAGACAACTACATCATAAAATTTACATTATTAGACCCAGGTCTGTGTGTGCGGTAGAGTGTATAATATGGTCTCTTGCCATTTCTATTTTTGTTTTAGGAATCAAACTAAATATCGTCAAAACCTTGAATAATTCAATTTTAATAGGGAAGTCCACTCTGATATAAAAGTGGCTAAAATAAAAGTATTAAAACAAGAAAAACTAATCAGAGATAATGTGAGGAAAATCTGATAGGGGGTCAGAAAGGTATGAAGTTTTGAAGTTGTGATCAATTAAATACAAATTGGCAAATCAGTAATTTACCTTGAGACAGTAATTTACCTTGAGAGCTCTGCTCCCAATTGTTCTGTTGTAAATTTTTCACTAATTTCTATAAAAGAAATATGACATCTAATTAAACCTAATGGACATATGTTTGGACACATCCCCTCTAAACTCTTCAATTATTTAAGAACAGAGAATTTTAGGTTCATGAATTTTTTTTATTTAAAAAGAAATTGGCAGATGCTTGCAAAGTAAATCACAGAGTTGCCAATTTGCATTTGAAGGACTACAGCATTAAAATTCACAACTTCAATATCCGTTAGCAAATTGTCCTCAAATTTTCACTGATGTAATTCTCTCACTTTTTCCTGTTTCATGAAAGGAAGTTGTCGGATATTTTATCTGACAACTGTTATAAGCTCCTGAAATCCTTGCATATGACTGGCTGAGAGCAAATTTGTCAGATAAAATATCTGACAAGTCCTTTCATGAAACGCCCCCCAGAGTAGACGTTCCCTTTTTGTCAGAATAGGTTAAAGATGGACAGTCTTGAGGAAAGAAGAAGAGTTGGTGATCACTATATTAAGAATCCAGACCATCAGACAAGTGCCAAGAAGAGAAGCTGTTGCCATGGAAACATACCTTAGACCGTTTGAACCTAAATGAGGAATCCGATTTATTGGACTTTACGGATTCTGATTTACTTGTGGCAGAATGGAAGGACTAAAAGCAAAAAAGCAGAACCAGATCATAAATATTAAAGCAGATACATGTGCCATCCTGTTGAGAGCCAGAAGGGCGGTAACTCTGTATAAAAGTATATGAGATAACGCCCTTCCGGCGCTCAGCAGACCAAATGCAATGGTCACCATTTAAATCACCAAATGAAACTGAATTAAAACCATATTAATAATGAACATAAATTAATGATATTAGTCCACCTTTTATCAGTAAATAATATCAGTCTTACCCAACCATGTATCTTAACATAAATCTTTATGTATTGTATGTGAACACAAAGAAAATAATGATGTCTCTTAATAGTTCAGTATCATGAGGAACTGTATGTGGATTACTCCAAATACATGTAATAATGATATATTTTTGTTTTTAAAAACAATGTTGTTGTAAATCTATAATTAATGTTATGTTGTCTACACAATTAAAAAAACAACACTTTTCTATCAATGAGTGACCATTTCAATAGGTTACATGAAAAAGTGTGTGAAATTGCATCTGTGCACAAACAAACAAACATTAGAAGTTCAAACAAGAGTACAAGAAAAAAGAAAAAATTACAGCATCAGAAAGGGGTGACTTATGTTTTTTCCTTAATTTTTATCAGAAAATGAAAAATCACTCCACATGATGTACATAGAATGCCAAAAGGATGATTTCTACATTATAACAAACAACCTGCACAATGAAATATTTCCAGTGTGTTTAAAAAAAAAAGTTAAAATGTGTACTTGCTTAAAAAGAATAAAAAGGTGACATTAAAGAAAATCACAGTAAACAGAAAATACTTGAACCCCAAATCAGTGCAAGAATTCCATTACAGTACATTGTATAGTGTACAGGTGTTTTTCATCAATTCTCAGAATCCTATTTCAACAAAATTTTGAATTATAGTACATCCATTCTAATAGCAAATACATGTACATAAAGCCCACATCAGTGAAAAAATACAAGTGAGCAGGAAGCAATTTAGCTCTGGAAACTCCCAAATAGCTCTGATCAAAATAAAGAAGTAGATTCAACTTTCTGCACCAAAAAGCCTAATAGATCTCCAATGAACAAAAAAAAAAAAGCATTTGTTTTATCACCGGCTAACAGATGAAGAAATCAGAGTTGGTGCTCCCTGTTTTACCAGTCCAGGGCCCGTTTCATAAAACCTGTTATCAATAACAATATTTAAATTTAATACAATGGCTGTTAAAAGCTACTGAAATCCTTGAATCTGATTGGCTAAGAGCAAATTTGTCATAGAAATGGGGCAGTTGTTATTGATATCAAGTTTTATGAAACAGGGCCCTGAACATCACACAAGAACACAACCCCCATTGGTGTGGTAACATACCTTGGACCTGAACTTATTTAAATGCTTTGGGGACTTTGGGGAATCCCATTTACTTGCAACACAATGGAAAGACTACAAACAAAAAGGAAAGCAGATTATTCAGAAATGCAAAAGTGAATAAATTCATTTTCCTGGATTCAAAATGAAGCAGAATTATGACCAAGTAGGATATACAGTGAAACCTGTCTATAAAGACCGCTTAAGGGAAACAAGAAAAGTGGTCTTTGTGAGCAGGTGGTCTTTATGTACAGGTTACTTTAATCCATGTTTCAATGAGAAACACTTTTCAAGGGGAAAAAAAATTGTGGTCTTTATAGCCAGGTGGTCTTTCTAGTGGTCGCTAAAGCAGGTTTGACTACATGTACAGTCAAACCTGTCTATAGCGGCCACCGAAGGGAAACGGCAAAAGTGGTCGCTATAGACAGTTGGCCACTATAGACAGGTCGGCAGCCATTTTTAATGTTTGCACATACAAGCAACATCACTTGTAATATACATGCATCCATATCACTTAGGAAAATAAGCTATAGATCTACAGATTTTTATAACATTTCATATGAAATATAAAATGCCAAAATAATGTGCTTTGTTGTCAATAAATGAGAAAAACAATAGATATACATGCAATCTGTGTAAAATGAATTTTCCCTGAAATTACCATGTACGTACCGCCCGCGGTAGACTGCTGTTCTTGATTTTTATAGTCTAAAAATGAAGTCTAATCATGCTTTTGCTACCTGTCAAAAAATTACAATAATAAGTTTATCTTTTGAATAAAATCATGCAATCAGTTTTCATTCAATAAATATTTTGCCTTTCGAATGGTTTAAAAGAAGTTTTAACTATTTTTGAGAACAGACGATAGAAGGTGCTCACTTGATTCGTCGAAAGTGCGAATGTCGACAATGGATCGCCGGTTTTTTAGCAGGACAGGCTCGTACATGAAATCGATATTATTGATCCTGAAAAAAGTAATAGTTGGGTAGTATTTTATTATTTTCACTTTCGAAAAAATTCACTCCTTTAAATTTTTTTTTTCGAAAGCTTTAACCCTTTTTTTTTTCTTTAAAAAAATAAAAATTAATATTGAAGTGTACGAGCCTGTGGTATTGCGCATGTGCGATCGATATCAATGCCGACCGTGATACCGGTTGTTTCATTTGTATCGAGGTAGCTAAGCTAAGAGAACAATACAGGTGCGGGAATTGTGGCTAGATGATGCGAAGATTACGTAAACGAACAATACTTGTGCTTAATTCTTACTCCAGACTTTTAATCTCTAATTAGTCGGAAATGTGGTAAAACTTTTAGATCTTTCATAAATTCAGTACTACTTCTTGGCCATTGTAGAATCTATTCACGACGTTTGTGTGAGAGTCTGACTGAGCTAGGACTCGGTAAACGCATCGCGGCTTCATTATTGCAAAAGCTATTTTTTTTGTGCATGAAGCTACGGCTCGACTCGATATTGGTGGCCGCTATACGCGGTCAGATATTGACCGCTGGATACATAATGAGTGGCCGCTGGCCGCGTTAAGCAGGTGACCGCTATCTGCAGGGTCTACAACACAGTAATTTCCTGCGGGGGATTTTTTTGGTAGCCGCTATAGACAGGTGGCCGCTAAGACAGGTTTGACTGTACTTTTCACAATAAGAATATATTCCTCATATCTTGTATCATGATGCACCATTCATACATGTAGTTAAAAACTAAATATCGTCTGTTTGGAGCCACAAGGGCATTAACTCATATACTTTAACACAGAGTTAACTCCCTTCTGGCTCTCAACAGACGATATAAGAAAAATACATTTTCTTTCAATATTTCTGTTATATCTACCTTAAAAACTATGGGGAAAAATGAGTATTTTATTTCTCGCTTCTTTTTATAATATATTTTTCACACAATGTACATGGCACTTTATTGCTATCATCCTTTTGTCCATTTATCAATAAAAAACATATCTAGCATCAATAACATACATCCTACACAAGAGTAGGTGAATAAGTGCACAAACTTTGATCTGTGTATTAAATCCATTATATTAGATATGTACTCCACAGCAAAAGTTCACAACATGGAGATTATTTTTTTCAATTAGCCACTCAAATGTCTATTTCATTATTTCACAGAGAGAAGAAAAGAAAGAATTTAGACACTTCAAAAAACCAATTCATAAAGAAAGAGCTAGTGAAAAAATAGATAATCCTTATAATACTCCAAAATACATGGTCTAAGTCATTGGATATATGTGGATTATCTAATATCTTAATCTTATTCTGCAATATTGAAATTCTTTATAGTATTATTCACGTCACTCAAATCCCGGTAATTTCAAGTACCGGTAGGATGTGTCAAATCTTACAAAAGACCCCAAAATAGACAGAAAACACAAATAGATCCTCAAAATAAGTACAGAAGAAAGAGAATTTGTCCAATGTCCAACCTCCGATAGATAAAGAGAAATTTGAATTAGCCTCTTCTTAGAACTGCAAACCTGAAACAAATGTCCTTTACTTTCATCAAAGTGGTAGTAAAGATTAGGTTATTTGTATTAAGCCTGAGTCGAATCGATTGGTTAGCCGGTGTTCGATCGAAGACATCGAATCCCGAATACGTTTTGGCAAATTCGGTGCATCGATTTGTAGTCCGCCAGATTTTTGACTACCGTAGCCACCGTGAAAAAATCAAATAAAAAAAGAAACTCCGTAACGTACAGCATAATATACTAGCAGAGAACGTGAAGGCGACTTCAAAGTTCAAACTGTTGGCTAACTTTCGCTAATTCGCTCGCGGAGGACGTCGCGCTTTACCTGTGCTTTCTCTATGGAAAAATCGTTTTGTCGTTACGAACTGAAGTTTACGATAATTTTCTTGCACTCTCTCTGCATTGTCAATTTGACAATTGTATAATTGAACATGATAAATACGGGCATGAGTACGAGTGTTCCTACTTAATTCGCAATAACTAATATCACACTCTCATCAAATTGGCAATTACTTCTGAATGATCTCTGAAGCTGAATGAAGTCGAGTCTATATTGAGCGACGAAAAGTTTATTTCGTATTGTTTTTTTTTTTTTGGCATCGAACAAACGTGTTCCAATCAGCTCTCCAAAGACAAAGTAAGATTATTAATTCTTTGAATTTGAATCATTGTCGGGTGTGTCGACAATGAGCATCGCTTCGTGCGACACTAGTGATATTTTGGCTAGCCATACGGACTAGAAACTTAAGTTAAGATTTTGGCTCGTCTGCTGTGATTTTTACTAGCCATTGGCTAGCGGGCTATCGTTAATTTCGAGCAGCGAGAGCCCATACATATGCCCGCGATGCCAGCGGACCGGTCACCGGTGCATGGTGCATGCACTGCGTACAACTGTGTGCAACTCTGTTTTCACCGCCCATCATTTATCGATGCACCGGTATTCGATCGAATCAAAGTCGTCGAATCCCGGTTTATGAAATATTCGATATGACTCAGGCTTAATTTGTATGATAGATTATTAAAACAAACAAGTTTGTTAAAAACCCAATGGCCAGTATCCTCTGTTTAAAACCTAATGGCTCGTATTCTCAAAAGCCGCCAAAGTTAGATTTAGTCATCGATCTCTACCAGTGGATAAAGCAAGGCCCTCTACTTTTGATGCGACCGGTCGCCATATTAGGACTCGCAGAAAAACACCACTGCTGTACTATTTCAATACAATTCTAAGCATTTTCCACAAACTGACTGCACAAACAGGCAAAACAAATTCATCCTTATGAATTCTAAAGGTGATCTAACGTGACAATCAGTATAATATCTTTTATTGAAAAATCAAATTACGCATCTTTTGCATCTTTTGCATCTTTTGCATAGGAGTACACTGGAAACGTACACAGCAGATGGTATCCAACTTACTGTGTAGGGCTCCTAATTTTGGTTGCGCAACCACAACTGCATCAACTGCTTGCATAGTCCACTAATTTAAGGACTGTCATATCTTAACCTCTTCATCCTGTACAAATCTCCAGAACTCTCTAACTAAATGAAAGAAAAAAAAATGTCACTGTGAAATTCTTATCTCGTTGTTATTTTATGACCCAAACTTATTTATTAATTCATTTTGCTACCTAATTATGGTAATTTATACAAACTTAGGTCAACGCTTGGCTTAGGATAAATCAGTGGACTAAATTAAGCCAGGCTTTACTTGAGCCATGTTCAAGAATATGGACCATTATAAGAAATGTTTTAATTCACAGTGAAGTCATCTCCATGAGAAGAAATGGTATAAATGTGCAGTTGAGTATGAGTGAACAGTCACCCAGTGGAAAGAATATTCTGGTTGGTTAACGGCACTCTGTGCAGTAAATCATCTCGTTACCATGGTAACACATACCTTAGACCTTCCATGTCTAAAATCCAGCTTGTTAGGTTTACTGGATTCTGGTTTACTTCTTTGGTATGATTTGAATGACTAAAACATAAAATTAGAAGTAATAATAGTAATAAATAAAATCTCTATAACCTGAAACACTTAATTGTCTTCATAGAGGAGATTGATGGTTGGAATTTGAGGACATGGAAGCTAGCAAGATATCAATAGTGATTCAAACCATGTGGGTTGTAAAAAAAATATATATGTGTGGACTAAAAAAGGATTCACAATAAGATGCTGTTTGGCCAAAGATTAAAAGACATGAATGGCCTATTTTCCTCAATCAAAAGAACATTCTTGTTTCATTTGTTTGTTTGTGTGTGTGTGTGGGGGGGGGGGGGGGTGTATGCCAAATTCTAGTATAAAATGAATATCACAGTAAAAATGAATAAAAGAAAATGAAATTTCTATTACAAAAGTAGTAGAACCTACATTGTCCCTACATGTGTAGGTCGGAACTCAGAAATACAATAACCTTACGGATAAAGTGGAGTTCTGGTCATGCAATGCCATTGTGAAAGAAACTGTCTGGCAATGATTGGGAAATATTAATAATAATACATAACATTTATATTGCGCCTAATACAATGTTTCTAAGCGCCGAAGTAGTATTATCACCCTGGCTTTAGCCCAGCTGCCCTGTAAGGCGCTGAAAGCATTCAAGGAATAAATTCCTACCAGGTACCCATTTACTATACCTGGGTGGAGGGTGGCAAATGTAGATTAATTAAAGGTTGATTATGTAGTACATGATAATTGGTGTATGCTAATAAGGTTTTGGAATCATTAAAATGAGAAGAAATTGACTCAGTCCTGCTGAGAGTCACATGCACTGCACACAGAAATGCGTATATGGGACTACAAACAGACATGAAAGTTTGGCCGAAACATTTCAGCTGTTTCTTGTCATATTTTGACTATGAAGGCATTTGAAGAGCACTACTTTTCAGGGGATATTTCTTCCAAGATAATCTTGCAAACTGATATACAGAGAATGAGAAAGTTCACAAATTATTTTGCACCCTTCACAGAACTCAACCTTCTATAGGACATATCATATCACCACACTTATCACTTTTACATGCATGAATTGTAATAGCTAACCCTAAAAAAAGAAAAAGGTATCCAAACAGATGACCACAAAACAATTATAAAGACACTGAAACTGAATCAAACTTCATAATTGCAGTTCAGAAGTGTAATATCACAAGGAAGTAACGTTCAGGCATTATCTCTGCTGGATCAGGGTTAGTATTACAGTATTTCCTTTCAAAGGTATCATCAGATTATAATCAATACAATTTGATCTAATTTTTTATTCTACTCTGATTATTATGTATATTCATATTTTTTGTATGTACACTTCATTGATCTAGTTCTCAACTATTAATTCCTAATTGTATCCAACCGTTCTTGTGTATATTATCGTGCCTTGAGCAAAGTATTGAATGGAACTAGGTATTTATAAACTATTCATTATTATGATGATTACTGTTATTATTAAATGTACTATTTTGATTCCACATGTATGACTAAAAGTGATATCATATATTATATCCCTCATCGTAAGATTGTTGCATTGGGAGTGTACACAACAAGGAAATGAATAGTTTTACTTAGAAAAGCCGTTTCCTGCCATCTAGTTCATTTTTCCTGCTGACGTCATCGAATAGTTCATTTTTTCCCATCATCAGAGGGAAAAACTGAACTATTCATTCCCCCACACCAATCGACTCGCGACACGAAGGAAAAACAGCTGCTCTGCCTGAGCGCGTACTACATTGTGATGAAATTCATTTGCGCGTATCTATTGTTTTAGGCTTGCACCGGTGCGTGATGATGTCATTACGCATGTGACATCCGCGCACATTCATCCCTTCTTCAAACTGCTTGTGTATGTTGTATGCGTGCGGACTTTCATACCCAACTAGTGCAGATGATCAAGTATAGATGAGTAGGATTAAAGAAGGCTTTTGTTCAAATTTCTACATTCGGGTCTCTGGTTAAACTATGGTACCCTCGGTGACGTGAAGACGACCATTTTCCTTTGGGGCTGCACACCTCATGAAAATAATCTTGGTTCACGTCACCTTGGAGACCATATTTCCAACCAGACCCTCTCATGACAGTATATATTTGTATATTAGTTCTGTTTACATGCATGGTTTAATTTTTTCATAGACCCATGTTTGGTATTTGCATTTCAAGATTATCTCTAAGCTTTCTTGAAATGTTCTTCAAACTTTCTCTCATGAAAGCTTTTCATCTTACCAATGGTACCATCAGGACTGCAGTACCCATTACAAATTAAAGTAAATACTTGTAAAAAAAAAATGAGATGAAAGAAAATTGGTCCCTCTTGGGCAGACAAAAAAGGTTCAAAGTGAATTTATAAACACTGTGATAATGTCATCATTGTCACATGATGATAACATGCATTGTGTTTGCATTTGAGTATAAGCAGCATGTAAGCAGAATGTTTTCATGCATTTGTATTTGGGAAATATATGAATTTTGGACATTATGAGATGTTAAATGAAACTTGTTATCTATAAGAAGTTACAATCATCGATACAAGCTACTGAAATCATTGCATTTGATTAGCTGTGAGTAAATTTGTGGTTGAACTGTGGTTATTGGGATGATTTTATGAACCAGGGCCCAGGAGAAAAATGAGATATCAAAAAGATAAAATAGCAACAAAAATATGCTACAGGTAATCCCCAAATGCCCCAAAGAGAAATGAATGCAAGAATAGACATCATATTTAACCCTGTCAGGACCAAAGTCAACAATACTATGTACAAAGTGAATAGTATTTTAGTCTTGTGGTAACAAGAGGGTTAAGAAGAAAAGAAGGATAAAGAACAGAAAATACAGGAAAAGAAATGTTGAAGATGAAGTGGGAGACACGAGATTGTTTATAATGCTTGGAAGACATACATTTATCACAAACTGAGGAAAAAGGTTAGTACACATGCAGCTAACGGCAATTTAGCAATTTTAGCAGTTTCTTTTGCAACAAATGGTAAAATGAGGCACATATACACAAAACAGCAAACAATATTTTATCTATTAAATGGAGAGTAGACATCTAAGTGATCACAAAACTAATATCAAATTTATACATCTGCATTCTCTTCATCAAATTATAATTCTAGCTACTTTTACCATTTTTGTACAAGTACAGTCTCATGGATGACCAACAGTTATCATAATTTTTTTTTGTGTGTGGGGGGGGGGGGGGGAACCATTACCAAACAAGATTGACTAAAATTGCTAAAAATTGGTTTTCTCAAGTGAGGGAACATTTGAGCATGGTTTGGTGTGATCACTTAGATCTCCACTACGACACTGCATCTTTATGTGGGTTTCTTTGTAGCATTTCAAATATGAATTTACAACATAAATTGGCAAATATTCACCTTATCCATGATACATATTGAATTTGATACTGACATTTAAATAAAACAATGTGAGACGTTCAAAATGCACACATTTAGAAATAAATACACAAAACAATCATAACCACAAACATATATATATGCCCCTGTACACAAGATATCGACACAACATAAACATTGTCTGCTTAGAAACAGAAGGGTATTAGGTCTACGTAAAAGTACGTCCTTCTGGCTCTCAATAGACGATATCAGTGTAAAGAAGCGTCAAGAGGCTAGTACAAAACAATGCGCATGACCGGTGCAAAAGAACATGCAAGATCACAAGGATACACTTAAGCAACATATAGACTGCCATGCAAAATATGTGTACAGGAAAGGATAGGTTGGGGAGAGAGGATGAAAACAAAAATTATGAAACAGTTCTCAAGGTTTTTTGCAACTAACACGGGTAATATGTTGAATGTTAAAATCAATCAATAGTACCAGATTACAGTAAGCCCCCCCCCAAAAAAAAGGTCTTGGAAATAATGTGCAAAAAGCAAAATATGTTTCTATTTTTCAAAGAGAAGTAAGAATATTTGATGAATTCTTACTGTGGCACAGGGTCGAATGATCCAAAACACAATATTCACTGTTGAGAGCAAGAAAGGCGTTAACTCTGTATCAGAGAATATAAGTTAACACCCTTTTGGCTCTCAGCAGATGATACTTGGTCTGTTGATAGCCAGAAGGGCGTTAACTCATATACTGAAACATAGAGTTAACGCCCTTCTGGCTCTCAACACACGATATTTGTTGACACTGAATGCTGTATTGAGAACTTTGGTACATGATTGATGCAGCAAATCTAGCACAACATTTCTATCATATCACCCATGGTATTATGGCAACAGGATAACTGCAATCAAGAGAAAATTATCCCACTTAAAACGAGAACCACAGACGGCATGACATTTCACATCAATACAAATTAGAGAATTGAGCGCAAAGAGCTGTTCTTGAATTGGTAAGTTGCGCATGTTACAATCCTGAATCTTCTCTTGCATAATTAAATATCTTGTTTTTTTTTTATTCTTGAGAAGGAAAATTTATTTGATTCTCAGTGAAAATTTATTCAAATATCATGAGCATTTATCTAAATGTGAACACTGAACTTTCATTAAACTCATTTGGAAGGATATCGATTGCATTTGTGTGATCAATTATTTCTCAGGATTTCAAAGTCAATGATGAGGGGATGATAAGGGGGAAGGAGGGGGGGGGGAAGGATAAGGAAATGCATGATGTCAAATTTGCGCAGTTGTTATCAATAAGAAAAAAAAAAAGAATAAAAGATAAATAAAAGTTGTCGAACCGTCATACTAAGACCGGCGAGGTTTTGTGGCAGCGACATTCGAGCTTCACTCAGCCTTTTCTGTGAGAGAAAAACAGCGCCACAAAAAGCAGCCATGAAAGAAGAAAAACCATATCACATCAAACAGGAATATATAAAATACATTGGTATAAATAGAAACAAACCATGCAAGGGAGAATGTAATGACTCGTGGAAGTCCACATGATACCAAAGAATATATCATCAATATATGGTGAATATCTTCCACTTTAATCAACAAATGAATTAGGAATAACACAGGTAATTGTGAATGGTTTTCCTTAAAGGAGAAGTCCACCCTGGTATTGAGTTTATATTAATAAAAAAAAAGAAAAATGAGAGAAACAGATGAGTGAAAGTTTGAGCAAAATCCGATAAAAAATGAGAAAGTTATAAATTTTTGAAGTTGTAATCAATCAAACACAACTTGGCAACTCTGTGACGTACCTTGCGAGCTCTTTTCCCATTTGCACAATACTGGATAATTCATAAATTTTCATTTTCTTAGTTGTTGATGATGGAAAAGATTTATTTCATACAGGTTTTATGTGAAACATATGTGCAATGATTATATCAATGGTGCACATTTTATTGCATATTTGGGTCAAAGTAACTTTTAGCTATGAACTCTATCAGCTAGAATGATGTGTGGGCCAATTTAGCACTTGATGATGGCAAATACATTGTATTTGGAAGTTCCTTTCTTACTTTCTATCTTTCTTTCTTTGGGTGAAGTTAAATGCATGATAAGCGATTATAAAGCTACCTCCGTGCTGCAGCACATTCCAATCTAAATTGTGTATGTCGCATTGTTTGGCACCAGTGGAATTTGCTTACTTTTTAGTCTTTTTTGCTGGTGGGGGCTCAGTGATCTCATAAAAAAAAATTATATAAAAGAATAAAGAGCATTTTTTTTCAAGATCAATGTCATTATGAAGCAACTTGTTGGTAAATTAAATGTGAAAATTGCTTTTGTTTT
This sequence comes from Heliocidaris erythrogramma, assembly GCA_025617745.1. Taxonomy (NCBI): domain Eukaryota; kingdom Metazoa; phylum Echinodermata; class Echinoidea; order Camarodonta; family Echinometridae; genus Heliocidaris; species Heliocidaris erythrogramma. The sequence goes on along the minus strand of CM046856.1, from coordinate 45,469,589 downwards.
TTGGTGATAACTTTTTTTTTTTTTTGCATGATTGCTCCATCAAAATTTTGCTTTGGCTGCCAACACTTGAATTAACTCAAATGTGAAATGAACAATTGGATAGTAATTCAGTGATAACCAATCAAAGATAACTATTAATTACAGTGAACTTCCCCATTATTTCACAATTAACATTTCTCTACAGTTTTCACTCATATGGAGTTAGAAAAACTTTATGAAAAAATACAAATTTATCAAATTCAAAACATTAACTCACAGCAAATTAAAAACTCTTTGAATTCATTTTAAAATGCAATAGTCAAAAAATGAGTTCTTGCAAAAGCAGGACATGTATTTTGAATGAAATTTGTCAGAGGAAGTGATATCAACCATGATGTATTGCACATTGATAAGGAAAAAGTTAGAGAAAATGATAACAAGAACGATATCTACATGTAGGTTAAAGGTTGATGACAATGATGACCACAATGATGATGATGATGATGATGATGATGATGATAAGAAGATACTCATGATCACAATTTGATGATGATGATAACGATGAAGATGATAATGAGAAAATACTAATGATCACAAATTGAAGAGGATAAGGATGATGATGATGACGACGATAATGATAAGAAGATACTCATAATGATCACAATTTGATAAGGAGGATGATAATGATGATGATGATAATGATGATGATGATGACGATGACGATGACAATGATGATGGCAGTAACAAGTTTTGTCTATGACATGGGAGATGGTAACAACAACATAAAATATAAAAAAATAAATATGAACAGGATGAAAATGAAAATGGGAAACATGACACTGATGACAGTGAATTACAAATGATAGGAGAGAGAGAGAGAGAGAGAGAGAGATGTATCAGATTTACAAATTGGAAAGTTAAGCAATTTGAACCCATCCAACATTTGTCCTACCAATGAGGGCAGAACCGTCATTCGTAAGCTGAAATTTGTATGTTTCCTCCAAGGAGATGAGCAGTTTAGTATCATGATTGTGATTCAGTACAGACCATCTGAAATGTTCATAAATGTTCACAGCTTATCCCAAAAAGTTTTGTTGCATATAAGGACAATGAATTTATGTAATAGGAGATGACTGTTTCATTTTGAAAGAACCTTGGTTAGATTTGACAAGGAAATAGCCCTATAATAGTAACAACCGTTGATAATGCTATAATCATTATATTGGCTGGAACGGGGGAAAATGTGATCATTTACAAATGATGAGAAGAACGGATAATGAGATGCTGACAGAGATAAATAGGAAGTGAGAAAGAAAAATGATGTCTATGGGCAACACAAGATGAAAAGATGATCTGAAGATGAACACGCTGACATACACTGGATGAATGGCAGAGCCAAGACAGCACTGTAGAAAAAAGAAGAAAAAAAAAACGGAGACAAGAAACACTTGGAAGAAACAGCAGCAGAATGATGTCACTTTTTTCCATGACTATGACGACAATATGGATAAAAAGGATGACCATGGGAAAAACCAGCAGGGAAAAACCAGCAGGGAAAATCAATCCAACTTGCAGTCAAGGAGAACTAAATCACCAACTTTACCTTCACAACACCATTAACTTATTTTTTAAAAAAAAATCATCAAAAACTATATACCAAAAATAAACACACACAATTTTTAAAAAAGTGATTACATCTTTTACACAAGAAAAATAAAAGGAATGGTGATATGGATGGAAATATTTGAATGCTTGTGGGGTGCACTTTGGGGTCAGGAAAAGCAAAGCAAAAACCTATATGGAATTCAAAGACTATAAAATAGATTATGAAAAAGGAATGATATGAAATTGGAGGCCAACCGAGAGGCTATGTCCGTGGAGGTTGTGCGGGATGGAGAGACGGGCTTCACTGAATCTTTTCTGTGGGAGACAAGAAAAGAGCCAAGATACATAGAGGGAGGGTGTGTCTCACAGGTACACATCATTTACATAGAGGGTGCTACAAAACCCACTTGCCCAGAGCAACGAAACTGTGCTGACAGCAGCCGAGAAAGCACACTGAATTCAGACTTGCCTCTTTAAAATGAGATCATAACAATCACATTTCCTGTACTGTTTTTTTTTTTTTTTTAAGTGAATTGTTTACATATGTATTCAAATTTACAACATGTATTCCATCCACAAACCCCAGATGAAATTTTTTTATTCAGTTATTTATACAAATATAAATTGTTGCTATGTCAGGCAAGATCAAGATATGTGTTCTAGAAGCAATTTTAGAACATTCTTAGCTTCAGAAGTATACATGAACTTTTAACTGGTATACTTGGGCAAGTAAATGTGATGCAGAGGCAAGTGCCAAATATACAGTGGCCTTGTTGGGCAAGTGTACAGTTGCGACTTAATATTAGACAAAACAACCTTTTGACATTTTCCAAGTACCAACTATACAAAAAAGTGATGACAAAATGTTTTGTGGTCATTATATAGTGATACGAGAAAAGAACAGATGTGAGGGGTCATAGAGAGTGATTTTTAAATCATTTTTTTTTTTTTTTTGGGGGGGGGGGGGGTGATGTGAAATAAAAAATTATAGAAATAATGTCCTGTGGGACACAGTGATATCCTGTACGACATACATGTACGAGCACAGTATGTCAAATTTCCATTTATTTTCTTTAACAAGATGAATCTCTTGCAGTGATAATTGATTATTATTGCAATCTGCCAGAACTTCATCATCATTCGTATGAGTGGTAGGCTTGGAAATGTTGTCAAAATGTCAATTTTTTTATCTAATACTAAAACCGCCCATAATTGTGTTTTTCACAACACCCCGAACATGTATCAAGAACAAAAGTTTAACAGGGGACTAGATACCAAGCTACATACATTGTACAGGTGGTATTTGATAGGGCTGAACATCGGAAGGAAACTAGAAATCATATAGCCTACATATGGCACAATTGAGCATGGCATTAAAACAATAGTGAAAGTCAGGACTACCGGGCATAAATCCTCTACAATTCAAACCATTTTGTGCATGGACATGAGATTAAGATATAAGGACAATGTTTTACACGTAGGACAATATGTGACTACATACAAATTTGCTGGGCTCAGAATGAAAGTACAGATAATTTTCACATTAATGATAAACTAGATTACATCACTAAACGTCAATACTATAAATGAGGGAAAATTAAACAACAAGTCTACATATGAACATATTACATTGACTAAAACAATAATACTTCATGGTACATACAAACAATTGTGAACTCCACTACCGTGATATGTTTATAGCAACTTATATTAGAGGACCACTTCAAGCACTGAATCTAAGATTCAACTCAAAGAGTACACTGCAGGAATAAATCTGATACTAATGTACATGTACATGTACAACTACCATGCATAAAATATTGACAAAAGTTCCTTGGTCGACAGCAAAGTACACTTCACTATTACAGCATTTTTTTTTTTTGGGGGGGGGGACCCATATTTTAAAGTATAACCTATAAGAAATAAGCCATTTCTACAATCTCATTCTTGTATTTTAATAACTTGATATTTTTTCTGATTCATTTATGCAATACATTAATCATTTTCTGAACATTACTGTTGTATTTCATTTTTTTGTTTGTCATGTCATTTGTATGGATGATGCCAAGCTCCATTTTCATTGATTACAGGACACTTTATACTGCATGTATGTACTTCATTTGATAATGAGTGTTATCAGAAACACTGGTCTACTCAAATTACTTTTGGTCGAAGCATAAGGATAACCTACATACATGTACTACCATAGATTCCTCCTGCAATGAAACAATGTTAACATTGCCTTTTAAAAATTCAAGAAAGCCCATAGAAAGTTGGCACACAGTCAACTGTTTCCAAGAGAGACTTCCTGTGTAACCAGAACAAATGAATAGAGCATCCGCAAGGGAGTAACAACCTCAAATGTAAATGAAAAATGTCATACTAGATTTCACGAAAGGAAGATAGCAGGCTTGCATCATTTACTTTTAGCTGGCAACCCGTTACTTCTTTTGAGAAAAAACGGTGACTCACTGGCACTATGACTATCCGAATATGAAAATAGTCACAGAAACTAACTTCGGGCCATGCCAGGCATTAAAAGAGCACCTGTAGAAACTTTCAATTTTCAATTGTGTGTATAATTTCTAAATGGTCTCCTCAATAATAAAAATAGATTCAAGTATTTATTCACTTTCCAGATTTGGGTGTGTTTTCCTTCTTTAACAAGTCAAGTCTTATATAAAAACAAGTAAATATTATCACTGTCTGTACCCATCTTCTTCTTTCTCTAACTCCCTCTCTCCCCCTCTCCGTGGTCTTATCCCTCTCCCGTCTTCTTACCCACTCTCCCTTATTGTTATCCCTCTCCCTTATTCTTACGCACTCCGTTATTTTCACCCTCTCCCTTATTTTCACCCCCTCTCCCTTATTCTTACCCACTCTCAATTATTCTTACCCACTCTCCCTTATTCTTACCCACTCTCCCTTATTTTCACCCCCTCTCCCTTATTCTTACCCAATCCTTATTTTCACCCCTCTCCCTTATTCTTACCATATCCCTTATTTTCACCCCCTCTCCCTTATTTTTACACCCTCTCCCATCCTCTTCCTATTCTCCTATATGAACACAGCTTCTTGTTTTGTCATGTGATCTTTTGGCTTGCCTTCTCAATATCCTGGCAATGACAAGTTTCATTGTTCTTATTCTCACAGTGCATACATACAGTGGAGCCAATAAATTATTCAAACACAGTGAGATATTCATACATACTCCTCGTGCCTCAATGATGGTGATGTACTAATTTGCCCGTGTTATAGGTGATGTACTGATGTTTAATCTGATATAAAATTCTTTGTATTACATTTAGTATCATTGTTGTTAATAATAGCTGTACTTTGAGACATGAATCTAATCTAGTGCCCACATTTTTTTCCCAGTGTATCCAAGAATCTTGAAAATGTATTCCAGAAAAATGTGTACAAAATGTATAATTCTTTATAATGAAATGTGATTAATTGTACATCAAATTAAAAGAGAAGTGTATAGCCTTAAAACTGGCATAGTAATAAGTCATGTTGCTTTGAAGATTGAACTCTAAGCGTTGCGGCGGGCTCTCATGTATTCTCTAACCTCCAATTACTCATAAAATAAGGATCAAAGTTCAAACGGTAAGTTCTCGTTTAATCCTACTAATTTTCTTTTAGTTGATGTACAATTTATTGTATTTCATTTGATAGTATTTTAACAATCTGAACTTAAACAGGGTGTTAAGTTGCTTGTTTTATGTATGAATTTCTCAGCGTGTCCAAATAATTATTGGCTACACTGTATGTTCAAAACACAATGGCCCGAATTCACAAAGGAGGTTTAAACCATGGGTAAGGTTTAAACCTCCGTAAGCGTACTAAAATAAGCGTAAATAAGCGCACATTGCCCATGCGCGCGCTCAAAGAAAATATATGATTGGATCGGATTCAGTGCGCACGTACGCTTAAAAACCCCAGGAGGGGATTTAAACCATGGTTTAAACCAAACCACCTTTGTGAATTCGGGCCTATAGGTCCACTGCTGAGAGCCAGAAGGGTGTTAAAGGGAAATCCAACCTTAATGGCAAGTTGCTCTGAAAGAAAGAGGAAAAATCAAAGAAGCAGATTGGTGAAAGTTTGAACGAAATCAGACAAGCAATAAGAAAGTTATGAATTTTTGAAAGTTGTAATCACTATACATATGGAATTTCAAATTGACCGAATACGTAATGTCATTGTGATGTAGCTGTGGACAATTCCCCCATTCGCTCCAAGACACAAAATGACTAAAATGTCATTTTTTTCAAAATGTATTACTCAGTTGGATCTTTTTCTTTCATGAGGACCTATAACAATATGCTATCTCCAATATACTTTGAGTACTGCCCCGAGGGTAAAGGCGCTTCGGAGAAAACCGCAAATTAGTGATATTTTTGTGTACGACAAACGGGAGAGTTGTCCGAGAATTGTCCACAAGTATGTCACAATCGACTCACCGAATTGCCAATTTGAGATTCGCATAGATGTAGTGATCTCATTTTTCAAAAATTCATAATTTTCTTATTCCTTGTCCGATTTCTTTCAAACTTTCACCATCCTGTTTTTATTTTTCTACTTTCACGCAAATCATCTTATTACCAAGGTTGGATTGCCCTTTGACTTCTACATTTTTTAATAAAGCGTCAATACCCTTCTGGTTTTTAGCAAACAGTATAATCTGTCATATATTCCCAATTTTCTATGAAAATTTACAAATATCAATATTTAGAGGAGGGAAAATAGGTTAAGAAGAAAACAAGAGTCTATCATTTGCAGTCACCTTCCTAGAAATATAAACTATCAAAATACTACTATCCCAATCATGAATTTCCATCAAACATGGACAATACAAAATTGATGAGGTATAACTTTGAGTAAAATACTGTATAGGCCATATATTTCGGAGGGGGGGGGGGGGGGGGGGGGGGGGGTATTTTCTCAAATTTCGCCAGTCGTAAATGGGTAACATGAGTAGTCACTTCAATTTGCTGTCTCCTGGTCAGAAATTCACCACTTCGCTTTGCAAAAGTACATCATCATTACATCATCATTGCTGTTTGTAGATTTGAGAATTTCTCTATCGCGAATTCAACCACTCGCGATATAGTGTGGTTAGTCCTATTTGCAAAAATTTATGGCATATACAGTATTTACACACCTTCTTAGCATACATACAGCATAATATCGTAACAGATAACATGAACTCCTTTAATCATTCTTAAGATCAACTCCATGAAAAGGACTTTTCTGAAGATGATAAATCAGAACAGACCACATATTCCATTATCACATGGATGGCAGAAAGCCACATAAGACTATTAATAGATTCACAAAACAAACAGAAGATTAATGGTTAAATTTAGTGGTTAAATTTCAATACTTGTCACTCAGAATTTGTAGATTTAATCTTGACAACATATTCTAGTGAAACAAACCCGTGGTTTTCACAAAGTACAATGTAGTGTTGATGTCTGCAAATGATAAACACTCCTTTCAACAAACAAAAAAGCATCACAAATGAAGAGTTTACACAATTTACATACAGATGTGAGAGAAATACTCTTCACTTTCTCTACACATTTTACAAAAGTTCTCTTGATGCAACTTGGCAATCGTGAGGTGTATACCACCAATGAGTAGTTGTCCTCTGCCTTTCAAGATAAAAACCACCAAGTAACCACTAAGTAACCACTTCTTGTTTAATCTGAATCAAATAGAAGCTACCCCCCATTTTATGGCTATGAATTAGTGTATCTAGGGGTTTAAATCCAACAGGAACAGTATTCTGAAAAATATATCAACCTACATGTTAACTTCTGCGTTAAAGTGTACCGATCACCAAAAAAAATATTTTGCTCTGTATATCAGGGGTTCCACGTCGCTTCACTACCGTGTGAGTCAAAATAAAGTCTACACTTAATAGAATGTTGCTATTCATTTTAAAACTTGATTTGAATGAAAAAATTATTATACATGTTTTGAAAAAGTATTTTGTCCTGCGTCATTTGGTACCATGTTTATGTAGTATATATGTTCACGCTTAGATGAACAGGAGGCATTATTTGCCTGAGTGTCAAAATGGACTTGCGCCAGAGTAGACCCTATTAAGTGAGGGGATAAAATAAATGTATCAAATGAGGTGCATTCATGTTTAATTAATTTTGTTGGGACGGTTTGAGCATTATTTGTATCTGCAAAGACCAAATTAATTGAATCAAAATGTTTTGTTCAAACATCACATAAGGAGTACGTTGGTGCAAGTTGATTATTACACTCTCGTAAACAATACCCCCTGTTCATCCAAACGTAAACACATACCACGCGAAAATGGTACCAAATTATGCACGATAAGATACTTTTTCACAATATGTATAATAATTTTGCGTTTATAACCGAGTTTTAAAGAAAATGGCAATTTTCTAAGTGTAGAATTTTTTTTTACTCACACAGGATACACGAAATATGACCTACAAATGTTGATTTTATAAAGAGATATAGCAAGTTGAAATACACTCCCAATAAACAAAACAGCGACTTGTGAGGACACTAGTTGATGCGACCGTACATGCTCACATAGAATAATGTCCTGCTCGGAACTGAACTCTGGGGTTTATGTTTTCCTTCACTTTCTTCATACTCCTTAACCGTTAACCCATAGAAGGCCAGGTAAAGTGTTTTTAGGTAGATCTTATACATTCTAGTTGTACACAAATTATTTTTTCAGTGATTGGTACACTTTAAGATGACAAAGTGAAGATACATGTACCTGTTTTCAATCTCCCAGCTAATATCACGTCAGTAATTAACGCGAGTAAAGAAATACAAACAATTTGGGATGTCTTCTGGAAGAAACCAAACCCATAAGCCTCAGATGGAGCATTAATGACCTGTTTGTACTTACAGCATAATAATCTCTCCATATAGAATTATCACAGCAACAACATCGGTTGCCATGGCAACCTAATATAGAGGACTACGGTGATGAGTCTCCAGGCATCACATCATCCTTGAGGGGGAAAACCTTCTCTGATCTACAATGCACTAAGTAATCATGAGGAGGAAATAATAGAAGTATTTGTGAAAATGGTTAGTATTCATCAATCACCATGACAACCAACCTTGAGACTATGATGGCTAGACACCTTGGGGAGACTCCCGGAGTTGTCCGATTTTCCCAGCTCACCAGAGTTGTTCTTCACCATGAGAGAACTGGGAGAGGTTTGGCTGTTCTGGATGTTGGGAGATGATCCATGTGAGGTCTGGAGTGTACCTTGGGCAGCTGTTAACACAAACAGAACAAGAGGAAAAAGTTGTAGAGGATTGTGTCGGATAGATTCCCACATAGTATTCAGAGCATCTCAAGTGTACCATCATCAGCGGTCAAGGGAAACCTTGGGTAACTATTAACGCAAACAGAACAAGAAATATAGTCACAGAGAGTTACTCAAGACAGTCTCACTAATATCCTAAGAAAAGATCTTTCTTTGATTCTTTGATTTTAGCTATTCTCTCCAAAGAGACGAAGCACCCAAAAAATATTTTGCTCTGAGTGTGTTGGGTTTCATTTCAAAATACAACCTACCAATATTAATTCTTACAATTTTTTTTTTTGGGGGGGGGGGGGGAGGGTGGATTTTATGTCTTTCAAACACCAATATCTCTTATTCTTTCCTACTCTTTCTCACTCTCTTTTTCCGTAATTCAAGTTGTTACAAGAGTCAAACCTTGTTGTTCCATGCTGGTGTTGTGGGAGCCCCCTTGTGAGAGACTACGACCAATGTCTGTCAGAGATCTGATCATGGGTAGGAGACTGCTCCCTCTCTTGTCTCGATGTTTCTTGTGACTCTGATGGTGATGCTTGCGAAGGAGAGCTTCTCGGACCTGTTCTCTCTTGCTCTCGTCCAACTGCTCTGACATGACCAATTTATCCAGGACAAGGTCTGAGGGGTAAAGAGAGAAGGATTTACCATTATTAATTATTCAGCATTACTCGGAAAGGCAAACTTATTCACTAGGACCAATGGGTCTCTGGCTAAGGAAACTTTCATTCTGAAAGTCTACCCTGGAGAGTCTAAGGTGGATTCTAACCCAGCCTACCCTGGTTCACCCACGAGTGTTTTACCATAGCTTTCTTTCAAACCAAGGTTCCCATCTGGGGTAACACCCTGGGCCCCGTAACATGCAGGTTTGCGATCAATTGCGAATTCGAAACCACTATTCTGATTGGTGAATGGCCTATCTAACAATACATTGTATGTGCATATACTGAACAATAACCTCGATTGGCTACTGCTATTTTGCAATTAAACTGCAAACCTTTGTGTTACAGGGCTCTGGAGTTACTCCAGATACATGTAAGCCCTCAGTGTGAAAGGTAAACTGGGTAAAACACTCACAGGTAACACTCACCAAGGTCCCATCTTGGGTATCACCCTAGTTTTAACCCAGACAGGACCTTGGTGTGAAAGGGATATGAGACATAGAAGATTTCTCTCACCTGCAATCTGGACAATGTTGTCTGCTTCCATGTCTAGACACACTGTACCATTAATCAGGCAATTCCTCAGTTCAAACAGACTGTGAAGGGGCAGTGTTGCTACGTGAGGTTTACTCCATCGGTCGGCATCCACGTCCACATCCTCTTCATACTTGATCCATCTGTTTATCAATAAATGAGAGATAATTCGATCTTTGAACCTTCAAAATAATGAAGGAAAAATTTTGATTTTCAAAATCAGTTGAAATTGCTTTATCTTCACTGTGTCAAAGTTTAAATAAGGCTGATATTGCATTCAGAATTTACGAAGAGTTAGATGTCTCTATCTCAAAGTTTAATAAGATCATGCTGCAATTACTGTGACACTTACACTCATCAAGAGAACTCATCAATCGTGCCTAATTTGCCATATTCCAGCCCCACCCCTTGCTTCATACTAACTCAACGCCTTAACAACTACTGGAGGATCTCATCTCTAGCACCACTTTGTTGAGTCCTACCTGGCAATCTCCTTCTACTTCTGCTCCCACCCTGAATCTTACCAATTTCTTGAAGACATCATTCCTATCACTCTTTGGTTGACCCTAACCTGCCATCTCTTTCCACCCTAGGTCCTTCTCTCATTTATTATCATATGAATTTCTGAAGGACTTCATCCTTGTCACCCTTGGCTGACTTTTTCCACTCCTGCTCCTACCCTGACCCTATATCTTATCAATATCATCAACTCTGGAGGATTTCAACCATAGCCCTAGTACCACTCTTATGAGCTAGCAAGCTATCTCTATTCATTCCTCCTCCTCCCATGACCCTATGTCTGGGGAGCGTTTCATCAATTATTTTGTCAGTGATTTTTACTGACAAATTTGCTCTCAGCCAATCAGATGCAAGGATTTCAATAGCTTATAACAGTTGTCAGTAAAAAGCGCTGACAAAACGCTTGATGAAACGCTCCCCTGGAAGACCTCATCAGTAGCATCCTTAATTTGTAAAGCCTACCTCGCCATCTCTTTCCACTCTAGTTCCTCTCCATCTGACCCGTAGCAGAGCTCCTCCATCTCGGTGAAGATCTCATGAGATTCATGACCCTCGTCAGCTTCATCACCAAGGATGAATTTCACTCTCTGTGAAGCATCTCCTGGACAGGGTGAAGAAAGGGAGAATCGGAAGATGGTTCAATGTGAATAATTAAGATAAATGACCTTCTGGGAGAAGTATACAACACATGCTCGAGCAACAAGTGGTCAATTTCTACCACAAACGAAAAAACCCCTGAAAGTAGAACAAGGGGATGTGGGTGATGCTTGAATGACAAGAATATAATGAGAGAACTTCGGGAAGGATTCTATGACACAAGTCTTACGAGGGTTATGTAAAATGCATTTTTAATTTAACTACGTCTGAGAACACGCCACATTTTCTTTTAAATTTTTGGTTAGTAATTAGTAGTTAGTCAAATATAATAAATATCAACGCCGTCAGCTATTGATGTGGTTTAATTACCGGTACCGTTTTTATCCAGAAGAAGGGCATCTGGTCTTGCGTCAGGGTCGCTGTTTGGAGAGAACGCATCCGATGTGGAACTACTGTTGTTGGCGCTGCTGTGGGAGCCGTTCTTCTTACTCTTGCTTTTGTGTCGGTGTTTGTGGTGGTGGTGGTGATGATGCTTCTGTGTCTGCTCTTCACTGTGTGGGACATGGACACCAACATAGATGGCATGATGACCTACAAGGAAAACAAGAAAAAAAAAAGGGTAATCTCAGTTAGTCCATAGCAGTTCAGAGTTTTCTTATGGTCTTAACTAATCAGCTTTCCCTCCTCAAATTGGCAACAATTATTCTTACTTTCCACTCCTACAAAGTTTGAAAAACATAATGTTTATTAAATTAACCAGTGGGGCTGAAATTTGCAAATTGTATGCAAAATTAGTGATTACATATTTTACACTGCATTGCCATTTTGGAGACAGTAATGAATAAGTAACAATTAAATCACTCTTATCTGTGAAAGGCACAACGTACTGCATTGGAAATAGACTCCAAATTTTCTGTGATTTTTTTATCTTTCTGCTCATGTATGTGTAATTTCTAGCATCCTGGATCAAAAGATCATGCAAAAACATCACTAAAATGAGACACAGTACTGCTATGGGTTCAAGCATTTTTCAGATCTCATACTATTGATTGAGAAAATAGTCAAGGAAAAGGACTTTTTTCAGTACATGGAGATGGAGAAATATATTCCATCTTGACTTCTATTTCAAAAATACAGTCAAACTTGCTTTAGTAACCACCCACATAGGAAGACAACTTGTCTATAAAGACTACACACCTTTTGTATCCCTTCAAAATAAAGTAGAGTTTGGGTCATGCAATTACATTGTGAAAGAGACTGTCTCAAAGCAAGTGGGAAAGGTTGATCATGTTTACATCAGAATTCATTTATACTGTGAGGTTTTGGGATCATCAAAATGAAATTGACCCGATCTCGCTGAAAAGCACATGTACTACACACAGAAATGGGTATATGGGACTGCACACACAAGTGGCATGAATGTTCGGCCTGAATATTTCAGCGGTTTCTCGTCATATTTTTAATATGGGGGCATTTGAAGAGCTTTCCTTTTCAGGGGACATTTCTTGTAAGATGTTCTTCCAAAATGACATAAAAAGGAATGAGAAAGCTCACAAATTATTTTTCACCTCTCCCAGAACTTAACCTCCTCTTTAAACAGAGTTTCATAATGAAAGATGTATTAAACTAGAAATGTGCATTGCTGGGGCCGCGCAATGCTAAATGTATCCCCCGGCACTGGCAGCAATTTGAAGGAGGGACAAAGACCCTCCCCCATCCCCTCCCTCAAACAAAAGGATGGTGTAGAAATTAGATGTGTAGGTTTCACTAAGACACATCTTCATATAAAATTTGAAAGAAATGTGTTGAGAGATATACCAAGATACATCTCCATACAAAATTTGAAAGAAATCCATCAAGAAATGTGGCCTGCAGAGTGCACTCACGCCATGCCCTGAAGTATGACCTTTGACCCTATAAAAGACGGAACACTGGTGGCAGCATCACCAAAAACTATAGGTTTTTAGATTACACCAAGAGACACCTTCATGCAAAATTTGAACGAAATCCGTCAAGAAATGCAGAAGTAAGAGTGCAAGAAATGGAAAAATGACCTTTGACCCTATATAAAGGACAGAACAATGAGGGCAGCATCACCAAAAACTAAATATGTGTAGATTATACCAAGATACATCTCCATACAAAATTTGAATGAAATCCGTCAAGAAATGCAGAAGTAAGAGTGCACAAAAGGGACAAATGAGCTTTGACCCTATAAAGGACGGAACAATGAGGGCAGCATCAGCAAACAGTAAAGATGTGTAGATTATACCAAGATACATGTCCATACAAAATTTGAAAGAAATCCATCAAGAAATGTGGCCTGCAGAGTGAACTCACGCCATCCCTTGAAGTATGACCTTTGACCCTATAAAAGACGGGACACTGGTGGCAGCATCACCAAAAAGTACAGATTTTTAGATTCCACCAAGGGACACCTTCATGCAAAATTTGAACGAAATCCGTCAAGAAATGCAGAAGTAAGAGTGCAAGAAATGGAAAAATGACCTTTGACCCTATAAAGGACGAAACAATGAGGGCAGCATCACCAAAAATTAAACATGTGTAGATTATACCAAGATACATCTCCATACAAAATTTGAACAAAATCCGTTGAGAAATGTGGCCTGCAGAGTGCACTCACGCCATGCCCTGAAGTATGACCTTTGACCCTATAAAAGACGGAACACTGGTGGCAGCATCACCAAACACTATAGGTTTTTAAATTACACCAAGAGACACCTTCATACAAAATTTGAACGAAATCCGTTGAGAAATGTGACCGCCAGAGCGCACACAAGAGTACACACAAGACATCTATCAAAATATGACCTTTCACCCTATAAAAGACGGAACACTGGGGGCAGCATCACCAAAATCTATAGGGTTCCAGATTTTACCAAGAGACACCTTCATACAAAATTTGAACAAAATCCGTTGAGAAATGTGACCGCTAGAGCGCACACAAACTATCCCCAAAAATATGGCCTTTTACCCTATAAAAGACGGAACACTGGGGGCAGCATCACCAGAAACTATAGGGGTCCAGATTTTACCAAGATACACGTCCACAGGAAGTCTGAAAGAAATTCGTCGAGAAATGTGACCGCTAGAGCGCACACAAGAATGTGACGCGGCGGCGGCGGCGGCGGCGGCGGCGGCGGCGAAACGCTGCTGAATCCAAAGTATCCTCCGGCATACTGCCGGGGGATACAATGAACCTGTCTATACAGACCGCTTGTGTCTCCCTTGAGGGGTCTTTCTATACACGTTTCACTACACTACGATAACATGCTTGAAGCAAAAAGCAATACAAAGACATCCATTCCTGCAGTTCTTGTACAGACAAAGAGAGTTGTTGAATAACAAATCTACAAGTTCCAGGCAACATCATCCATCACAGCCTCAAAAATGAATAAGACGGGAGAAAAGTTCAGCTTGATCCTGAAGGTCAAAATAAAAACAACTCATTCAAATGCCTCCTTGTCACAGCAATTCTGTGTTAACGGGTCTTTTCCCATGACCTACAGAAGCTGGGTATCTCCTGTATTTAGTCTATAGAGAATGACGGAATTCAGTGGACAATGGGTTAACCTTTCCAGGAGACCAATGGCAAAAATTGATGCACTTCTTTTTAGAACTATCTTGTTACAATGCTTTCACTTCCACTCTGTTTACATCTCTCATTCTTCATATTAGCTACGTTCATACAGGCTAGTGGTTTCGAAACTTTAAGTTAGCGAAACTTATTCCTATTACCGCAGCGAGGGTTCACACGAGCCTGAAACAACGAGCTCAAACTACAAGCCAAGCGGGCTTCGTGGTTAACCCCGGAACACAAACAGATCCTGTGTTAATAATTCGCGCGAAGGGTATGACCCAGAAATTTAATATGAACAGCGAGGTCATTCCTAACCATAATCTTGCGAAACTTAGAGTTTATTACTTTCACATGGGCCGAGACTTTGACGGAGGACCCCCCGCAGCTCGTGGTAAAGGTCTTAACCACAAGCTTGCTTAAAGTTGCGAAACCACGAGTCCGTTCATACGGTCCCTAACAAGATAACTTCAAGTTAACTTAAAGTTTTGAAACTACGACACTACGAATGAAACTTAAAAGTTTAGCTCCCATCGTGTGAACGATACTATTGTCTCATGTGCCTCTCTCTTTACTAACCTCTCTCTAGAAATCACTTTGCTAGAATACAGCTACTCCTGTACTTGCTGGACTACTAATACTTTTCTGTTGTCTTACCATTATTATTCATCATCTGCTTTTTACTTCCTATATAATGGCATTGCATCCACACAATTAACTCTTGGTCAAATCACATTTTTTTTAAATACAGCAGTCATCTTTACTGTGTAATGAACCCCCTCCTACCTCATTTGTGTACCGCTGTTTCACCTCACACCATGATGTATCATCTCCTCCCTATATTCAATTGCTTTACCACTTTCTCTATAAGGCCTGCTTTTGCAAGGCAAGGGAACGTTAAATTAATTGTTTCTAAATATACATGTACCCAGACAATGCCTGTGGCACTATGGGAGGCTCTGTATCTTTCTGTACATCATTTGCAAACATTGTCAATTTTCATAGGATACACCTCAAAAGGGACCAGCAATTTCTTCAAAGTACACTGTATTGACTCTAAATCAAAATAGATTCCACTCCATGTCTTAAACCCAGACGTATTTCTCTGAACACTCTTCTATTTGTATGGATATAAATTGCTCAATGTTTCAGCAGACAGGATGCCGGGAAAGGTCAACAGATCAAGTGCACTGTGCAATGGCCAAGCTGCTCTAATGACGCGGAGGATGCCGAGAAGATAGGGGCGGAAAGAGGAATGGTCGTCCCAAGCAGTCAATGTGCATGAGCAAAGCACAGTCTTAGTATATGTCTTGTAGATTAGGGATAGAAGATACATGCAGACCTGACATGGTCTCCTTTCCAAGCACAAACCGGCTTGGTCAGGTTGCAGGGTCTGATCATCTAGACTATCACACAGTTGGAACAGTTCTGTTTTCTAACTGCTCAAGATTAAATCAATCAAACTCAGGTTTCTGTAAAAGAATAATGTATTTTAGCGGGAAAGAATCTAAATCAGGGTTGTGTTTTCAGACAAATTTCTTTCTACAGGTGTACAAATGTTTTGACTTCATGTAATCCAGGAAATATATACATTCTCTTCACACTGGTACATATTCATGGAGCTAATGTGACATAAAGAAATGACATTTCTCATTCTTGCACATTTGATAATATCAGAAGTAGATGTAGAACTATTCATGCATTACCATCCCATGAGGTAGAGTTGATCAATAGCCTTCACGATCATGTAAAATATTGTAGCATAAGCAATAATCTTCATTCAATAATCTTTCACTATCTCAGCAGGTTATCAGAAGTAGAACTGATTAAAATGACATTCAACCTAAAATGATTAGAGGCATATTATGATGTCCCTGCAAAACGCTGTATTAAGAATTGTAGCTCAAGTGAGATTTTAAAAATAACATCGGCAGCATTAATTCTTTCACTTTCTCAATATATTCTTTATCAGCAGTAGATGTAGAACTAGTCAAACATGACATTCTGACATCCAAGAAAGTGGGTGAATTGAAAAATTGCCTATATACAAGCTTGAAAAAAAATGTTGTGGGTAAAGAGAGAATACAATATAAACAAATAGCATCGCTGAAATGTCTATGACATGGAAAACTGTTAGAAGCAATAATGAAATAGAACAATAACATCTCAAAACTTTTAAGTTAATTATTTTCTAAATATGTTCATCAATAGTTGCCGAAGTACTAGTCTAAGCTAATATTCAACTTCCTAGAAGGTAGAAGCGTGATTGCTGAAATGTCTATGCCATGTAAAATACTTAAGGGGCGAAAGTGAAATTGAATAAGAGTATTATCAAATCATTAAGTCTCCTGTTCACAAATGTTTCATCAGCAGTAGATGTAGAACTAGTTTTTTAAAAATAGTAATATTCAACCTTGTAAAAAGGAACCGGTATCATTACTGAAATGTCTTTGCTATGAAAATACTTAAAGCGAATTGAAAAAGAATAAGAGCAAGTCTTTTATCCTCAATATGTTCATCAATAGTAGATGTAGAACTAGTCAAACCCAATATTCACCTACCTAAAACCGAAGAAGCATGATTGCTGAAATGTCCATGACGTGCAAAATACTTAAATAGCTAAAGTGATATAGAATAAGAGCATCCTCAATCATTCTTTTTTTTTTCCTTAATATGTTCATCAGAAGTAGATGTAGAACTAGTCCAAAATCATATTCAACCTCCTAAAAAGGAAGAGACATGACTTACTCCATCCTGCATACAATGTACTCATAATACACACACTCTATAATGACTGCAATGATTAAAAATCCCCCAAATTGTAGAATATTCAATTTCCTCAGAACCATGGCAGCTTTCATAAAAATCATCAGAGTAAAGATAAATTTTATACATGCATTTTCTTAACATGACATATTAGTAATTACGCCTACTATTCCTTATTCATGGATATATACTGTACTTTGTTACCGATGCATGCAACAACACAACATAAATTTACTACCTTTGCCTGCATTCTTTGCTGATGACCAATCAGAATGAACGAAAATGCCATGGCCAATGTAGCATCCGATTTGCTCCTAAATGTATCAGACCTCCTGATAGTTAAAGCAATTATTGAATCAATGTCAGCCGGGAGAATGCACTCCATAATCTCTGAGGTGGAAAATAAGGTCATGGGAAGGCATTCAAGCCCTGTAGGACCTACCTAAGAGCAGGGATTAACACAACCCTGATTGTATCTGTTCCCTCTCCTTTCCCCCATCCTCGCCCCACGCTGCCCCAAATAAGATTATAAGACATTAAAGTTTAGCAATCATCTGAAAAAAATCATTCGTGTACAGCTAGAAAGTATACATTAAAATTAACCTCAAACAACTTTATCTGGCATTCTATAGGTCAAAGGAGCAGGAAGAATATAAAAGATAACACGAAGGCGAGCGCGAGGAACCGAACTCCGAGTTGGTTGCGTCGAGTAGTCGCGTCAAGTAGTCTACTCACGAGTCACTTTAACGCTTATAGAGAGTGTAATAATAAGACTTTCAATATTTCTTTATGGAAATAATATTTGAATATTTTGAATATAGCATAATGACATGGAAACCTCTTACATACAGAGCAAAATATTTTTGGGTAACTGGTACCGTTGCGTTTTCACAGTTATTTCTTCTGCAATCAGACAACATAAAGATGTATAGCGGCACAATATGTCTGTGTAGTGATCTTGATTTTGATGATTAGCACCCACCCATATTTGCTCTCTACTCTAATAGATCCAAAACTTCATAATGAGTGTCTTGAGGACAGTATTTCTCCTCTGGAGAAACATGAATTTGGAATCATGTTTCTGAGTTATGACAACAGAGGTTCATACAATGCTCAACAGGTGCAATGCATTTAATTGCAAAAACATCTCCATCTATGCTGGAGACATGAACATGTGTATCATAAATTGGACTTGATTGATAAAGCACATGTCTCTTTGAAAACACAAACTACAATTTACTGCTAGTACCAGTACTTCTATAAAATTTAGTTTATATAATAGTTGCTATAGTGTGTATACTTTTTTTTATTTGTTATTGATCTATTGCATGTTCTAAGTTTCTTTCATAGTTTTTTTGTATTTTAATGTAAATATAATGACTTTTGTCATATATATATATATATATATTTTTTTTTTTTTTTTTTTTTTTTGGGGGGGGGGGGGGGCAGGGATAATAAAATCAAAATTGAATTGAATTGAATTGTATAGTAACCCACAGCATTCTGTATGTTTCCCCATTCCCTGTATTTATTCGATAGTAGCTCAATATGGCATAGAGTTTAAAGAGGATAGCCTTGGCCTTATAGATGTCGATAACTCTTTCAGAAATAATCTTCATCTGCCTGCAATATTAGAATGACAAAGAATTCTATCACTCCACCGATACTGGGAAGTATAGTACATTTAACATGGTACGAGAGTAGAAATCTGCAGGCTGTTTATATGTGGTATAGTATTGTACATTATGCCCAAAGAACAATCAATAACGTATGTATTTTAAATTTTTTATGCTGTGGAATATCTATTTATCATGCCATCTTCCGGACATCTTCCTTGCACAAAACAAATACGATGTAAATGTGACATCTTTTCCTTTTTTTAGTTGATAAGATGAAAGATGAAAGATGAAATATGAAAAATATGGAGAGTGAACACCTACAAAATGAATTATCATTTGGAAACTGCACAAGAGGCAGACTACTAATTAAAACAGGTCATGCGCCAGCTACACTCCATGGAACCACACATATGTAGAATGCACCACTACATGAATGAGTTAATGAGACATCTGAAATCATATGCAACGATGAATTCAGTGAGCAAGTATGTTTATGATGAAGTGGTACTGCGCACTTGAGATCATTTACACATTGCAACGTATGTTTCCCTTGATGTCTTTTTCAGGCTGATGAATCCCCCGCTGCCAACATTGTTGCCAATTTAGATGATGGTATAGGCAGGAGGATCAATGTGTGGTTGATAATCCTATCATCTGAGACAGGTGTTTAGTGTTCCTGTACATATATGTTCTCAAGCGAATCAGGAATTCAAACTGTTCAAACACAATTACGTCAACTATTTGAAAGATACCAATTAAGCCACATGAATTGGTAATATCGATGTAACCATTTTCATGGTACATAATAAAAAATAAAATCAATATTAATGGTAGTTCTCTAATATCACTTTTGATTATTTGTAATCAACACGTAAGCTATACATCGATATCAAGCAGGGTCCTGCAAGAAACTCTGAAAATTATAAATTCTCAGAAATGCTATATTCTACAATTCCAATCTTGTTTATTGATTATTCAAGGTCTGCTTGGTGAAGCCTAGATACATGTGATAATGCAATAATTGTTTAACAAGTAAACAATGTGTATCATCTGTACACATGAAGCAGTGGGTGGTAGAAGAAGTTTTTCCGACATTCAGTTTCTTGTTGAAATGTACCTCTTTTCTTTTTTTTTTAAAGCAATGGAGATGCATGAGTATACAATGATATTCCGATCTAATTCCTAGATTTGTAGAATTTCCACTGATAAAAAGATTCAGGCACACTTTCTTTTATTTTTATATGACATTACAAAATAGAATTAAGTCCTTTCCACACATAAGCATATACAGAGAGTGATGCCTAGCTCTTTTCCCTCCCTTTTTTATTTACCCGATTTCAATCACACACTACCAGCAGAAAGAACAGAGAGAGACATAGACAGAGACAGAGAGACAGAGACAGAGAGAGAGAGAGAGAGACAGAGAGAGAGAGAGAGAGAGACAGAGAGAGAGAGAGACAGAGAGACAGAGAGAGACAGAGAGAGACAGAGAGAGAGAGAGAGAGACAGAGAGAGAGACACAGAGACTGAGAGAGAGAGAGCGACTCAGTAGATGTAAAATATGAGGACAAAGCAAGTAGACATCTGTTAACCGATCTTCTTTTCACCATCACCACCCCTTTAAGAATCCCTTACCGAGAGCCTCACACACTGTACAAACACATGCGATGTGTTCTGAATCAATATATCCCACCGCCGACACCAGTTCTTACATGCCTGCCTATGACGCACACTACTCAGGCTACTTGCCTGTTGAGAGCCAGAAGGGTGGTAACTCTATGTTAAAGTATAGGAGTTATCGCTCTTCTTGCTCTCAGCCAGACAACATGTCTTTATAGTCCCATCACTTTGCAAGCAGGATGGAGGGGAAAAAATGGTGAGAAAAGGGGTATCTGACGTGTACACTGATAAGTTTCCAAAACATGCGTCACACATAGAGGGGCTGTAAGTAGGCTTTAAGTAATTTCTTTAAGATTTGAAATCTGTCTCATTCACGCTTTGCTTGTACAAAGACAAAGTTTATAGTTAGCAAAGAATAATACAGCAAAGCTTCATTAACGCTTTAGCTTCACTAATTTTTTTTTTTCAACACTAAGAATATATTTGGCATAGTATACCAAGAGTACATGTAAGAGATATAAATGAAGCATCGGTATTATAATTATTTGTAGATCGTTCTTGACCAAGTACAAAGAACTGAATGTAGAATGGTACCGTGTCATATAAGATAAATTGCATGAGTCACGAAGGAGAGCAAAACATTCAGCAAAAATTTTGCAGAAAAATAGGAAACAATGATATCAGCATTTCTCAAAGCTTTTTATCCATTTTCTACCCTCAATTGCATTTGGACATATACATGTACAGGTAGTCATTTTTTACACCATCTTCGTTTGCAGCAACTTCACTGGATAAAGGGAGCATGGGATACAATTTTTTCTTCTCAGCTAGAAACCCTACATGCATAATAATGATGAATAATATTTTGAGGTGATAAACCCAAGCCTTCAATGCACTCATAACATATGCATAATGCCATAGACTGCCTTGGGGCTATGGCTACATTTAGCACATGGCTCATTATCTTTATATACACCTGGGGAATCATCTTCAGCTTTGCTTATGTTTTCATAAACTGGTTGTCATAATGTGAGCTTTGACTTTGACAGAGAGAAGAAAGAAAAATGTTTTAAAATAGATGAATTGTATCACATTCGGGTCCGCTTGCTATTCATAAGGACCGCTATTCATAGAAAACCGCTATTCATTTAACACGCGTTATGAACAGCGGTCCTTATGAATAGTTATATGAATAGTAGTCCTTATGAATTGAGGTCCTTATGAATGGCGAGGTAATTTGTCTATGGTTTGCTCGCTATTTAGAAGGACTGCTATTCATACAAAACTGCTATTCATTTAGTCACGCGTTATGGATAGCGGTCCTTGTGACTAGCGAGGTTACCCCATATTTACGGAATGCATGTAGTACAAAATTGCTATGATTACCTTTTTAAAATATATTATACATTATGAGAATGAAATCATCATATCTTAGAAGATTACTAGAGATACTTTATGCACTTCTCAGTTTCCATATTGTCATCACGTAGTGGAATATTCATGAGGCATGAGAAATAAACAAACTCACGAACTGGGCATTATGAAAGCAAGGATTTCTTTGAGCCAAGCAGCCATTTATTAGACCTCCTGGCACAATACAAGAAGATAGACAGATAGACAAAGACAAAGACAAAGACAAACCAGATAAAGAAAGTGGTTGGTGGAAATGAGTATCAACAGAGGAGTCAAAAGACAGAGACAGTGAGGAATATTGAAGCACAAATAAATATATAACTCTATGGAAATACAAACATGTAACAATGAATATAAAGACACAGACAGAGAATAAAAAGATGAAGAAGCAGATTATGAACTAAAATGCTGGAGGAAACCTACTGAAAGACATCAAATAGGGCAGGCCTTGACAAAAAGGTACATTTGCAGACTGGCTCATTGTTCTTTTTGTCTTTTTTCTTTTCAAAAATTGTCTCTTTGTTCGCTCAATTTCCCCTACCTTTTAAATGAATTTCCTGAGGAACATGCAATAACAGTACAAAAAATCTTTCACGTTTACAGTATTTGGACAGTACTATTGTTGTAATAGTTTGATGACCTGCAGAAAAGCAATCCCATTCCACCACTTGTCCTTATTTTAGTACGGATTTAAAAAAAAATAACTTACTAGTCCTCCTTTGATTCCATCACGTATAATGTTAAAAAAACGTGCAATTCTTTCTCAAAGAGCATTACTTCTTTTTATAAATGATACAATAGAAATAATTGTAATATCATTCTCTTGTGAAAGTGACAACTCTGAATATTCAGTTAAGAGCTTGTACTTTGAAGAAATCATGAAACTAAAATCAAACATCCTCCAAGACAGAATCTCCCAATGACCATTTTTTATATCCACAATATATTTTTAAAATGTTTAATTCAATTCCATTTGATTTAACAGTGAAGAATCTCACGTGGACAGGCAATTATCCACAACTTAATTATCCTAACAAATATCTTGTCAATTTCCAAGCATTCATCATTTCATATTCACTATTTCACAGGAACATGTCCGAATCAACAAATCAAAAGTTTGATCACATTACATTTCATCAGAATTCTGATATCTTTCTTCCCCTTTCCATCGCTCATCCTTCCAACATTCCCGTTCATTCATCCCAAAAAATTCCTGCAGTAGCTTTCACTTTATAAAGGCAGACTGATCACGGAAAAATACCCCCCTTAAATCTCTCAATTCTTTAGGCAGGCGAGCTAAAGGCTGTTTTCATTTCAGAAAGGAGAAAGAAATCGCCTGAACACCAAAATCTGGGTCAGGATTACGAGTGCCAATACTCAGCGGCATAATCCACGGCCAGCCATAGAAGTGAAATGATGCCTTAAATACTCTTAGTATGATGCAGTCATATTCAGACTTCCACTTCTGTCAACCAATTCCATTTTATTTTGATGCCTTTTCAAAAAAGTGAGTCTTGATTAAACCTATCCTATTTTAGTTTTGATGCCTCTTCAAAAGTGAGTCTAAATTCAATGACGTCAAAAGATTATGTTACATGATACAAAACTGTTTTAAAAGGGTGCTTTGTTTGTATGACTTTTCGAAGACATTAGACATCTTGATATTAAATTGAACATGCTGACACAGTTTCCTAATATTTTCAGGAATTTTTTTGAAGCCCATCTTCTTTTTATTGGAATGGCAAAAATAGCAAATTAGCAACCCTCAGAGGTTCCAGCACTAACTAACCGATTTAAATACTATGCACAAATATAGCATCATATAATCCATCAATGGGGTGTTCTGATCTAAATATACAATGTTGTTAACCCATGTCAAAATTATTTTTGTGCACTGTGGTCATTTTTTAGAAAACAATGCTCTCAACTTCTCATTCAAAGGGGCCATCATAGGTTTTTTTTTTTTAATTATTATTATTCACTTGTATTACATTGTGAACTCCTTTTGTCTTTCAGCAGATTATATTTAAAAATGTGATACTAGATCAAAACTTTTCAATATTCTTTGTATTGTGGCAACTTATCATTAAGTAAATTGCAAAACATCCGGAGTATAATTGTTGAAAACATTGTAACCTTTGCAACTTATTGTACTCACTACTCAATGGTTACATTAGAAATATCTTGAATGGAATCTGTTAGCTTGATTTAAAAAAAAAATTCTAATAAAATTATGAAAGGGTTATAAAGTATTTTTTCTTTAATCAATGTTTTCTTGTTGTCCTGCCATTTGTCAAATATGCAATCCATCTGAACCTTATACCTCTCTGCCCGCCAACCACACCCCCTCTATCTCTTCTGGATCAAATTAGAGTTCACAACACAAAAGAACACATTATACAAATGAATCTTGAAGTCTAGCATGCCCACAGTAATTCAGTTTCATTCTGTATGAATAAAATGACTTATCTCATCAATAACAAAATGCATCTTTACTCCTGCTAAAGGTTCCTTGCATCCAAATGCCCTGTTCTCCTCCACACAGAATTGTTAATATCCATTACCTGGGTGCCTTAGGGATTTCTCATTTCTCTTTTCTATCATCTTGTGTGTGCTAGCGATATTCCCTTTTCCCTGGTACATGTATATTGTTGGAATGCATGTGTCTCAGGGCTGACGATAATAATTAAATTTGATAGCAAAGCTACCAGGAATCCCTAATGCTATTATTCCTTTAAAATGAGAATACGCATTGAATGTGCAGAAAGATGAAAGCCTTAAAAACTGCTCCTTCTGAATGAGAATGTATGACTCGCCCAAAGAGAGTATAGTGCCTCGTTTTGATATAGTGATTTCTTTTTTTTTGCATTTAATTGACTATTGACCATTAAATGAAAACTTTGGTAGCGAATGGGTTTACAAAAACTAAGCCATGTGAGCAACCTGTATTATTGTAACGTTAGGTATTTAGGCATGCTGAACACATGTTCCTTACGTAAGTTTTTTTATGGTAATTTGTTATTACGTTTCCGAGGGTTACCGTTGCGAGGACCAATCATAGAGCAGCACACCTCGGCACTTGGTTTTCTCTCTACACGGAACTTTTTCATTCTGCTGCAATGTTCCTGACATAGCAACACGTTAAAGGAACAGTTGCCATTCTGCTATAAGTTTGTTTTATTTACCATGCGGGGATTGAACTGATTTTTCTCCGGCGTCACTGCATGAACTTCACCGAGATTCAGCGGGCCATGTCTGGGACTGGCAACCTTCTAACTTTGATTTCGATATCGCTCTTCAACATTAACGTTTGATTTACCAACTTTGCAAGCTGCTTCTTCATCACCAAACTTTTTGTTACCACCATCTTTCAACAACATTGATGCTTGTCACCGAATTTCATCGTTTCATCTGATTTCCAGCGAACACTTTTTGATATCGCCGACTTATCTGTGACATTGGCTGCGACATCACCCCATCACCACGTCGAATTCCTGATCACTTCTCGTCGCATCACCCGCATGGACTTAACATTTACCAGAGTTCATCTTTAAACATCTTTCCTATTTTTACGTAATTTATCATGCCAGCTCGTAAGTTGTGTTCAGCTTAATTACGTTAGACACATTCTAAATTTTTGTTATACAAAAAGGAATTAATTTCAAATAGTTTATTTTATTGACACGATTGACATTGTATTTTAACGCATAACATTTAGTCAATCGTTACATAAACTCATTTTTTATATTTAGTCAACCATATTTTAGGCCAGCAACAATTTTACATTCTTGGCCTTGATTCATTTTATGTATCTTATGTATTTATCTCTTGCGGGGTATTGAATAATATAACCCATTGAACCCCTTAAAAAAAAGTAGTTGGTCTTTTAATTCTGTGTTTTTTTTAATTTGTGATGAGATTGATTTCTTGATTTGATGAATGATGATTTTGATTTCATTTTTGTGAAAGTCACAGATCATAGTCCACTACAAATTGGTGACCCCGACGTGATCGACATAGGGGTTTATTAATTTTATTACATTACTGCTAGAATAATTTTGATAGAATTGACGGGGTTATACTGTTAATTTTGCAAGTGATATAACATTGTGAACATTGGTATTGTCATTAATTGATATAGACTTTCATTTGTCTATTCATTATTGTATGCATTGCTCAGTGCAATCTCAAAACCAGTCCAGTCTTGATAAGTGGAGTGGTAGTACAACTATGGTTGACACACAGTCGGAGGCGAGGTCATCTGCTAGTTCAGACGCGATGATTGGCGCAGTGGGAGTAAAGCTACCCCCCTTTTGGCGCAACGACCCCGATGTTTGGTTTGCGCAGGCAGAAGCGCAATTTGCAATGCGCGGTGTCACTGTCGAAGAGACAAAGTATCACCATGTCGTTGCGGCATTACCAGCAGAGGTAGCGCAAGATGTTAGGGATGTACTCATTAATCCTCCTACAACCGAGCCTTATACCACATTGAAAACCGAGTTAAAAGCTCGAATGACGGAATCTGAGCAGCGACGCGTCCAAATGCTTCTTACTGAAGAAGAATTAGGTGACCGAAAACCTTCGCAATTATTGCGCCGTATGGAACAATTGATGGGCGAGCAGAAGGTTGAGAAGGGAATACTTAAACAATTATTCCTTCAGCGCTTGCCGCAAAATGTCCGTTTGATCCTAGCTTCAACCAGCGAGTCGATAACGCTCACTGACTTAGCGGCACTAGCCGATCGTATCCTTGAAGCACACATTCCGTCTGTGAACGCAGTAAATGCAGCACCGACAGTCGCGGCAAACAATATTACTGCACCGGCTTCTTCAGCAAATGCTACCCTTACCGAACAAGTGGCGGAATTAACGAATCTTGTACGCAATCTTTCGGCCACTGTTAGGAAACTGCAACGTAGCCGTAGTCGTAGTCGCAGTCGTAATCGTAGCGATAGAGGCCAGGCACAAAAGAATGTACGCGATTCGATACCTAGCACTTCAGCAGAAGACACTGGTCTTTGCTGGTATCATGCACGCTTTGGAGAAAATGCGTATCGTTGCAAGTCTCCCTGCACATACAACACTAACCAGGGAAACTAATAGATCAGAGGGTTGCGGCGACGAACTCATCTGGTAAATCGGAAAGTCGCTTATTTTATATTACGGATATAAATTCGCGCATGAAATTCCTGATTGATACGGGAGCAGCAATTTCCGTTTTCCCGCCGACAAAGCAGCAGCGACTTAAACCATTTGCGCTTACACTTCGAGCCGCTAATGACTCGCGTATCAAAACATACGGACAACGCTCGCTTACGTTGAATTTGGGTTTTCGCAGATCATGTCGTTGGATTTTCGTAATTGCTGACGTAGCAACGCCCATACTAGGTGCTGACTTTTTGCACCATTTCGGATTTCTTGTGGATGTTAGCAAGCGTAGATTGATAGATCCACTCACGAACATGCAGGTTTCTGGCAAACCAGCATTTTGCGCGTCAGTTGGTCCCGTTTATGACATATCGGGTGGTGATGATCAGTTCGCAAAGATGTTGCGCGAGGAATTCGCCGATATCACCATTCCAGTCTACCGCTCACAGGATGTGAAGCACAATGTTGTGCATCATATTGAGACGCGTGGGCAGCCTGTTTTTGCCAAACCGCGCCGCCTGTCTGGGGATAAGCTAGAAATAGCACGCAATGAATTTCAGCATATGTTGGATTTGGGCATTGTTCGACCGTCAAACAGCCAGTGGGCCTCACCATTACATATGGTTCCCAAAAAGTGCACCGGCGATTGGCGTCCTTGCGGTGATTACAGGGCATTAAACAAGGCTACGGTACCGGATCGTTATCCTGTCCCGCACATACAGGATTTCACGGCAAATTTGCACGATAAGCGCATATTTTCTAAGATAGATCTCGTAAGAGCGTATCATCAGATTCCCGTTGCAGAGAATGACATATGCAAGACAGCCATATGTACGCCTTTCGGACTTTACGAATTCGTCCGTATGCCGTTTGGTTTGCGTAACGCAGCGCAATCGTTTCAACGATTTATTGATCAAGTCATCCGCGGACTTCCGGGCGTTTACGCATACATTGATGACTTGCTCGTTGTAAGCGAGAACGAAGAGGAACATAAACGCCACTTACGTTTACTCTTTGACAGGCTCCAAAAGTTTGGTGTTATCATTAACCCAAACAAGTGCGTTTTCGGGCAACCGGAGCTTGATTTTCTCGGTCATCATATCGACCGTCACGGCGTTAGTCCACTTCCGGACAAAGTGGACGCCGTACGCAATTGCAGCGTACCGAAATCTGTGAAGCAACTGCGGGGATTCTTGGGGTTAGTGAACTTTTATCGAAGGTTCATTCCTCAGTGTGCTAAGACCCTCCTACCGTTAACCGATCTTCTCCGAAATCGCAACAAACGGTCACGGAAACCGTTAGACTGGTCACGTGAATGCGATGCTGCATTTTCCGAGATCAAAGACAAATTGGCAGAGTGTACACGGTTAGCGTATCCGAAGGCCGAGTGTCCCTTAAGCTTGATGGTAGATGCATCAGACCGCGCTGTTGGTGGAGTGGTTCAGCAACTCCATGGCGACGCATGGCAGCCTATTGCCTTCTTTTCGCATAAACTGCAATCCGCAGAGACTAGGTACAGCGCATTCGGTCGCGAGCTCTTGGCTATTTATCTCACCATCAAGCATTTCAGGTACATGCTAGAGGGTAGGCAGTTCTGTATCTACACTGACCACAAGCCGTTGATCTACGCGTTCAATGCGAAACCAGATCGCTACAGTCCGCGCGAGATTAGGCATTTAGACTTCATTTCGCAGTTCTCGACCGATCTACGACATGTGAAAGGTCATGAGAATGTCGTTGCAGATACTCTTTCTCGGCCGGATGTTAGCACTTTGCACACCGATACTCGGGTCGATTTCACACTCTTAGCTGAAGCGCAAGAAACAGACTCCGAATTGCAAGAATTGCTTAAGTCTGAATCTAAAACTAGCATGGTACTAAAGGCTGTGCCTCGTTTAACTACTGGTGGCACAATGGTATGCGATGTTTCTCATGGGCTTACTCGTCCTTATGTCCCGCGAAGCCACAGAAGGGCAGTCTTTAATGCAATACACGGATTGTCCCACCCTGGAGTGCGTGCAACGCAACGCGCAGTTACTGCTCGCTTTGTTTGGCCCGGTGTGAACAAAACCGTGCGGAAATGGGCTCAGGAATGTCTTTCGTGCCAAAGGTCGAAAACTCACAGACATGTCCATGCACCCTTGGGTACCTTTAGTGCCCCTGACGCGCGTTTCATGCACGTGCACTTAGATATAGTTGGTCCGTTACCTCGCTCAAACGACAACGCGTACTTATTAACGTGTATCGATCGGTATACGAGGTGGCCGGAAGCCATCCCCATACCGGACATTACTGCAGAGACAGTAGCGAGAACCTTTGTAGGAAGATGGATCGCAGTTTTCGGAGCGCCTGCTACAGTTACAACCGACCGTGGTAGACAGTTTGACTCTCGCTTGTTCGCTGAGCTGACGAAGTTGTTGGGAGCAACACGAACTCGTACCACAGCGTATCACCCTGCCGCTAATGGGTTGATCGAAAGGTTCCACCGTCAACTCAAAGCAGCCCTTAAGGCTCACGAAGATCCACGACACTGGAGTGAGCAATTACCCATGACACTTCTTGGTATCCGTACAACAGTCAAAGAAGATTTGTCATGTTCGCCGGCCGAGTTAGTTTTTGGTACAACTCTGCGATTACCAGGTCAGTTCGTTGCAGCCCAACGAACCGAGTTAGATCCGAGCGACTACATTTCTCGTTTGCGCCAGCACATGTCTTCGTGTCTTTTCACTCCTACAAGAGCGAAGCAAGGCAGGACCCATGTCCCCAAAGACTTATTCAAATGCTCGTATGTCTTTGTTAGGGTCGACGCGGTGCGCAAGCCTCTTCAACAACCCTACAAAGGGCCTTACAAAGTGTTGAAACGGAATGACAGATTTTTCACTCTTGATATCGATGGCAAGCGCGATCGGATAAGCATTGATCGGTTGAAGGTAGCGTATGTAGAAGAGCGTGCTAGCCCCGACGCAAGTCTCGCTGACAAGTCGACTTGCACTCAAAAGGTCGCTAAGCATACGCCGCCAGATAGTATTACCACTACTCCTCTTATCAGAAAGACAAGGTCAGGAAGACATGTCAAGTTTCCGCAGCGATATGTTGCATTTTGTCAGGAATAGTTGAATAAGACATATCTCACCTCTCAATGTTGCATTTAATTGGCTATGTTTGATTCAAACAAGAATCATTTGAGAATCATTTTTTTGGGGGGTAAAGTTATTGGCACTGAGTTGAAGTGTATGTGATTTAAAAAAAGAAGAAAACCTATAAATTTAAGGGTTTAGTATATACTATAAGCATATTGTGTGAAGTTCATGATTATTCAGGAACTTTCTGTGCAACAGCAAATGTTAATCATTGGCTTGTGTTTTTGGCTTTGAATAGACAAGTTAACTAAATGTGCAAAACGCCACCACAGGCGAAAGGAAGTAATGCGTGGAAGGATGTTTTTTTTTAAGGAATAATTTAGGTAAAGCAAGCCACGTTAAAATGGTGTTTATTTAAAGTAGATTCATAAGTGGTATATTTGTATTTGTCGTAAGCAATTGATTATCATGACTTCCTTACTACGGGGGGATTCGATATAGTGCCTCGTTTTGATATAGTGATTTCTTTTTTTTTGCATTTAATTGACTATTGACCATTAAATGAAAACTTTGGTAGCGAATGGGTTTACAAAAACTAAGCCATGTGAGCAACCTGTATTATTGTAACGTTAGGTATTTAGGCATGCTGAACACATGTTCCTTACGTAAGTTTTATATGGTAATTTGTTATTACGTTTCCGAGGGTTACCGTTGCGAGGACCAATCATAGAGCAGCACACCTCGGCACTTGGTTTTCTCTCTACACGGAACTTTTTCATTCTGCTGCAATGTTCCTGACATAGCAACACGTTAAAGGAACAGTTGCCATTCTGCTATAAGTTTGTTTTATTTACCATGCGGGGATTGAACTGATTTTTCTCCGGCGTCACTGCATGAACTTCACCGAGATTCAGCGGTCCATGTCTGGGACTGGCAACCTTCTAACTTTGATTTCGATATCGCTCTTCAACATTAACGTTTGATTTACCAACTTTGCAAGCTGCTTCTTCATCACCAAACTTTTTGTTACCACCATCTTTCAACAACATTGATGCTTGTCACCGAATTTCATCGTTTCATCTGATTTCCAGCGAACACTTTTTGATATCGCCGACTTATCTGTGACATTGGCTGCGACATCACCCCATCACCACGTCGAATTCCTGATCACTTCTCGTCGCATCACCCGCATGGACTAACATTTACCAGAGTTCATCTTTAAACATCTTTCCTATTTTTACGTAATTTATCATGCCAGCTCGTAAGTTGTGTTCAGCTTAATTACGTTAGACACATTCTAAATTTTTGTTATACAAAAAGGAATTAATTTCAAATTGTTTATTTTATTGACACGATTGACATTGTATTTTAACGCATAACAATTTAGTCAATCGTTACATAAACTCATTTTGTATATTTAGTCAACCATATTTTAGGCCAGCAACAATTTTACATTCTTGGCCTTGATTCATTTTATGTATCTTATGTATTTATCTCTTGCGGGGTATTGAATAATATAACCCATTGAACCCCTTAAAAAAAAGTAGTTGGTCTTTTAATTCTGTGTTTTTTGTGATGAGATTGATTTCTTGATTTGATGAATGATGATTTTGATTTCATTTTTGTGAAAGTCACAGATCATAGTCCACTACAAGAGCAAGAAAGGCAACAACTCTTTACGTGCCACTGAAATAATGTGCCCCTGTCAGGGTATATTTCTCAAGGGATAGATTTCCCAACATCTTTAGTATACTATTAATAAATGGTTAGGAGTGCGTTGGTGCGATCTGGTAACACAAAGGTTTTTATCGTGGTCTACTATACGCACAAGGCGCAAGCCGAGTGTGTTGGACACCACGATAAAAACCTGCATGTTGCCGGATGGCACTAACACACAAACTCACAACCATGTATTAATAGTTTTATAAAACGGGTCGTCTACGACCCGTTTGGTTACGAACCCCATAGAAACGCCAAGAGTCTTACAGTCATGGAGGCTGCCTTTTGCTTTCCTGGATGACATCACATAAGCGCAGCCAACAAAAGTCATGCGCGTTTCAGTGCGCGCATGTAATCCCTGCGCTAAAATGAAAATTGAACTATGCGATTTCATTGTTTTAAGTTTGCATACACCAGAGGTACGCGTACGCGCAGCTCAGCCATGCGTTAGTACCTTTTTGCCATGCGTTAGTACTTTTTTTTTGCATGGTCACGTGGTGTCATTTGACCAATCAGGATGCCTGCATTCTTGAACCCAACCCGTTTTATAATTTTGATTTACAATTACTAAATTAGTACATACTGGTGATTAAGGGATTATCATGTAGCCAATTACACCTGAAAGTGGGTTATTATACGACGTTTGGAACGCACAGTGCTACTATTATTGTGACAATTCGCATTTGTGGCACGCCTGCGATTGTTCCAATTTGCACTCATGGCAAATGAAAGGTTAACTCTTTCTCTCACCTGCCAATGTACAAAAAGAAATAGACTGGAAAAGGCAACAGGCCAAATACAACCAGGCTTTGCTCTTGTTTTCAGCTATGCCACCTAAGCAATTGCTAGCCAGAAGAAGTTTTCGTGCTAGCAATGGCTTCTTCTGACCAAGCAATTAATGGCTTTTCTTTCAAATCAGAAAAGTAAGCAATGTTACTTGTAATCAAAAGTAGATCTTGCCCATAATAGCTTGCATGCATGTATGAATTTCAAAACAATCTCATCAGCCCACCGTTTCCAGCTTTCAGAAGGTTGAACTTGTGGTTGCTTTTTTGCATGGGGAAGGTGTCCAAATAAGCTACCTGATCTTAAAAGTTCTTGCTAAGTTGTCTGTGATGAATGAATTGGAACAATTGTCATCAAGGGGTTCTCAAAGTTTGTAATTTTCTGGGATCTTTGACTTTACAAATTTACTAATGGGTGCCCAAAGTAACTATGTGAACCTGGCAGCGTGGGAAGGTAAGGCCTACATACACTAACCACGTTTACCAGTCAATATCACAGCCATTATCAAGATACAGAATTGTTTTCCCTCTAAATATTCAGTATGCTAAATTAAAAAAAATATGACACACTGCTCTATTTACACATCATATACAAACAATAGACATCTCGTTTTTTGCTACATTAAACAATTTTCTGGTCATGAAATGAAATGATGATTTCACCCGCAAACACTGGTCAACATAAAAACTGGAGACAGGCTCAAGATATCCTTGGAATACGTGTAGGTACATGCAGGCCTATAGAA
The DNA here is from genome assembly GCA_025617745.1 of Heliocidaris erythrogramma. Taxonomy (NCBI): domain Eukaryota; kingdom Metazoa; phylum Echinodermata; class Echinoidea; order Camarodonta; family Echinometridae; genus Heliocidaris; species Heliocidaris erythrogramma. The sequence goes on along the minus strand of CM046856.1, from coordinate 45,435,874 downwards.
TAGTGCAATTAAATTAAGTTTTTCTTTGCATACAAGACTGAAATTGATTTCTTTTTTTTTAACCAGGTCATTTTTTTTTGGGGGGGGGGGAGGGGGTCAGGGTTCAAATTGCCATCTTTCATTCATTTCCTTATTCACATTACAATGGATTTTTACATCATCCAGGTGGTTTCTTCATTTTTTCAAAGTTTGATATTGTAGCAATGATGACATTAGTGTATCTTTCAAGATCATAATCATTTCAAACACTTCAATGGACTAGACATAGCTTGTTGATTTCATGGACCTTTACATAAAACGAGGTCAGATCTGTCAAAACGCATCGCTACAAATTGAGTATGGGGTTCAGTACTTCTTGTGCAAGAAGATACATGTATCGTACATATTTACCGTGTATCCTGTGTCAAAATGATAATATTTTATAATGTCATTCAAAAGAATCTCGAAGGGTCAATTTGATATATGAGGTCACTTTTGCAAACAGCATATGATTGACATAAACTCCAACAAAATTTCCTTGCCAAGAGTGAAGAAATACTTTGGGACAGAAAATAAGCTGAAAGAAGCAGAAAAAACATAAGTAATAAATGAAACACAAACAAAAACACAAACAAAAACAAAAACAACAGAAGAACCAACGAGTGGATAACAGAACAAATCCACTGAGGAACTCTAAAGTGCATATGTGAACTTCTCATGAGCTCGAAACAAATAATTTCTATACTTCAAAGGTTGTGCCAAGGGGTTGCCCCTTTCACAGCAAGCTCAGCTGTTTATTTCGCTCATGCCTCTGAGCTGTATGCAACAACTCAGGAAACATTAACTAACCCAGTTGGTGTTCCATGAAATCTCTAATTTCCTGTGTAGCCTTCACAACTTACGCAAAGTCCCCATTCAAAAAACTGGAACGTGAATCTAATCCCCTCAAAGAAAATAACCCATTTATGTCAGTTTACGATAGCAACTCTCATTTTTGCATTCATGTGTACATTTATTCCTCTGTCTCCTTTTATCCAGGCTTCCTATCAATATTCATCCATCTTTTGATCTCCCCCTTCCCCCCCCCCCCCTCTCTCTCTCTCCATTCTCACTACTTTAAAAAAAAATCTCAAAACCATAATTCTTTCAAGTTTTCCCATCCGAATACATAAACTTCATCTGCCAATAACAAATACAATTTGTTTTAGTCCAAAAACTATTTAGTTCAACTGCTATTAATGAAAAAAATAAAGAATCCCGACCCAAAATAAACGATATGAATGTCTTCTAATCTGGGTCATCTCTCAACACAAAAGTATGTAAGCCAATCCCCTCGTTACTCATCTCACATCAAATGATCTGCGTAATTTCACTGACACTTCCATTGTTCTCATTAATGTTGCCTTTTGTAAAAAGACAATGGACAATAAGGGGGAAAAAAATGAGGTGAAAATAGCTCAGGATAGGGGCTCTCCGAATCCTGCCAGCCTGTTCATGATTCAACTTGGGGATCCTAAGGTGTCTTACTTTCTGAAGAGACAAAAATCACATGTAGGAAGACATGTACATGCAGGGAGGAGAGTTAATTCACGTCACCTCAAGACACAATTCCTACTCAGGAGTTGATATAATCTTGATCCTTTAAGACAATGACGGGATACAGGCAATGATCTGATTAATGAAACCCCAACTCTTGGACCTAAAATGGATTTCCTTCCCTTAGCCTCTGCTTCAGGCTCGATCATGACTATGTTATCATTTTCTGTGATTTACCACCCGTTTTAGAAGGAAATAACCATCACTATAAAACCAGTAATATCAAGAACACTTGTAGAAATCCTTCTCCCTCCCACTTATGTTCTCAAAATAAAACAGTGTCATGGACCTTCATAAGCGTACAAATGGGAGGGTTCGGGGCTGCACCATTACCAAGAATTTAGAAATTACCAAATAGTTGGGCAACCTCAGGAGTTTTCCCTCTCTCTCTCTGATATTCCTCCAGCTCAACCTCTGTAAATAATATTGGTTTAATACTTTTATCCTATAACATTGTTATTTGAGCAAATTCTTTAATCTCTTGTGATTATCTCTATTTGTAAATTCATTAGTTGTAAATAATTACCAATGAAAAAAAAAAATTTCAAATAGACAGTAAACACTAGAATACATGAATTACGTGTATATGCTTCTTACCTGATATTTCACTTTCATCTGCTTCCCTCAGACTGTGGTAGTTACCCTGGTCCACCACTACATCTGATTCATCCATCTTCTGCACAGACAGAAAGAGAAAGAGAAAGAGAAGGAGAAAGGGAAAGAAAGGGAAAGAAAGGGAAAGAAAGGGAAAGAAAGGGAAAGAAAGGGAAAGAAAGGGAAAGAAAGGGAAAGAAAAAGAAAGGGAAAGAGAGCAAGAGAAAACTATATAAATTCTAAATAAAAATATAACTGGTATTTACATGTAATAGAGTAAGCCCTCATGAGTAAAGCAGTGAAATTGTCCACAGCGGAGAGGGGTGGGGCTTAGAAATAGGCAGTGAAAATGAAATACAAGGGAAAGATGAACAGTGTGAATGAGCCAGTTCGTAGTTACAATTTGTGCATGTGCAGATAAAGGTCATTTGCACTGAGTGCAATTGAACTGTATACGCTTTCACAGTGTGCACACCACGATGCGCACTCCAGTATGATTTTACATGTAAAACAAATTGCGCATGCACCAAAACATATGCGCGTGGGCATACAAAATGAGGTTCTGTTTTCATTTGTACCATGTAGTAATGACGACCTGGCTTATTTTGCACAATCCAACATAAATGACCACCAGAAGTTTGGTAATAAATGACTAACAAATTTGGCAGTTGTTGAGGCTGCCAAGCTGGCGATTGGGCAAGAGCACTGCAGAGGGTCAATGAAGAGTTCTTCATATAAATCATCCTGTCCCTTACATAACCAGTCATGTTTCCTCATCACAGTTATTGCATACTAAAGCTCTGCAAATCGGTGACATGTGTGCCAATGCTGTTTCATGTTCTTTTAAAAGGAATAGGAGAAAGTAACAATGTAAGGATCCTTGGGACTGGCTATAAATAAAGGACCTTCAATAACCAGGACATTTGTTGATGTACTCAATAAATCAAAGGACATAGTAGTTTTAGTTCTGGATGAATCATTCTTTTAAAAGCCCTGTTATGTGAGTTGTAGTATGTGTTGCCATTAGAAGCCAGATAAAGGAGAAGGTCCATCCTGATATGAAGTTGATTTTTCATATAAGTTCGAACATTGAAGAAATCGATCAGTGAAAGGCTGACAAAAATCCACCAGAGCATAATACAGTTGCGAATTATTCAAGCTGTAATTAGTTAAACACATTTAGGAAATGCTATGATTTTACTTGCGAGCATCTCTATTTGGTTTTGTACCTCCTATTGTTTGATAATGAAGCAATACAGCTCTAACAAAGACAGGGGCATATAATCAGGTGTCCAGTAACATAACATAAGGATATGTCTAAGAGATAATATTAGCTGTAGAAAAAAAGAACGCTGCTAGAAAGGGAAAGTTGCCAGTTTGTATTCGATGGATCACAACTTTAAAACTTCACAACTTTCTTATTCTGTGTTAAATTTTTCTCAAACTTCCACTGATCTGTTTTTTTCACTTCGCCTACGAAGTCGATTCCCCAAACCTTTTAGAAATGAGGTCTCATATGATCACATCATTTCCAATACAATTCTTTTACATAAATAATGCCCTTATTCTTTGAGCACTGAACTATATATTTTATTGATTACAAAGTTTCTTGGCCGCTGTTTCAGCAAAGGTTCAACCCGATACCTTTGAACAGTGCATACAGCTAATGCAACAAGAGAAGCGATGCCTCAGACACAATCGATAGCATACGTTGCCACAGCAAAACCATACAATCATACATCTCAGTTCAACAGAGGTGATCATAGATGCAATTACCAAAGAAACTGGACCCCAACAACCGCCAGTCGACGCTGACCACAGTTGGATAAATACAGAATCGCTAGAATTATCGCAAGGAATACAACACCACAGAGGACATTTCAGTTTCTTGCTTCAGTGCTCTCAGAGTGGTCAGATGGAGAAGACAACCTTTTGGTAAAAGGTTGATTATCTCAATACCCATCACCCAATAAGAAATAAACCATTAAGTTCTGCAGAGTGCAACTGATACCTCTGGCACAAACTCTCTGGTGTGCATAATAGGAACATTAAGGCGTAAACAAAATGAGATTGTGAACAGGACCGACGACAACGTAAAATAGTTTAGAGCTGCTTATATGTAGCAATCAGGCCCAGATCAGTAGTTTGTGGACACATATAATGTGAACCTTGCAGTAACACTCCTTGGTCGGTATATGCCAAAAAGCTTGGTCAAAGATCACTTGATTTCTCCACAAAGATGTCACAAATGAAGAGCCCCAGAAATATGCCCCAGAAATATTCATATATCTATGAGCAAGTGAAGAGCCCCACAAACATTATAAAAGTCAATCTATGGGAGTGCAGTAACCATGACAATTACTCACTCTTTCCTCTAGGATTGTGCATGGATGCTCTTCTATTTAGTGCTGCAATTCTGCCTCTCTTCAGAGTTCCTGAAAACATTTCTTTATAGTTTAATGAACATTATCTTGTGCACATGAGGAGCATGGGTATTTAAATATGGTATGGTATGATAGATTATCAGATTTCCAATTTTGATTTTTCTCTGAACATTTATGTCATTTAAATCCGTTTCATGCTCAATAACTCATGTACATTTGAAACTATAATGCTTGTGGATTGCTTTTTAATCCAGTCGCCTGAAAAAGACCAAATTACAAGTGAAAAGCAGGAAATACTGAAAGAGCACAATACTGATACACTTATGTTGAATGCTTGTGATGCATGGTCAATATAAAGAAACACTAAAATATTCATGCTTGCTAAGCATCATAACGCACCCACAGGGACTCTTTTCTGTTCAATGACCCCCTTCCAAATAATTAGCATGTATGATACATATAACTGGCACACTATCAAATGCTGTAGCTACACACTATTCATGCCAAAATGACGCACAGGACGTAAGCCAGAATGATGTAAACTAATACAACATAACAAACTTAAATCAATTCAAGTTTTTGTAATGTGTTCTCCTGTAGTTGAATTGCACAAGAATTATAGTCTTCAAAATTGAGTAAAATATTTTTTAGAAGCAAAATAAGTAATTTTAGCACATTACAATAATTTTTCTCCCCATCTTTTGCTTTACTCTAGCTTTTAAATCTGTTTGGCAAATGCATGTACATGTACAATGCAGTCTGACACTTGCCAAAAGTTTTGGGGCCTTACCAAATTATAAATTGGTTTTTCATTGCACAGTCTCCCCAGTGTCCATAGGACTATACTCTTCATCTTCGTCATAAAATCTATTTAATTAAAAATATACTCTCAACAGCTTTCCTCAATGTCCTTCGTAATTTTTTGTCCCTCTTTGCAACGATTCCATCAAAACCAATTTAAATACCAAATAAAAGCACAGGTAACTTCATGATATAATTGTCCCTTGAAGCGATGTCACGCACATGAAAAGCCTCACAATCCACAATGGGTCTAGAATAATAGAAGAGGACCTGTCTCTTTCTACCTTGAGGGTATTTTGGGGAGGTGATACACAATATTGGTCATGGACGGAAACATGCATTATTGATTAGGATGGTAATGGCCATGTCACGATATCGATGAAAGAATAACTCAAATGTGAGCGGTGAATTAACTCCTGGATAGCTACAATAAATGTTTGACTGAAATGAGCAGAAAGGCCATTTACTTTACACCAGCTTTTCCTCTTCTTTTCTACTGTATGATAATGTTTTGTTTTGTCTTTACAAAAATTCGAAAGATCATTAAGGTAGTGATTAGACCAGTAATACAAAGGAGCTGTAACAAGCTACATGGACGTGGATCGGGTATTTGGTAAGTGGGACTGACATTTTGTTTAGAGACTGTTGAGACAATCTGCCATGGCAATTACAACCAACCAGTAACTTGAGAGCCACCGAGTATTACTCACTTTCTAAAGCAATTCTGTAAAATGGATAAGTATTCAACTTTGAATGTCACTTGTTTCCAAGAGACCACAAAGAAAGTGAGGAGGCATCTCTTGTTAAAGTCACCCTGTATGCAAAGTGCATGAAGTGGAAAAATCAGTGCTACTGAGCAAGCAAATGAGTGAAGACTGAACCTGTGAATTAACCCAACTCCCGAGTTCAACTGATAGCATGAATAAACGTCGGGACCCTATTTACTTGATAAAAATAATGCTTTTACAGCACAAGCTCTGACGACCAATGCTCTGCAGTGAATTCATACACTTAAAGAATGCTTAACTTCAAGCTTGGATCCAACACTACATACATGTATCAAACACTATAATTTGAATTTAGCCCATTCACGACCCGAACCCTAATGCTATGCATGCAACCCCAATCCTATGCATGTATCTTTCCAAAATATATCCTGGAGTAAACCAGGCCAGAGCAGTCACATCATCAAAAATAATGCTAATGAGACATTCAGTATAGCAAATGAAGTCTATTCCAAACGGAGTGTGACATCCCATTATCAGCCTATAGCTCCAGAACAAGCTCGGCTGCTGAACTGCTCATCAAAGCTCGGTAGACATTCAACACTCTGAATAATTTGTAGCTTAGGAGCAGGTGCGTTTTCTCATCGAATTAAGCTCACCTTTTCCTTTTTATAATCCATTCCCAAGTTTCTATACATGTAGCTTCCGTCATCGTCTTTGCGCCTTCTGGCAGCATAGCGCGGAGAGAAAAATTCTACCTTGTCCATCGAAAGATCAGAAGCGAGACTGCTTCGTAAGTTCGTACACCTCCAAACTTATTTTAAAAATGATAATATAGACACAGATATGAATAGTAAATTAAGTTAAACCTTATCATGTCAGTTATCTCATCTTCTGGAAATTGTTTTTTAATGTATTTTTCTTGCTTTGTCATTACTTCACAATTAATTCATGTGTTGTTTACATTAAACATAAATGAAAAACCCCTTTATCTATTGCAAGGTACAAAATACAAAAGGTTTTATCATCATCATACATACATACACCTTACGTACCCAAGTGCCTTGTAGTACCGGTACCCACTATTTGTGAAGTAATTGAAGATATCTCTGAATATGAAGTTGAGCAAACAGATAATGATTTTCAGCGATACAAAATATGGTTCCTTCATTGAATCTACATTCTCCTAACAAATGATTAAATTTCACTGTATCTACATGGCTAAACCATTGCACTTTATCTAGACTCATATGACAATATTTTCTTGGGTGATAGTGATTTTCCATGACTTTTCCATAACTTTTAGTAATGTTCTGCCTTTTTTATGACATATCCAGGCTTTGAAATATGTTTTCAAATTTCCATGATTTGTCCAGGTTTTCCATGACTGCTGGTACCCTGCTATTGCAAGTAAAATTTATACAGGATTCATGACTACTTGATTAATTATGTAATTTTGAGAAATATGCCAATGTATGTGTATACATATGTATATGTATAAAAATATGTATATATATATATTTTTTTTCAAATATGTATTTCACTTTCAATTTCCCATGTTATAAAGATAATTATGTTAATGTTATAATTATTCTTGGGAACCTACACAAACAAGCTATGCTTTCCAGTAGGTTCCTTTTTCATTTCATGATTCTGTACATTGTAATCATATTGTTTTGTATATGGAAAAATGAGATGAAATAAAAACCTGCATAAATCAAAAAAATTGTAGAAACTCAGGGACAACTGACCAGTACCTTAGCATTATTATCTGCACTTCAAGCAGGTGTGAAGTAAAGATTAATTTTCTACATGAATGTTTCTCAATCTCCTTCTATTCTTGCCTGCTTGACGCCCTTTTAATTTCACGAACGTCTCTTCACTTATTCCCATACCACGCAATTATTTTCTTCAATTGCTTTCAACAACTTTTTGTTTTTTGTCTCTTTTTTCTCTCTCTAAGGGTGCGTTTATGCTTATATTTTGCAGACCAGAATGAGCCTTTTGTTACAAATTTAGTTCAAAACACGGTTGCGTCCACAGTCATTTTCGTATAATCGCCCATTTAAAACGCTGATGTAAAACTCACAAAAAGGTGCGTTTTGAATAGGCGTTTCTGGGGAAGCATAAATGAACAATCTTACATTCACTATAGCAAATCAAGAGGGATCGCATTAAAGAAAAAAAGGCTTTTCTTCACAGCCTCCTTTCCTTCATTTGTCACTAATGTGCACGTAATGGGCAGGTAATGATACAATTACCACATCGGTCAGAGAAGATTCCGCTATTAGTTTGAGCCTAAGCATCTGTGACTACCCGAAACGCAGTGCTGAATCACCAAACGCGGGAATACCCATAAATCATCTCCATGTATGTTTTGTATGAACAGAGAATTACCTTAAATGGGGTGAGATTAGCGTGTGACCAATAAGATATCGAGGAAAGGCTATTCACAGATGCATCACAATCTTAAAGTCTTAGCTCGCTCCCTTTGCAAAATGTAATTAATTCTTATAGTAGCTCCTCTCCCTTGCTTAAAGGTAACAATCCAGGGCAGCGTCTTATCAAGAGCTGAAATTGATCCGAAGCGGTCGCAAGTCCTTTAATCAATCACAAACCCACAATCTCCTACGCACTATCTCTTATATGTACAGAGTAGCGATTAATACTAAGCTCAAAATTAAGTTGACACATTTTCAAACCCTTCTTGCTGTAGCGTTAGAAGTCTTTCTCCACAGATACATATACATTTGGGAAAAAAAAACTAATGCAACTGAAAAATAAAATGTATCTTGTCTTAATATCATCACTGCATTTAACTGAAGCCATTGTAGATATATAGGTAACTTAACATAATGCACAGTTCAAATATAAAGGAAGGAAAATGAATTCATAGGTATTTTTCTGAGGTTCCAAAGTCTGGAACATTAATTGCTCCATCTTTTTTAATACAGACATCGCAAAACTAATATTCAAATCATGCCCTTTAGCTGTCAACAGATGGAATGATGCACAGTACAGAAATTTCCCTTTTTGAAATGTATATGATTCCTCCTCTCATTAGACACTGACTGTACTCCTGTCTCCTGCCATACACATTGGAGGGACCTGCTTTATACATCGACATGGTTTCATTAGTGCCTACATGTAGCGCTATGTGCATGTCAAATGGCAGACTGCCGCCTGCCGAGTCACAAGCATGTGGCATAGTCCCACCTAATATAAACCATGCTGGGATGATAACGAATACTATATCAACATCTGGGGCTGATAGTGAGCACTCGTTTCTTGGTGTACAGGTCCAGCATTCACACACGTTCTCTCTCTCTCTCTCTCTCTGTCTTTTTCTGTCTTTAATGCTCTATCTCACCATCCCTTCTCACTCTCCTCTCTCTCCCAGTCTCTACTCCCATCTTTCTACAATTCTTTCTTTTTTTCTTTTTTTCTCTCTCCTCCTTATGCTCTTCATTTGACTTCTCTTGACATCAGTTCAGTAAACTTCACTATTAAATCCCTCTTGAAATTAAAGAGAAGAATTGTATCCAAACATCTGGCGGCAGCACATGTACGTCTAATATTATCAATCAGAAGACAACTTGTCTCCCTTCTACTAATTTGTCATAATTAAACATCCACCTTATTTCCACTCTTTTTCTGGTATCCACGACAAATAGCATCTGATGCCTGTAAGCATCGCTCTATCCCTACAACTTTTCCATTTTCATATGAACATGTTCACACATACATCTAGGCCTAATAATATTCTCTTTGCTTTCGTCAGATGTATCATACCCTAATATACGGGAAAATAAGAAAAAGGTCATTTTAAGTGCCCAACAACTTTTCCATTTTCATATGGACATCTTCACAAATAATATTCTCTTGTTGCTATCGTCAGATGTATCATACCCTAATACAAGGGAAAATAAGAAAAAGGTCATTTAATTGCATGTCATGTTTCCTTCTTAAAATACATAATAATAATTTCCATTTTCTGTGATGTCCATTACACTCTAGTAGTACTCCACTGTCCTTCAGCATGTTGTGTAACAATTCTTCTAAGGTTTCATATAACTTATTTTTCTACCTCAAGAGACTCATAACAAGGACACAGATCTTTATATTTAGATTAGCGTATACTTAACAATAACCTGGAGGATATAAATGTAAAATGTACATCTCCAACCAGATGGATTTCTAAAATGTATCTTGCATGTTTTCCTTGATTATTAATAGACATCATAAAGAGAATGTTTAATCAGATATTTTCATGTGACGTACGTGTCAGATAGTTGCCGATACCTTTCAATCCTAGCCTACAACAGATCATATAATAATTCATCTTCCCTAAAATGCCTTAAAAGTACAAAGTGATTCATAAACCCCATTTATCTTTGAACCCCCATCATAAACGGTGTTTTTCAGTTATGCAGGAAGTGTATAAACACAGTACAGCCTGTAATTCTAGAGAAGACGGCCACTATTCTATTTCATTGGGTTCAGACCTAATGGGTTCGTCAAAGATGTATCATTGGATTTCAATACTTTCTGGATCAAAATGTTGTTTGCCTTTCATGATTGACAAATATTTAATTGACAAATATTTATATTAGCCACAAGATTCAACGATTTCATCAAAGGCTTGCAGAATGTGTCAGTCCGAAGTCTGTCATGCAATACCTAGGGAAGCTGGTACCAAGGAGTGATAACTAATCCTGGTACCAAGTGATACAAAAAGAAAATGCACACTCACACTATACCTTTACCAAGATAAGTGTCAACTCACTTTACCGACCCATTGGTGTACATTTGTTGTACATGTAGGTCAGTCATGCAAGAAGAAGTAAACACCATCCACCTCTAACCCTTGATGGTATACATCACACAAGTGCCCAACATTACGTGTATACATGTATGTATATCGTCTGTTGAGAGCCAGAAGGGCGTTAACTCTATGTAAAAGTATACGACGTAACATTCTTCTGGCTCATCTAACGATTATGTTTACTCTATTAGAAGATATTACATTTCTGTACCCTTTTATCTTGTCTGAAAGCTAAATGAAATCCAACACCGTATTATTGTGACTGATATCCTGTTAACAGCTAAATTGCTTTTGTCAACATGGCAAAATATTTCTTTCCCTTTGGACAAAGGATAATTCAATAGCAATAAAAATGTATCTGGATCGTCATGGTACATGTACTGGCACAGATCATTGCTCTAATCCGGTCACAAAAGTTAATCAAAATACCTACTCCATTTACCATCCATGAAGTTATGAAAACCAAGCTACTTTCTGTCTATAAACATCCTGTTATGGTTTCATCAGGTTCACTGGAATATTCCACTATTGCAGTGAACTCTATTAATCACTCTTGAATACACAACAGACATATTTCAATGAAAAATCATGCAATTTTTATACACATGTATTACTCTGTTAGATGTACGCCTTACTGTTTATTTATGGCTCATTACACATACATACATGTAGCTTACATTCAGTGTCGGTATTTGCTAATAGTCTTCAGTTATTGAAATATGTTTGTTGGTTGGTTTTTGTTTTGTGTAATGAATAATATACATATATCTCTTACAAACTGGATGTAAACTATGAAAAGCTGGAAGGAACAGATATAATGGATAAGATACATGTATTCCTGTAGATCAAATGTATAATTATATTCCATCCTTACTTATGGCATGCATCTACTACAAAAATTATCTAACTGTCAGCTGACTTTGCTATATATTAACACCACTAGATTTGCAATTTATACCCTTTTCATATTAGGGGTAAAAGTGGAATAAGTCAGGACTTACTTGACTCTCAATCCAAGGGTTGAGTGTTCGAATCTCAGCCCGGCACTAGTGTCTTTTGACAAGACATTAATCCACATTTGCCACTCTCCACCCAGGTGTAGTAAATGGGTAGCACGCAGGATTTATTCCTTGAAATGCACTTGCGCTGATTACGGCTGCCGGAGCTAAAGCCAGGGTAATAATATCCAAACCCTTTGGAAGCGCATAGAGACGTATGTATCATAACGTGTTATGCGCTATACAAGAACGGAATATTATTATTATTATTACTCCGGACTTAGTCGGGATGCAAAGGTTATTATATGAACGCTATCAGCATCACTTAATCTGCACTGAGTCCGGACTGAGTCCAGACTTCTCGATCCACTTCTCAAGCAGGTTTGAGTCCGGATTAGGTCCTGAACGGAAGTGGATTTACTTGTAATATGAACGCTATCCGCACTACTCAATGCGGATCGAGATATCTTTACGTGGGTTCGCTGTATGTTTTACGAAATGGTGGTGGGGGAAAAAAAACAGACAATGAGGGATTATTAGGCATGCCATCTGCACAACCATGGAAACAAATGCGCATAGCAGATGTGATGTACATGTACTCTAGCTGCTATACGTATGAATGCTAGCAGGACTTGAGATATGGATATATAGATCCTGACTTAGTCCGGACTAAATCCGCTTCTGGAAGTGAATATGAAACGGTATTGTTCAAGTTACTCCCTCCATACACTCACAGAACCATAACTACATATGTGGGGCTGTGGCAATTTTGGCGGTGGTCACGACCCCTAAGTTGAAGAGGTAAAAACACCAATATAATCAGTAGAATTTTGAGAAATACTTCCTTCTACATTTTAGAATGATAGAATATCTAATTTCATGCCAGATTCTTCAACAGGATCTTCATCATCTTGATGAAGTGAAATTTTCAGACTGTTTTTGGCCAGCAATCTTGTTCCTTTCCAGCATACATATGTGCTTAATATCACACACTTGCTACGAGAGGAAATTCATCGCAGTTCAAAGGTGCAAAGTGCGAGGTTATCTGCAATAACCTCGCATATGTGTGAGTGCCCTCCATGCGGCATTACAATGAATTTCACATGGCTGTATAAAAATGCTGGTATCGTGTTACAAACATACATCTAACAAAAAATGAAACAATTCTATTATCAGCTGATAATACCTACAATGTACCACAAAAGAATGTACTGTAGTCGACAAATAGTATGCAGCCAAACACAAAACACAGAGTTTTATATTGGCTAGCGTTTATGTGTATCTTTTATTTCCCTTGGCAAGTGGCCTATCGAAGCAGTGAAGAATGCATTACCATTGCCAAATCACCTAAATAAGCACTGGGGCATACAGTCATGTTGTACATGTAGATGAGCATCGTGCACTGAAAATGGAATGTATGACAAATATATGAATGAGGCTTGTATGAAAAGCAAAAACTCACTGAAATTATGTATCTCCACTTGAAGAATATCTAGAGCACATTCATATAAATCCTGTGTACATGCATAAGTTCAAGTGACTGGTCATATACATATGTATATCACTATCTGCTTCAGCCGGTATATATTCATCCACTCTCTGCACTGGTAGTATATTACTGTCTGCTTCTTGGAACTGAGAGATGCTGTCCTGTGTTCAGCAGCTCTCTCGCACTCTCCCGGTAGACCTGTCTATATTTAAATCCCTATCTCCCAGTGTAGTCCGCAAACGTACTGACTGGCAACCCGATCACGCTCAGCTCAAAACCAGATTGCCTACTTTGCTAGCATTTACTTATTGGTCTTCTCCAGCTTATAAAGCGAAAGGCAGTTTGCTTCTAATGGCTTTGTTTATCCTTCTACAGTGTTGTGAGTGCATCAGTCCGAGAGAGAGAGAGAAACAAATCTTAACAATGCTTTGTGAAAGGCAAGTTTGGGTTCAGTGGTTACATAAGCTGGAATACAGTTTGTTGAATTCTTCGAATGGGCTGTCAACTGTACTGTGACATTGTTTGTAGAGATATGCCTACTTTAATATACATTAAAAGTTCTTCTATTAATTTTTTTTCTTTCTTTTCTTTCTTTTTGGTATCTTCACCAAAATACACAGGTTCAACAAAACGAAATATTACTTGCAGTTTACATCAACAGTCAGGGAAGATTTACTTCTCATCGGTTTGATATTCCACATGCAGAAGAAAAGCTTCAGAGCAGCTCAATAGCATTATCAGTATCTTGCCATTAATCAACTATAACACAAGAAAACTGGCAAAAAAGGTTTAGGGACCTTACTAAATCCTGAAAATGGTCAAAAAGTACAATTGAATCAAGTCATGTCTGCTTTGATTTGAATAGTTTTTCTCAAGACACAAGAAAGAGTACACCATTGTTTGTCTAACCTTAAAGAGAAAGTCCACTCCTTCCCTTTTATTAAAGGGAAAGTCCAACCTGATTACAAATTGGTTTTAAAAAGAGCAGAAAAAATGAAGAAACATAATATATGAAAGTTTGAGCAAAATCCGATAAGAAATAAGAGAGTTATGAATTATTGAAGTTGAAATCAATAAAACCTAAATTGCCAACTCCATGATGCATATTGTGAACTCTTCTCCAATTTGCTCTTTATGCAAAAATTCATAAATTTTCATTTTCTTTGTTTTTGATGAGGGAATAAATTTGTATCATACAGGTTTTGTGCAAAAGCATAAGGGAAATGATTATATCTAGGGTGCATACATTGTATGATAAAATATTTTCTTTAGAAAAAATAGAAATTCACAATTTTTTCATTACAGAGCAAATGGGAGAGGAGCTCGCAAGATACGTCAGGGATTTGCCAATTTGTATTTGATTGATTACAACTTCGAAAATTCAGAACTTTGTTGAACATAGCTAATGCAATAATATCCTGGCATCTGGAGTCGAAGACATAACACCAAAGCCATTGAAAGAATATCACAAATTCATTACTGCATCATACAAATTTTATACACCATGTTTAAAAAAAGAAAGAGTGCACTCTAGAATTAATGAAACAAATGTTGCTTAAGAGTTGCCCAGCATAGCAACGGCTGATGGATTCCACACTATAAAAGATGTTACCAGTATGTTTGTCATATATGCATGTTTTCTGGGAAGAAACACAATTTTTAATTCATGATGGCAGATCGTACATGTGCCCAGCAGCGTGGTGACAATACACAAATATATCAATAAAAACTGCAAACATCTAGCTACATGTACTCTTCCTGTTTGTCAAGATTTTTCATTAAACCATATAAAAAGTGAATGTAATCCAGTAAGTGCCTAGGACGGATCTGGGCTCATATGCAATAGCTGGACTGGGCCATGGGGGAGGTTGATGCACTTATGATGAGATAAAAAACAGTGCACGATGCTCAGCAATTCTCTTGATTTGCTTAGAGTGTGATCAGTTCGCGTCAAAGACGGACATTTTCAAAATTTTCAAAGTTGGGAGGCCTGTAAAATAAAGTGATTAGATGTGATGGATTGCTTTAGGATTTGTTGTGGAGGGTATCACTAGGTATACTGAAAATTGATAAAATTTGGTTGTTATGGTTACTTATTTAAATGAGAATCAATGAAATGCTCCATTTCTGGGAGATAGAAATTTTGTGTTGACTTGTCATTACTCTTTTGCTATTAATATTAGAACATGATCTTGTCTAATTTCACTTGCCAATATGTTAGTCATATAAATTAGCTTTCCTATCAGACATTTCGAATTTCAAAACAAGCTTTAGATTTCATAAGAGATGTGAAAATTTTGCATCACAGAGATGGAAATTTTGCTATAATTGTCATTTTTTTTTACAACAACCCCGCTTAAAAATAGTTTGGTCCACAAACTCTGGCACCTTGGAACCCTTTAAAGAACCAAATTTCTAGTAACTTTTGATATATTTCATGGTAGTTATAGTCCTTCAATTAATGTTATGATAAAATATATATTTTGTGTCATGGACGGACAAAATGCTCACACTTAACCAATCACGCTTTTTAATAGTGACACTCCCATGTTCAATTCTCTTTTCTTCTGAGGTTTAAACCTGGAATGTGTAAACCAACAAATTTAAATACACTTGGTAATATGCTACCTGGAGATCTGGGAAGGATGAGAGACGATTGATTTTAAATCTATATAAATCCAGATTATCATCATCAAGAAGACAAGGCTAAATTCTTAAACTTACAAATGACTGTACTTTTTTCGTTGAGATCTTGTTTGCAAAACAGGGTTTAAAATAATTTTTCCACAGTTTCTTTTATTATTTTATCTGATCAGTTTATACCCCTTTCATAAACTCCCAAGAGCCCATTCATAGGAGCAGAAAAAGAGCATTGTAGGACTTCCCCATCAAAATAATGCCCATTTATTTGGGGGCTTTTATGCACATAATACTAGCATTTTGAGGCAAATTGTTATGAATGCAATAAAATGGATCTAGCATTATCCCATTTTGATATCAGTCAAAGTTTGTTTGATTTACTGTACACGCTTGCCAAGACCAGCTGCTGCATTTGCAGTTACCATGGCAACTTCTCCTTCACTGACCCTACAATGCAGGGTTTCTGAATGGATGCTTTAAAAAAAGCGTGCTCTTTTTATGCAGCTTTTGAGTTTGTGAACACAAATTGTTATTTTATTTGTGTGCATAATAGTCCATTGTGCATAATAGTCCATTGTTTCAATAGTCCATTGTTTCAATAGTCCTTGTTTCAATACAGTTTTATGCATTTTTAGAATTAAATAATTCAGCATCGCAAAGTCTTTTCCACAAATTAACTGCAGAAACAGGCATAACATGTTTATCCTTACTAATTCTAAAGGCGATTTAATGTGACAATCGGTATAACGTCTTTTTTTATCAAAAATCAAATCATGTACCTTTTGCATAGGAGTTTTTTTCAAGTACATTTGTATGCTTTTCACACTTGCAAAATTTCCCGGGGTTAAGCTTAGCCCACTTGCTTTTCACACTTACTTTTACCAAAGTGGGCTAACCCCGCAATTAGTACGGGACTATCTGGCCCTGCAAAAAAGCAGGGTTAGCCGGGCAATTGCGGTGCTAGCACCACAATTGCGGTGCTAAGAATGCAAGTGTGAAAACGAAAAGAAAATGCGGTGCTAAGGACCACACATGCCGGTCATCACAGACAATGTGCTCATAAATATGCATTTCCTAATAAAGCTTCCGGGTGCGAAAGTTCACCTGTTTACCTCGGCTTCATGCGTTGCAAGTACATGTACATATACATGTACATGTAGTACATGCTTGATCTTGACGACTAGTATTTTTACGAGGCATGCGCGATAGTGAAGATATCTCTTCTTCTTTCGTATGAGATAGTAGTGTTATACATCAGGCTATTTGTTGATGCTTAGTAAGCCAGTTGATTTGTGCGTCCTTTGGGCTTGATAAGTCAGTCATCCTGTCAGTGAAGATATCAATATTCATGAGCTATCGGATAGTTCGGGGTTAAGCAAGCGCAAGTGTGAAAAGCGGAAAATTTCTCAACCCCGGCTAAGCGTGGGATTACAAACACAAGTGTGAAAAGCAAAAACGATAGTCCGGGGTTAAGAAAAGTAAGTGTGAAAAGCATATTGGATTGTCTATAGTACATGGTGTCCCACATACTGTGTTTGAGTGTAGGGCTCCTAATTTTGGTTGTACGGCTGCACCAACTGCTCGCATAGAGCCGTGCGTACAATGCTATATCCATGCGGTAGAGAGGATGGTCTCTACCTGTTGGTAGAAGCAGTTTACAGTCTCACTGTTCAGACCCAGTGTAACATGATATAACTGATATAAGGGTTTGAGACGGCAAACTACCAGGTACGAAAGTATCTGGAGAAGGACAGTGGCCACATCAAATATCTCATGAGCAATTACAGATGGGTGACATACATCTGATAGTATACACCTATAACAAATGAAATCATCATTCAGCACCAAGTAATACCTGCCTAGCACCAATCCTTGTAATCTGACCTTCCAACTTGTCAGAGTACAGGTCTTAAAAACTAGGGGTTTGCACCCCCCCACCTTCGAAAAAAAAGAAAAAAGAAATGATCGAGCCACATTCAAGCAAATTGAGGGTGGATGTGGAAGAAAAAGTTTGTATTGTTATGGGATCCAGGTATTTTTCAATGAGTACATTGTAACTTGTCCCAGGGATGCATGAAACTTACATCTAATGACCATAATGTATAAACACTTGAAAGTTCAGACTCAGCTAAAGCCACAATATTTTCCTTATTTACAAATAGTATGTGCACGTAGACTAGCTTTAATCAATGTTTTATTCAACCGGTATATACGCTACATGTGTATGTGATGATCAGAGAAACATTGTACTTATGAACGTATTCAAAATATTCTTTGCATGTGGCAGAAGACTTCAGACAATTTTTTTTTTTTTTTAACCAAACGATATTATCTTGCGAGTGCTTACTTACAAGTCACCTCCTTCGAGTTATTA
Source organism: Heliocidaris erythrogramma (assembly GCA_025617745.1). Lineage (NCBI taxonomy): Eukaryota > Metazoa > Echinodermata > Echinoidea > Camarodonta > Echinometridae > Heliocidaris > Heliocidaris erythrogramma. The sequence goes on along the minus strand of CM046856.1, from coordinate 45,417,469 downwards.
TAACATCTGAAGTATGAATAAAGGTTGCATTTCTATACTGGCTGACAAGTACCTTGGAATTTGATGTTCGCTTTGTCTGATTTGTACTTAGACACCAAGAGCAAACTTTAAAAGTGGTTTCAGATAATCTAGGTTTGTTACCAGCGAAAGATATGCACCAGCCTATATCTGTATAACCATGGACTGTTATTCTATCTCCAAAATATGGTCTGTATGATGCCCAGCAAAAATTGATTGGATAGGGCAAGGGCACGGTTACATATGAAAAACGCCCTCTATAGCACACTGACACCTCTGTTACAGCAGGCGTGTTTTTGTAGCTCCATGGTGTAATTGGCCCTCGTTAGCTCTGACATTTCTCCCCAATTCCTTGGACAAATTGATGCCTCGTGTAGCCCTATAAAACATTTGGCCTACGTGCGTGTGATGAGACAGGCATGCATGTAGGCAGCCTTCTAAGATTCACACTTCAGTCACGCAGGGTCATTATTAGGGAATAAACACCTCTTCCATCTGCAATTGTAACTGATACCCTGTCACGACACAATTGGTTTGCATAAAGGTCATATTTTGTCAATGGGATTTACACCAAGAAATTCCTGATTTTAGGCCACTTGAAATACAAGGAAGTGCATGTAAATAAGGCCTTTCAGATAATCTTTGTTGACATCAATGGGATCGCAAATGTCCATCTATTTGTACACCATATCGAATTATCGCATCTTCATCAAAACTCTAATGACATAACGCATCAACATTTTGTCCATTTTTAAATTTCAACTAGTAAGAAATATGAAAATAAACTCAATTCTACCAACTCACATTTGAACATGCATGAGTTTATTCAGAGTTTCTTCAAATATTATCAGCTTTTATACATGTATGTTTACTACCAAAAACCATTTCGCAGATGATACTTGTAGTCTCAAACATTTAATTGAAATTTTGTTTGATTCTGTAAGAATTAATTTCCTGTTATCTCAAGATTTCAAGATTACAGTGAACGATCATGAGCTGTGCATGCCTACAGCACATGGCATATCTTCTCCCCGGTGTAACCAAATCGTCCATATGTAGGTCTAAATTATAAGAGCAATTTTCCAGGTCAGTCTCTGTAGATCGCTGAACCAGAGGTAGATCCAGGATTTTGTAAAAAGAGGGGGGGGGGGCACAATTCCAAAGTATCTTGGACAAGCAAACAAAAGAAAAGTTATCACATTTTCCAGATGTCTTATGGTACAAAAAATTGGAGAGGGAGCACAATTTGGGGGTTGGGTTAAGGTACATGTATGCCACTTGGGAGCACTTGCCAGTTGTGCTTCCTAAATCCGCCAGTGAGTTAACTCTAGCACAAGGTGAAGGATGATCTGATGAATTGCATAACTCAAAGAATGACCTTCAATTCCTAGCCAAGCTGCTGATGAATGAAAATCATTGATGTGATGGGCAACATTAATTTCATGCATCCCATCAATGACTTAACAAGACTAAGACAGAATGAACAATTAATGACACGACTGTCTCATTAATCAATTGATATACAACCCTACACCTCCATACAGAAACGAGGTCAATTACTCAGACTTCACTCTCACTCCCCTCTTGTAATCTGCAATAATTGATAAGATAAACATGTCCCACTGGCGATGCACTTCACCATTTGCGCACTACACCTTGCCAATATGAGCATGTACATGTATTAGATACCATACCCCCCCCTTTTTTTTTTACAAGAACGATGCTTCTCTTACGCTCATTCAATAATGCACATCAAACAATAAAATGTGTGTTCTCAAACTTGGGAGAGCTGCATAATACATGCAGGCACGTTGACTTTAAGAGCACCCATTCAGGCATCATAAACTATGGTGTAATCGTCATGGTAACCCCATACTGCTTCACACACATACAATGTACATGTACATCCATGCTATCATAGAAACCCTCATAATTTACAGCATAGGGCACTGAAGAAACTAATACGAGTAACCCAACCCCATCCCATCCTTGTTGGACAGCTCCGCAATCTACATGTATCAAGAAAAAAATCTTGGTGGGAGGAAGTGCAGACTTGGTGATAGTTGGTCAAAAACAGACTCAGTCTGTACCATAAGTGGACAAGGGCTAGTATGGGATATTTATCCATGCTCTGTCCAAAGATGAAATACCCCTGTAAGGCTACGTCCATAGCACACTATACGATCAGACTGCAATCCAACTGTTGTAATAAATTGGAAAATATCTTTAGATACGAAAAGTTAAAAATTCAACAAAATTTCATGTGAACGGTAAAATTGTATTTTGTGGGCCTTCAAGTTGCAGAAGTGGCCCAATCAGTTGCAAATTGTGACATCAGACGTCTGTCTCTGATTTGGAGGTGATTTGGTGTTTTCTCCAGCTGAAAGGCCTAAGATATTCCTCAGCTGTGATCATACCATTTATGTGTGACCATTTAACAAGAACCTCAATCAGGAAAATTTTACATTTTGTCAATTTCATATCTAAAGTTGTAGCAATTTGTTGCCCAAACCGATGGCAGTCAGATCGTACAGTATTCATTGTATAGTGTGTAAAGGGCATTAGACAGCAGAGGTACATTAGCATGATTTAGAGTGATACAAACATGAAAACCACGGAAAATGCGAATACAAAGGCACAAGCTTATGATCTGGGAGCCATGGATACATACAGCCTAGCAGCTGAATTTATAAATGGGCTCGCTTATTCATTCTTGCACAGAGTATACAGTTTTTCATCCTGCACCAAGTGGGAACCCACTGCAGATGGAAGGTAAGTATCAAAGAGTCATTTCTAAGCTGCTGAACATGAAGGACTATGTACAAATGCAAATTTGAAGGCACAAGCTTATGATCAAGTTGTCCGAGCATGCATCAATTATTTACTCACACAAAGTACAATTTATTGTCCTGCACCATGTGGGGACCAACTTCAGAAGGGATGAGAGTATGAAAGATGCATTTCTGAGCTGATGAACACGTTGTACCAAGTACAAATGCACAAGCTTAAAATGATCGAGGATCCATAGAGCCAGATGGCCTAGCAGGGCATCACTTATTTAGTATTGACAAAGCGTACCATTTTTCATCCGGTACCTACAAGGGACCACATCCAGATAGGATATAAGTATGACAGAGGTATTTCTGAGCTACATTATATTACTGACCATGTAGAGAGCTAGTGTTTGAAAGCCAACAGTATTCCATGGCATTCCCTTGGAAACCTGATAGCTCTACCAAACATAGCTGGTGAAATTGAGACTGACATAAATGCCTGCACTTGGTAGAAACAGGTTGAGAAAATGCTGCTTGAAAAGGGACAGAGTGTGAAAGTGGCCTATCAGAGCTGCTGAATACTGGGGACCATGTAGAGAGTTGGTGTTTAGAAGCCAGCAGCATTTCAAGGTCTTCCCTCAGAAACCTGATAGCTCTGCCAATGATAGTGGTGAAAGTGAGACTAATAAATGCCTGCACTTGGTAGTAACAGGCCTTGAAAATGCTGCTTTCAAATTCCACCATTACATATGCAGGGACGTTGCACTTGATATTCAATCCATAGACCATGTACATGTATGCTACGTGCAGCTATAGCATGAAGCTAAAAAAAAGATGGCAACAGTATCCAGCTCTCTTATTTGCTCACAGACTTTAAAGGGCAGTTCAACCTTTGTCAAAAGCTGATTTGTGTAAGGAGAAAAAAAAGGAGAAAAAAAAAGAGAAACAGGAAGGTGAAAGTTTGAAAGAAATAGGACAAAGAATAAGAAAGTTATAAATGTTCGAAAAATGAGATCACTACATCGAAAGCTAATCTCATTTGTCGTACACCAAAATATTATAAAATTCTGTTTTTCTCCTGTGCGCCTTTTCCCTCGGTAGGTATATTGAAGGTAGCATATTTTTATAGGTCCTCTAAAAAGAAAAAGATCATACCGAGATACACATTTTGAAAAATTGACATTTTAGTAATTTTGTGTGTTGGAACAAAAGGGAAAGTTTACTGCTGCTACATCACAGTGACCGTACCGATACGGCCAATTTGAAATTCCCATATGTATAGTGATTACAACTTTTAAAAAATCATTCTAACTCTCTCATTGCTGATCCAATTTCATTTAAACTTTCACCAGTCTGCTTCTCTGGTTTTTTTCTACTTTCACACAAATCAAATTACAGTGAAACCTGTCTATAAAGACCACTCAAGGGAGACAAAAAAGTGGTCTTTATGGACAGGTGCCTTTAATACACATTTCAATGAGAAACTTTGTTTAAGGTAAACAAAAATTTCTAGACAGGTGGTCGCTAAAGCAGGTTTGACTGTATTACAAAGGTTGGATTGCCCTTTAAATTTCAACATCTTATTATTCACTTTTAAAATATTCTTTAGACTTGCATGGACGAGTAAAGCAGTAAGTCAGACAATAAAAATCATTCTTTAATAAAATGATAATACTAGACCATTTATTACATCAAATCTAAATTGCTCTAAGAACTTTCAAACATCAACGCAAATATTTTGCTTTTTACAAAAATACAAGTGGATAGTAAGCAATGTCAGAAGTTATCAGAAATAATAGATTTATTAGATATGAACTATAACAATGTCAAATATTTCAGAAATATACAATTAGATTGTATCAGTCCCAGAAAAAAGATATCCAACTCCATGACAGCAAAATAAAAGTGTGGTCAACATCCTTTCATTTCAGTTTTGATAATCAACACAAAAACACTCCATTTGGAGGGGAAAAAGTGCATACTGCCTACGCAATTATTCAGAATAGATATATTTTGTAACTTCTACACCTAGACAATTCATTGTCATTCATTCAGTCACTGTACTGACCTGAAAAAAGTCAGTTGAGTTGGATTCTCTGATGTGGAAATAAATCAAACAATTAGAATTTCTCATATTTCCTTGTTCGTTACAGTTTGCTTTTACACATCGGTCATTATCCATGTGAGGACTTTATGAAGGAAAGAAAATCAAAAAGTTTTTGAAAATAGCTGTTGAAATGTACAAGGTTAAAATGAAAGAAAGAATACATGTATGGTTAAGAACAATGGATTTCCAAAAATATCACCTTTAAATTCTCAGAGGAAAAAAATCACGCAGTAACGGATAAATAACCTGCTAAAAAGAGGGAGAGGGGCCCAACGATTCCACCATTCCATCTAACTTGGTATCGATATCGATTTGAGAATAATCAGTATAAAGAAAGCTTCTTTTTGCAGAAGCCTAATTTCACTTCATACAAGTCGGTCTCCACATAATGATGATTGTTAATCACAATAATGCAAAATCCAACGGACCATAAGCATTGATTACCATCTAAGAACTAAAAGTCAACGAATACACCGAGATGAAATATTGTATCAATATTTTAAAAAATGCATTACCTGTGTAATGTTAAACAGCGCAGGACACTAAATTATTGCCAGTAAAATGTGAAAAATATGAAAAAGTTAAAAAATGGGCAAAAACTTTAACACTAAACCTCTACCGAGGTACCGATTATTATTATTATTATTAATAATAAATTCTTGTATAGTGCATATCACGTTACAATATGCGCTTCCAAAGAGTTTGGATATTATTACCCTGGCTTTAGCTTCACCGGCCGTAATTAGCACAGTGCATTTCAAGGAATAAATCCTGCCGGCTACCCATTTTTTAACACCTGGGTGGAGAATGGGAAAAGTGAATTAATGTCTTGCCGTAAGATGGTAGTGTTGGGCTGAGATTTGAACCCTCAACCCTTAGATTGAGAGTCAAGTGAATGAACCACTATACCACAATCATTTTTTACTCAGAGGTAATTACATTTGCGTCATTCCACAGGGTTGGGCAATTATTGTGACAAACCAGAGAGAACCATGACAATCTTTTCTAAAATTGAGTTTAGCGTATGTTGAGAAGTACTTTTGCTTCATGGTGATTCAATATGGAAGATCAAAATTGTATGTAATGTTATATGTGAAGTCTATGTAATGGTGGTGAAAAAAAGAAATGCATGTTAAGCAAAGCTTTGAAAGAGTACCAACTGAAACAGGAATGATTCTGGCTGGGCACTGACTACTATACATATCACATAAATATCTTCATCGGATGATATCATCTTCCACGTGTAACTACTAGAAGATCTCATACCAGCGTTAAATGGACATTGTCATAGTTTATTCCCCCAACCTCATGGAATGACCCATTTTTTTTCCGTCTTCATCTCACGTGAAGTCATGACTGGAATTCTTGAAGTGAGTTTCCATCACTTACCTCACAGGGTTCACCCCAGGTAAACATCTAGAGGGCTCACTCTTACGTCATGAATAATTTCCTCTCCTTTAGTATTCGATCCTCTATTTATGAGCAAGGTATTTGCAGTTTCTACATAGGCGCAATCATTTCTTTCACTTCTCATTACACAATGGCAGAATGCTTGTAAACAAATGCTGGTGATTTAGCTCATGAGTTCCTGCCATCAGGAAGCATTAAAGAGAAAGAATGTGATATATCACATGTCATTTATTTTTGAGTTATTGGTCATCCTGTATCTTGCGAGAACCCCCCCCCCCCCCCCCACACACACACACACAAATATACCTACAAGAAGTACATTGTACGATATGTGCCATTTTAACTGTGAATAGCAAACAATGACAACAAGCTTTAATAAGGGGATGGAAGGTTCCATTAAAATCAAAATTTCAATCATTTTTTTCTCACTAAATTCATTTTCAAGTAAAAAAATAAACCCTAGATGACACATATTCCCTGCATTTTTTCTTAATATAAATAAAATAAAAACTATCTTTTGGTCTAGATGCAAAAAATCAATTTTATCATCTATTTTGCAGGATTACTATTCCAGAAATAAGAATAATCAACTACATGTACTAAGTATACTGTATTGACCTCTGATAATTCATCTGTAACTCTCCCTATGAGGTGACTGCATAAATCTATAAATTAATACTACTGTGATTCAATCACGAGCATAAAACATGTTCAGGTGACCAGTAGAATTCCTAGCCTGGAATCAATTCACCTTGGTGATCTAAAGGCTTTATGTCCCTCCTAAAGATCACAATCCTGAGGGGATATCTCACATAAGTCAATCACAGCTTTCGTTATTTCCGCCACGCATAGTATTCAACTCCTATCCGTTCACACATCACGCGGTTCCTAAACTTTGTATTACAGTATATTAGACTTGAGATCAAATTGACTTTAAATGTCAGTTTAGAAGCATGAATATTTTCAATTAAAGCTGTCCAGTCCGTTCTTATTTATAATGCAAAAGATGAAGAATCACTAATATACAGTTTAATCAGTGAAATAAATAATAGAAGTGAATGAGTGATGAGGGTGATCCCCAATACTTGAATATGGATATAAAAAATTTGAAATACTACATGTGCTGTTTTTTTTATTGGGGGAGGGCTCCAAATATTTATTTTATTCCACAAGACATTCATTATGTGAACACATCCTAATGAATGTAAAAATGAAAAGGCAGACTGACAATGTGAACAAATCTCCACATGTCACCAACATAGAACAGAGAAAACTATACCAGTGGAGATGGCTCTAACCATGAACAAACTACACCAGATTCTTGATAGTCATGGTAATGAGACCTTAAAGTGAAAGGTCAGAAGGAGGATGATTAATCTTTTTTTTTTTTAATTATTGCTTCTCGCTTCTTCTTTCTTGTTTCTTCTTTCATTTCCTCATGTATCACTCTGTTTCATTTTTATTTTTATTGTTAGAGTGATCTATAAGAAGATTGTTTGTTTTTATGTACATGTTTCTATTTTGTAAACTACCGACTAGTGTGGGAGAACCTTTCAACAGGAACTAGCTTCCTTTTGGCTATCTCTGGCCACTAGTCAATGGTATTTTCAATTTTCTTTGTATTTTGTATATTTGTTTCTTTTGCCTGAAATCAAATAAATAAATAGTGTACACAGAAAACTACAAATTAATGTACATGTACATGTATGTAAATTACCAATCAATTATAAAACATCTTTGAAATAATCTTCAGTAACTACATGTATGGTTATTGAATAAATTCAATGATAATTCGCAATAAACACTGAATTCTATTATTTGTAGAGGCTACGTAAGCATTATTTTACAATTATTAAATATTTGTATCATAGATCTAAATTTAATGGTATCATTTATTTAGCTTCATTTCCATACAGATAATAAACAAAGTGCTCTTCACTATACATCCCTATTATAGCCGCGATTTCTACAAAGTCTCTTTAAAAGAAACAGTTACAATTCGTTAGAGTAGATTACACTGCAATATATGCGCTATTCTGCTTAACAAGATGCGTTTGGCTTTCCCACTTCATTACGTTTGCTCCCTCGCCGCCTCAGCTCCAAATTGGCAATAGCATCATGCTAATCCTGCATACTTTATCAATTCTGCGATCAGCATAACTTATCATATCTCCAGCTACCACTTTTGAAAACAAAGCTTTGCATGGTGGTAAAGTTTGTCCTTGCAGATCTACAAATGTCAATATTGACAGTGCTACAAATATAGATAGACCTACATGTAAATAACAAATATGATAACTACTTTTCCATAATTATTACCAAAGGTCAAGGGTAAAAATTCTTTCTTTATTTGTCTTCTGTCACATTTCATTCAATTTCTTGGAGTCTGACATTTTTAATTGGATAAATTTACTTTCTGAAAGAAGGATTCCAACAATGTTTTCAATGGAAAAAGGAAATTTTAAAAGTCAGTTAAAAAGGGATAGGAAGCAAGCTTATTATGGGTGGGAACAATGAAAAGGAATTCTGATGAGATTACTTATCTACGATTTGAGGGTTGTGTGTACTACAGTATGAATGTAATGCCCATTTTATAATTTCTGGTACTAAACAATGATCTTTTTCTTATTTGAACTTCAAGGAATGCATTTTCTCACATTCTAAGCATAACTGATTAAATAAATTTTTGACTTCTTCATAACCATGTCCCAATGTCAACTAGCACACACCTTCCTTTAAATCAAAATGGATTTTTTTTTTCAGTGTTATGTTCTTCAATTACAATTATAATTTGTATGGAAGTTAGAAACATTCTCACTCCAAACTAGTTTAACTACACATTGATAGAGGGGGAAAATCAGATTGAAGCACAATTTATCTGATTGTCAGAGAAGGAAAACTTTCATTCTAAACCTCCAAAGTTCAGAAAATCAATATCTACGACACATCTACACATGTAGATCATATTCAAATATTCATCAAGATACGTGTTTCCAATTTACGATAGTGCTAGCTCCAATGCAAATGGAAACGATTTATATTACCTCTTGGTCTGGCTCCTTCTCTTTATTCTTCTTCTTCTTCTTTGAGCCTCCATCACTTCCCGGCATCTTGCTAGAGCTGGGGTACGTTTTATTAATCCAAGGAAGAGATAAAAATATGCTAGAGCGAGCTTCACGCTAAATAAAATGTCTATTCCAATCAAAGAATCTCTTTATCAGAGCGAGTCTGGTGAAGTGTTAAATGTGCTGCTTTTTTTCCAACAGAGAAAGAACTCAAGGCTTTCCACGATGACAGTGAGAAAGGAATAATATACATACGCAAATTTAAAACAGGATACTTTCTCTTTATCTGCGATCACATGAAATTGATGATACGCGATATAATTATACGTAAATGCACGTTTATAGTAGTTTACATGTACATGTAGTTTTCAATGAGCATTCATTAACAAATTCTGATCATTCTCAGATCTAAGCGACGCCATAAAGTGACATTTCAAGATGGATGTCATATCTCCATGACGCATATGCAGCTTCTGGTGATCCAGGCAAAGAAACAACTATGATGGTTGGTGTAGAGAAGTGATTTCCTTTTGTCCTATACAAGCATACACAAAAAAGTGATGAAAGATTATATCTTGGCAAGCTCCCTTCCCACCGCTCTAATTGAACTAACTGAATGAGAGAGATGCTAAAAGCCCTCTTGACAGCTAGAAGATCGAAGGGGAGGCGAATCTATGTTCTCAGTCGTATCGTAACCTCAGCAGTCTACAACACGGGTTCTGATCTGACTGCACACCTCGGCCTCTGATTAACTTGTTGATTGAGAGAGTGCAGCGCAGAGATGGCAGAATGAAAAGAAACAAAACCTCAATATGGTCGACTAGAACACCCCCTGAAAAACCTCACAACAAGATGCGCAGTCCGTAACCAGATCGATAGCGGGGGGGATAAGTTCCTCTCTTCCAGGGATGCGGGCACGTAGCAACCGCAGCCGAAAGATAAGACATGAAGATTCTCACCACTAGGCACTGCTACCGCTTGATCACATCAAAGGAGACATCACCAAATATATTAATAGAGAGCACTCTATGAATGTCGCTTGACTCCACCACTCTAACTTTTGTACCCACTGTGCACGTACACATGTGCACTGAACTGAGCAGAAATAATCATGCACTTGACAATGATTGGTCTGAAATATCAGACTTCTAAGTTTTAATGATGTCATATGTGATGAACGCTCAAAGAGTGTGTGCAGTAGTACAATATGTACACAATGCATCATGTTTGTGCAAAACAAAAATCTATTTCTGTTTCAATTCAACAAACTTTACCAATCCTTGCCTACACCTAAAAGATCACTTCTACATGTACATCACACTCAAAGGAAGAAAAATCTTTACAAGCAAATAGGTTGTGTAATGAAAATGACACAAAATATGGAAAACTGGGTCATTGGATTTACCTGTAATATATAGACTCCAAAATAGAGCCAGAATTCAAGAGCTGCCAGTGTCCTCAAAGCAATTTATAGACTTTTGGACTTGAATACTTCAAGAAAATAAACAATCACTTGTAATGAGTAACTACTCAAGACTGATAGATCAGCTGACTTGATGTAGTTTGTAAATTCAGACCTGTTTTGATGTTGATCTTGGAATGGAATTACATTTCAAAAGCAATTGGTTTAAATAATCCTGACTTGTTTGTTCGGTCTGAAATTGTAGACTAGCCAAGTAGCCATGACCAGATATCAATTAGGTTTTAAAAATGATAGAGCACTTAATGTGTCACTGATATTACCAGGCTCAAAGGCTCTAATATGATACCACAGGTACATGTAAATATGGGCTGCTCATCTCCTGCTCCCTCCCTCCCCCCTCCTGCTTCTACTCTATTCTTTTTATAACTTTCATAAATACAGTCAAATCTGTCTTCGAGGTGACCTCACTCTTGAAGATCACCTATCTAAAATGGACAGGGCGCCTATATTATCTCCATCTTAGAAAATAATGTGTTGTAGGACCTATCTACATATAGAAAGGCAACCTGGTTATATTGGCCACTTCTTAATGCTTCTTTTCAGTGGCTTTCATGGAAAGGTCTGACCAAACTTACTTTCTTTCTAGTTTCTATCCATTCTTGAATTTTAAGTACTATGTGCATGTCTTACACATGTATGTCTTTCACTGTTGACTCTTCTTCAGTAGCTTCTCTGGCTTCTGGGGCTTCCTTTGACTTTTAAAGCATTTTAGGACAAATGCTCATCTTAGGACAAACACTCCTCTGGGAAATGAAACATATACATTGAACTTCAACATGTAGTATCATTCTCTTCGCACGGCATGTGATAATGGACTTGAATGGTCCACACTGTTTTCCAGGCCAGCCCTCACTTGCATATCATCTTCAGATGTCGGAGCATCCAGTACGTCAGCATGGTTAATGCAGCCTCGTTAGCATGCTAGGCATAAATGCATGGTACAGCCATGTACGCACATACATGCTGCTAGGCTAAACAAAAACAAAGCCATCACCAGAGATGCAGAACTTCATATAGCCTAGCATGCAGACCCCATTATGGGTGTTGCAAGAAAGTTGCAATCAATTGCAAATTGTAAAGCAAATTAGAACAACCATTCTGATTGGTTCAGGGTCTGCCCATTCAAGAAGATGCGCTTGCAACAATGATTTTGATTGGTCAGTACCGATCAGTTGCAACTTGCAATCAATCGCAACTTTCTTGCAACACCCCATAAGCTTGGTATTCTTTGAAATAGATGCGTAAATGCCCAAGAGGTTCCAAAATACTAATAAAGTAACACCACTGCCACATATATATATAAAACTATTGCATAAGGCAAGTCTGCATTGTAAATGTTGCATCATATGGAACTTCTTTTTAGGGAATGCAGAACATTTTAGCTTTGGTCTTATCCGATTCTGCAGAGGGTACAGCTGAGGAATCGACAAGTAAATATGCATAAGGGACAGACAGCTGTGTTAATAGTAGGAATAACATCTGTACTTCTATCTATCTTAATGATGGAGTCGAGTACTGGTCTTACAATGGCATTTTGAAAGAAACTGAAGAAGTTTAATATTCTGAGTAGTTGTTTAAGTTGTAAATAGCAAAGATTGGATATTAGGAGAATTTAGTCAATTCACATTTACAATTCAATCTCCTTGAATGTACTTTTCTAGAGCACAGCTACATTTGAACACGAGTGTCTCGACAAACCTAAAAGATCTGTCCACACAAGGTTGAGAAAAAATGAAATACAGGGTCTTGAGAAGAGCTAATGCAATCGAGCTGGGTCAGTGACATTTACAACAGAGTTTGCATAACACTCTTGACATATATCTCTAGATATCATTACAGAAGCCTACAGATCTACAAACCTATTGTACACTCACAACATGGTTACAATAATTAAGAATTTTTTTTTAAAGAAAAGAGTAAGAAAAGACTGACATGCAGCATTTGAACTATTCAAAATCAAAACTAGGCTTTGACCAAGAAAATGAAATGTAAATGTTTTTTAAAATATAATTACTGGAGTCTGCTCTTACAGACTAGACAGGTGTTTACACATACTTTCGGTAAAGGATTTAACCCTATTGGATGTCGAATAATTGTATCAAGTGTTCATGCTTGTATATATATTTCTCTTAAGGGTTCAGTGTAAATTAACAAATATAACAGAGCTTGAAAATGAAGTGTATTGGTCGAGTGGATAAGTCAAGGGACTGTGGACAGCAAGGTACAGGGTTCCAATCCTGGAAACAGTAGTAACATCCTTTGGCAAGATAATCTACATTTGCCACACTCCACCCAGGTGCAGTAAACTGGTAACCAGTAGGATGCATGCTCTCAGGAGATTAAGTAAGCTATCTCTTCTCTTCTTCCCGTGACATGTACATTATGTTCCTCTCATCAATATTGGGATAGGATGGGACGGGACGGGACGGGACGGGACGGTGGGTAGACAAAGTTTCTCATTAACTCCTACTGTGCATGTGCCACGGGGTTTAGCTCTCTTCAAAATTTTACCAAAATGTGATCAATGCTTACTTTTCAAATGTCTGCACTTCATTAACCATCTATTATTTCACAAAATATTGTGTACAAAACTTGTAGGAAATTTATTATCATTTCTTATGATACCAAACATTATTACCTTATCCAAAGCATAAGAATCTTTTTAATGATGCAAGGTGATGCAAGGTTTATTTTTTTCATCTCATTTCCACATACAAAACAATATGATTTACAATGTACAAAATCAGGAAATGAAAAAGGAACCTACTGGAAAGCATAGCTTGTTTGTGTAGGTTCCCAACATTATTTGTTGGTTTCTCATTTGTTTACTATTGTTTCATGTTGAAATAAGGTAATATCTTTTTTTAAATCTATTTTCTCTGAAAATTTCTGTGGTAGCATATAGTTATATTCATATATTTAGAATGCTTGATTTATGCTCAAAATTTTACATTGACAACCATATACCTTTCCTGTGGTTAAGCAATTGGTGAATGATAATGACAGGTCTATCTGTCACATACATGTGACATCAGCACTGAAAGAAACTGATGCGCTGTTACACATAAGCTTTAAATTCACCTTGTTTCATTTAAATGAAGTGTTAGCTATTTCAACCCTCAAAATATTGATTTTTCTCCAAGAAACAAAGAGGGGAACTGCTCTTCTATACTTTCAACAAATATAAAAGGGGCAAAATGTGGGGCCCATTTCCAGATCTACATGACTACTGTATAAGCTGTTATTTTCGCGAGGGTTTTATTTTCGCGAATTTCGCGAATGAAAGATCACCCGCGAATTTAACAACACGCGAAAATATTCTCATATGAACATGCAACATTAAGAGAGCACATTTTTACAAGGCGAACAATACAGTGCTGTACTATTAGTAGTACAAACCATGCGTTGTCGCTTCGCGATCCCCTAGCCTGCCTAGCTAGCTAGCCCTAACAATTGCTTGCTCAGATTTTTTTGGCCCCATTACAATTCCCGCGCCCGCGATGTGTAAATGTATTCGCTTTTTCCACTTTCAGATGGGGAATATCAACGCTGTTTAGGTTATTTATCCCTTCATATCTTTCCCTAGATCTGTTGTGTGGTGGTGAACGCGAATTTAACAACACGCGAATATGTGGCAGAGGTCGCCATTCGCGAAAATATCTGTACGCGAAAATATCAGCTTAAACAGTATTTGCAATAATCCCTGAGGCAAATCACCCATTGCCCCCATGTAACTCAGGCATTGTTACCAATATTGCTGATCATTATGAAGTATAATATTCTGTGCTGCTCTTTATTTTCTTAATAACAGAGTAGTCCTACAGTGTACAACCTGTGTGTAAGTAAGGCTTCAAAATCAACATTATTACTGCCCTTTAGGGCCTTGCAATTATAACATGTGTATGAGTCACAAGTTAAGCATTATACAATACTGAATCATGATTGACTTCTTCTCTGGTGCTATATTGCACATGAGCAATTACTGAAAATGGATGATACAGGCACATGACAACGGGCCAAGTGGCACAAAATGAAAATGAAAATGAAACTGATAATGAGGGCAACATGTCTGCTTCAATACACTCATAATGAATCGAGTTGGAATTCGCAAATTGAATCGAGTTGGAATTCGCAAATTGCTGCAATATATATAAAAACAGGCACCAGGTACTGCACTTTCACAGATGATCTACCCGCATACTGTATACCATACAAGGTTTGCCTTGGTTGTCATGGATACAGAGCAATGGACAATGCAGTGAGATTACATCTTCACACTAACATTGACACAATAGATCAATTTATATTTTGTTCCTTCACTTAATAAATTGTCTGCCTTTTATAGAGCCCTGCCAATCTTTAATCATACTTGAATGTACAGTATAGTTCTAATTCAAACCTCCATTACATTCTTTTTTTAAGTAGTGTAAAAGGTTGCCACTGTCGGTAAACTATAAATGTGATACATGAATGAAGGCTTTAGTCTAAATCCAGACAGTTCATACCCTGCATAATTATAGGCTGGGTTTTAAGCTGAACATGTTTTTCCCCCTATAAATAAAAATGCATCTGGAAATATCCATACGAGGCTATTGTAGTCTTCACAGTCAGAAACTCGAGTCAACACATTTTATATAGCCTAGAATCTGCATATATATATACATGTATGTCGACTAGCATACAGTAACATTGTTTAAAATATTGAAGTGTATGTACATGTACACCATAGCATACAGCCTCAGTACAGATACTGGGTAGCTTGGATCCCCAAAATGGCCGACAATACATAGTACTTAACATTTAGTCCACTTTAGGGGAGTGTATAAATGTTTGTACAGCACTTGAAATGCCCCAGTATGATGACATGGGCCAGGATCATTTAATTCCCGAACCTTGTACAACATGGACATGTTGTGGGTGAGGTAATCCCTGCATTGCATTCATTTAATTCAATGTCCATTTCATTTACAATGAATAAAATCATTAAGTGTAAAATCTGTTTCTACTGTGTACATGACAATGTGCTTCAATAAAGCAGTGTGTACATACATGTGTACAACATGGACTCTACACCATTGTCACTTCTCTTCTTAAATATCTTTCAATTGAAACAATTATTCAGCATCGTTTGAAATTAATCAAATATCTAAATAAAACACGCTTTTCCTTCTCCGCCCAAAAAATAGAATAAAAATTAGAGTACAACTAATTAATTACATTAATAAAAATAGTGGAGCATAAGGTGTCACACATTCATGTCAGTTTCCCCCCTCCCCCCACCCCTCCCCAGCACAAAATTTATACCAAGGAAGAAAGAAATAAAAATATATTTTTTTTAATGTGATAACTTTGGGGGGGGGGGAAGGAGGGACTTGTCAGATATATTTTGGACTTGTGCCCCTCACTCCAAGTCCTCACCCCCTCCTTCCTGGTGAGGGCCTATATATGCCACTGAATATGTTTTCAAAAATGTACAAGTAGCTGTAGGTACATGTATGTGGATGATCACAATTATATAATATTTCACTGGCTTTCACTTCACTTCACAAGCCTGCAAATATCACTTATTATAAAAGATTTGATTACACTCTAACATGAACAATCATTTGGTAAATGCAATGGGAAATTAAATCAAGAATGGTCCCTTGAACTCTTTAATAGGTTCATCAATTACATACAGTCCCTCTCTCTGGGATTGGTCAGTTAGATTGATATCTCAATAGTTACATCAATGAGACGTTAAATTAACAGTTGATCTGACATCAAGATCTTACTCACCAGAAAATCTGAAGAAACCGCTTCTTTCTATTTTGTGTGAAAGAATTTGAAAATAGCTCACATCTGTCGCCTTCCATCATCAAATACTCAGTACAATAAAAACATAATCAATATGATCTATCATCCATCATACAGACTGAGCTAATGAATTTGAATTAAATGAAATGTACACAAAATAAATGTTTAAAACCATTTGCCAATAACCACCCCCTCCCCCCCCCCCCCCCCCTAAAAAAAAGGGGAAAAAAAAGAGATTTAAAGGGAGTGGCAAGTCGTAATCCATGGGCCTGACCAGTTGGCCTGACTCAGGGAAATTCAGATACAATCAGGTCCAATCGTGCGCTACCGAAGGAATGTTATTGCCGAATTCCTCGCATGATCGTTAACTCGAATCCCTACATACGTAACCGACCAATGAGATTCAAATACTGGAATAAAGAACGTGCGATCTTGTTTACTCAAATTTTGGTCAATGTGCGAACTTTTATTAGCTGCGCGCGATAAATTGAAGTCGCTTTGAACTTTGATCCAGAGAAAGGAGCAGCCAACTGTAAAACCGCCCATAGATTGCGACTTGTCGCTCCCTTTAAGATAAGTGAAACAGACTGGAACAGACAGGAAATCATGTACCAGTATATATAAACTCAAATGATTTTTTTCCCCATCTTTCTAGGAATGACAAATTTAAAAACTTAAATAGTGGTTAGCTCCTTTTCCTTCCTCTTCTTTCATGTCTATAATCATTAATCAATTACAGACCAGGCACATCTTCACATTGAAGAGGGCATTATCGTTTAATGATGCCAAACATAAAAAACATGAAACTTTTCTGGCAAGGCATCTCGTCCTTCACTGAGTCACACAATGTTTATGGCCTCTTCTATTGACTGACTACAGATCTCTCTCCCTCTCTCTCCCCCTCTCTCTCTCTCTCTACTGATGGACTGATCAATCAAGCTGGTCTTTCTGCCCTTAGAGGTACAGTTTGAACATCTGCATGTAAAGGCAAAAGTGGGTGAATTGTTTGTAAAAATTTTCTCATTTGCAAACCCAGACTGGAAAATAATGTTTCAAGCAAAGGGATCATAGTTTGTGTTGTTTCAAAAGAGTAATTAATTTCACATAAATGTGACAAGGCAGAGGCGCTCACTAATTCAGGTGCCATTTGACTAGCTTACAAAAATCGTATAAAAAAAGGTCCAGTTCTGCTAAAGATTAAAAAATGATATGAGATCTTACTCTTCTTTTCATTCCTGTGTGGGAATGTACTAGTAGCGATGTCATGTCGAACAGATTACTCCTGAAATGCCCTCATATTCCAAATATGATTAGAAATATTTAAAAACTTTCAACCAAATATTGATTCCACAGGTGAGTTAAAGGGATACTCAATCGCAGATTGTGGACGTTTTTATGCCGCGAGAGGGAACCGTGATGGTTACCTGATCATGCCGTTGCCCCGTGGGGCGCAGGCTTCGGACAGACTAGTCGCTGCGCCACATGCACGCTCCGCCTGAGCTCGAGCTCTCGTGAGAGATTCGGTTGGCTTCGTGTAATCCGAAATACAATCCCAGTAGTCCAACGGACGTGTTCGATGCACAAACTTTGTGTACAAGTGAATGGGGCTTACGCAAATCTGACTCTCCCCACGGCCGCCTGGTGGCGTATCCCTTTAAGTCCCTATATCAAAAAATGTGTGCAGCGCTTTTTTAGTGATTTTTTTTTTTTTTTTGTGAGAGTGAATCAATTTGTTATCATTTTGAGGATTCAAAACCTTACAATAAAAAATTATTCATACTTGTACCATAATCAACCTTTCTAACTTATAAACAGTTCCTTTCTTCAATGCAGTGACATGAAAAGAACTGATCTTTAAATACCTACAATATTACCTACATGTAGTACCAAGCAAGTATTTACTCTAAAACCAGAATATTCATAAATTTTTGATGGTCATTTTCACAGCAAGAAACTTTCGTGAGTTCCAGTGTTGTGATTCATTAATTTTGCTGCATAAAACTTTGGTGAAGATGGAACATTGGCTAAATTTATGAAAGTTTCACTAATGATCTGGACTTTCAAAAATGAATAAATTCCCTATTCTTCGTCAACTTTTTCTGAAGGGTTAATTCTCCTTGAATATATCTAATCACTAGACCTCCTAACAAAGTCAATATGTGCCTTTAAAATCTTTCCAATTTCTTGACTTCCTCACCGACCTGGCGAAGTCTTGAAACAATCAAAATGAGGCTGACACAAATATCAATGAATGAATCCCAATTCAATTCAACTGCCAGCTTCAGCTGTTTCTACGATTCTATTATCACTTTCCATCGTGAGATAATGCTATCTGGATATTATCCAATACCCATCAAGGTTTTATTATACATTCATCAACTGTAGCTTGCTTCACGCTTGTCTTTACTAGTCATTATAATGCAAATTATCAGAACTGAAATGAGCTCTCCTAAATTATGCTAGCCCTTACAAATATCCAATTTTATAGGCATGTATTTTAGAATTAGTAAAACATAATGGAAAATTATAATTCTAGGTAATAACTCAAAATTAAATTGTTTATTTTCAAGAAACATAATTTTAATCTGAATAATATGCATAGAAAAAGTAATAAACAAGAAACAGACATTCTTTATTTAATTAAAAGATAGTTTCTTGAACTGAATCTATTCAATGACTTTGTTCTAAATAATAAACCTCAGAGCATTTGTGAATTTGGATATTTGTATTTCGAAGTACATGTATTTCGAAGTACACGTATGCAATATCTCTTGTAAGAAAAAAAAAACCATAAAATTTTACATTTTAGCACTTTAACTGTTTGAGAATTAAGTTACAATCAGACCTACATGTCCAAGTACCCCAAACCTACATGTACGTTATCCTTCACACTCCTATTACATTCTGAGTAATTTTTGTATAACTGTATTGTCATTATTCCTCCTACTTGAATAATTTTCCCTGCAAAAATACTGTTTCATTTCTTTTCTTGTCCTTTCTTATTAGTAACAATTTAAAATATTAATTGACAAATAATTATTTTCCCTATTTCATTTTCATAAATGATATTTAAAAAGCCTTTATTTCAAGACATCAAGTCATTCAATATGACCACTTTCTTAAATACATTCACAGGGTAGGGAAAGTTAAAAACAATTAGCAGAACACCAAGACTAACAAAAGTCCCATAGAAGTGACAGGGTCAAGCAAGCCCACGATAGTTACTTACCACAATGCCATGTCCATTCCGGGGTCGATAGTATGACGGTAAACGGGAGCCGAAAGTCCGTGACGGGAAGGCCGTGATCGGCTGCTGGGGGAGACGGGGTTCATACATCCTCATTTCGAAGCCCAGCGACAAGTGCAATAATCCCAGATCTTGCTGCGGCTTCAGAACGCCACATTGATATCGACCAAGCCCAACACTCTGCTAAGTTCCCTAAACTCTGTTTTGCATCCCAAGCCAAATCCTACTAGCTCTACGGACCGTAATTTGCAGAGATTATGTCACAGCTGTTGCCGGCTAGCTGAGGTCCTCCTACTCGCCGGACAATTAGAATGATGTCATTCCCTGCTCTTAAAAAACTTTGAACCATGCTCTGCTGGACAATTATGAAACAAAGTTTTACCCAAATTTTGGGGTTTGTAAGCCAGAATCACCAAATTTAATAAACCCAAAAAGTCTGGAGTTCAATTGAATTTATAAGACTAATGACAAACAAAAATGGGTAAAGATAATAAAAGACATTCTCTGATGATCTTTCAAAAATGAAAGCGCTGTAAGATTCAAATTCTATGGAAAAGAAGAAGTCGAAGAAATAGGATCCAGGACAATTGTTGACAATCCAAATTAAAAAAAAAACTATCAGCAAAATTGTTTCAAGCCGAATATTAAATTTACTAGAAAATATTGTCACAGAGTGCCTTCCTTATTAGGAACAAATATTCCAAGATTCAATCAAAAGCTTATCAGGCTGCAGTAGAGAAAGAATGAATGAACATCGGCAATCAAAGCTACATGTAGATTGTGTCTTCTAGATTGCTGAGGAACAACTGTGACATCATCAGACAACTCGAACGAGGTGACAAGGATTAGCTTTCCAAAGTTGAGAGGGGGAAGTTATAGTCCAATCTTCATTCAATGACTTTTGGCGAGAAATGTGCTATTGTAACCACACATGATCAAACGAATACAGACGTACGACTCCTCAAAACACATTGACTCATGAACAATATAAGTCAGAGACTTGGCTGAAGTCTTGGGATACTGTGAGGAAGAAATTCACCAATGTTGACAAAGTATAATCTCATAATTTTCTTCCTAAGTTCCCCAGGCTCAAATCCTTCTTATAAATCTTCATGCAAGAGTTTGTCTAAAAAAAATATTTAAAAAATAAGATGGAAAATTTACATCACAGGGCTGGGAATAGGGATAAGCACAAAACTGTTAGACTCCAGCTATACATATATGGCTAGAGTGCCCAAGTCTGCGCAGTGCCCATGTCTAATAAAACAAAACATGCAACAAACACAAACTTTTCATCTTTATCATAGCGATAGGTATTCATGCAAAAAACGAGTCAAAATAATGAAAAAAAACGGTCTTACAGTATTTCAGACATTTTATTCACAAGCCTCAAATTGTTGTGTTTCACGTCAAAACTCCCGAACTGCATGTAAAATGAATGAGTGCGCAGACATGGGCACCGTTGTTTTTTCAATGTTGAAATGACACGGCCAACATTTCTTGTGAAAATGACATTGTTCATGCTCTAATTTTGACGAGATTTTTTTCAAACTTACTCTTTAGAAGATCAGGAATAAAATAAAATAAAGCTTTAGAGGAATATTAAAGAAATTCTTGTTCATTTTCAGGTCAAACCTTAGGTGCGCAGACAAAGGGCTCCCCATCGTACATATATGTAGTAGATTGATGCCTTATACGACCAACCTATAGAGAAAATTGTTAAAATTTGGTATGCAGAGGGTTAAGCGGGATTCTTTACTAAAAGTGTCCATCGAAGCAAGCATATAATCTCAGAGACTTTGCACTGCATTAATGTTCCTAACACAGGAAGTTTGCTGAGACTAGAGCTACAGCCCCTTCCCGTCGATGTAATGCAAGTCAATCCCAAACTAGGGCACGTCCCCATTATTAACATCATCTCGGGACTTCCAAAATACCTCGATTAAAAACTACAATTATAGCATAATGCAGGCAAGTCTAACTCATTGCAAGGGTAACATATTTCCCCCAAAACATTAAATTATCTTTTTATCCATAAACAAATTATTAATAAATATGAAAAGGCATACAAATGAGGCCAAACCAAATTATATCAGCACGGGCTTAAAACTCAAGTTTTCTCTTTTCTCTTTTCATGTTGTTTTTCTCTGGCCCCTTCAAGGATACCATTTCTTCAAAGCATTCTCCAAGGAAACTGAGCCAAGTTAGAGGCTTTTACTCTTTTCTTTACCACTACCTGGCAAGGACGATACAATGCACTGACATAAAGCTTGAAATTACATAATTGTTGACTTATAAAAGTAAAAACTATGGTCATTAAAAAGATCTCCCTCCCCTCCCTCTCCCCCCCCCCCCCCTCTCTCTCTCTCTTAAGTTGTGCTTTTCTGTGACTCAGATTTATAAATACATGTATGTACTTACTAGTAAATCCTTTTCTTTGGCCTCGTATCAAGATATTCCTATTATTTTTATAATCATGTAAAATCTTTTCAAACCTTCAGCACTTTATATTCAATTATCATGGCTTAACATGTGATAAAATAGCATCATTAATCTTTTTCCTGCCATGAAATTTGTACTTTGGCAATAAATGACCTAAATCTATAAATATAAATCTGGCCAGAGAGACTGGCACATATATGTACATGGCATCTATTTGAATATTATTTTGAAAGAGGACAGATTAGTATAATAAGGTTACTCTATGTAACCTAGAAATAGAGATCAAACACGCATAAATTCTAAATTTGCTGAATTGGGTAATATCATTCAACTGCTATGACATCCTTCACTCATAAACCTCCCTCACTAAAAAAAAATGTTCCTATCCACACGTTGTTTTTCCCTTGTTTATATTCATGCATTGTATGCAAAACTCCTTGTCCAAAAAATTCTGACGTTTCTTTAGCTTGTCTTTTATACACAAAATCATTATCTCTGTGTACATTTCAAGAAGAGGTTAATTCATGTATTTATAAAAGACAAGCTAAACCTCACACTCTATGGACATCAAATCTCCTAGCCCATAGAAAGTGGCAAATTTTTACTCTAATCGAAACATGAGCTCTCGTATATAAAAAAAAACTTTTCTTTTCAAAACAATGATCAAAAAGGGAGGAGACAACAAAAAGGGAAACAGGCAGGGTCGAGAAACTGGGAATTAATTTCCTTATTTTTAACTCAGCCTAAATTATCTATCGTATGATGATCCACGTTTTTCTCATTAAACGACGTACCGCAGCCATCTGTCGTTGTTTGAAGGTTGCAAGCCCTAATATCTTATTAAATCATCTGCAATAAAGGGATTGATCCTCTAGTACCAATACAGGAAGTTGTTCATCATCAAGTCACAGGGGAATGCCAAGTTTACAAACACTAAACCATATCAACTAAATGCTAGGTCTGAACTTCAAGACTACACTTTGACTTTACAGGCCTGCAACCCAGAGGGAATGCAAAGCTTACAGATACAGACATGTAGCAATGTTGGATATAATGGTCTGAACTTCAAGACTACTCTTTGAATTTCACAGGCCTACGTCCTACATCTCATTGGGAATGCCAAGTTTACAGACATGGACCCACGCCAGCCAAAATGCTTGGTCTGAACTCCAAGACTACACTTTGACTTTCACAGGCCTGCAACCCATAGGGAATGCAAAGCTTACAGACACCAACATGTGGCAATGTTAGATATAATAGTCTGAAATTCAAAGGCTTACAACTCACTGGGAATGCCAAGTTTACAGACATGGACCCACGCCAGCCAAAATGCTTGGTCTGAACTTCAAGACTACACTTTGACTTTCACAGGCCTGCAACCCATGGGGAATGCAAAGCTTACAGACACCAACATGTACATGTACATGTACCAATGTCGCATGTACACGTAACGGTCTGAACTTCAAGACTACTCTTTGAATTTCACCGGGCCTACATGTACATGTACAACTCATTGGGAATGCCAAGTTTACAGACATGGATCCATCCAAAATGCTTCGTCTGAACTTCAAGACTAGATTTTGAATTTCACAGGCCTGCAGCTTGACAAAATGATTAAAACTCATGTACAGTTTTGGAGAGAAATTTACATACATGTATCAAAATACATGTAGGTTTGTACAAGATCATTTGGTATTCCGTCAATGATTTACAGTGAATTTTACCGTAAATATATGTAAGGAACGCTAGATCACAGCAATATACTGCCCTATGCTCGGACCTTTCCACCCCGATGGTTCCGGCACAACAATTTCGAGGCTTCGCACGGAGATAGCATGTGTATCACTGTGTGTAGGTTTTGAATGCGTGTATGGTGTTTAGTGCACGCCGAAGTTGTTGGGAGTTTATATCCCTGATCCGGCACCTAATTTATTGTTTGCCTCCCATTTGCATAATATGCCACTTTAGGATGTACAATCTCCACAGCATATTTGTATTACTAGTATATTGCTATTTATCAACAAAAATCCAATAAATCTGATGAAAAGTTTTTGAGGGCTTACCAAAAAAAACATTACCTTTAAGCAGATCCAGTGCTTAAAGACTAAGGTATCAATAATGAATGCTGCCATCAGTATTCTTTGCGCTCTTTCTGCTACTTCATCAACCATTGAATACATTATGTGCAATCTTCAAATAAAGTTAAAGAATCAAAATGGGTACTGAAAAAAATGCTCACGTAAAATCGTTATTGACTGAAACAAATCCTTTTTGAGATTCCTATGTTGAGGCACTACAACCCCAAAATAGCCTACAATGTCAGCATGACTAATGACCAACACTGGTGCAGTAATTAAGCAACAATCACAATGGCTACAATCCAAACTTTTCGATAGTTTGGGCCCATAAACTGTTCTGGAAAAAAAAAATATCTGCACAAATCCCTTTAATTACTAATAATTTGGCAACAGCAAATAACCATGAACATAACAGATTCACAATGAATCTTTATTTAAAATCTTATATGCATTATTGTTTAAAAGTTTGACATGCAAGTCAAAAGTGTGCAGCTTAGCCTTGTTAAGAGCAAAAGAGAAATAACCTTAAAATGGCATTAAACTGGTAAAACTTGAACAGCGCCATCTTACAGTAACTGCTAAATTAAAATCATAATTTGAAAATTAATTGCATTTTAGTTTGAGATATGACAAACAGCTTGTTTGGATATAGGCACATTTCATATTTCAAACTATTTTTTTTTTATTTTGCAAATGTGGAAAATTGCCTACAGGTACATTCTAAGCTTCTAAAAACTAGAATGGGGCATGATGGGAAAATTAGAGGCACAGACACTTTTGAAATCCTGTTAAAAGATGGCGCCATTAGGAGCTTCAGTTTACTGTCACTTGTCTGCATAGTAAATGAAAAAGTTCAAGGCAGTATGTACATACTGTAGACAGATATAATGTATAAACCCATCTCCAACAGTGGACATTCTTCAAAATACCAAAGGAAGTCCCTCCAAGGGTTAAGTTGTCACACGGAAATGCTGTTGGTATTTTTTTCTTCTTAATTTCCCGCATTTGGTATTAGCATCAAGGGTGTTATATATCCCGTTGGTACAAAGGTAAAGGGTTGTTTCGTACTTCATGAATGTGAGTCAGTCTCCAACAAGAACAATACTATACTGTCATACATTTTACTAAACAATGCATCTGATCATATACATACATACATGTATATGTACACTGAACTTTGTTTGCCATGCAGTTAAACAAATGCAGTTAAACAAATGCTATTCACATAATATTGATCTAATTACTAATTGATCCAGAATTCCAGTTAAACCATTTAAAAATAATACCCATATTTCATCCGTAAATAACATGCAGATCAAACATGTAACTCTACAAATGACACACAGTTTGTTAATACCAAACACAGAAAATAGTAAGACAACGTTTCATGCAATTATTAGCGTTAAATAGTTCACTGTACAAAGTAGGATAAGAATGGAAATTTATATCTTTTCATACAGAGAGAGTGTCAATATTGTCATCATTAGCAAGATAACAATAGACAAACTGACAAATTGGGCCCCAAATAGTGTAATCAAAATGTTAATCTGCAATGATGGAAAATAAATCATTCAGTAAGCTTTTTAGCTATGACTAATGAATTTCTATTCCTCACTTTGATGTTAAGTTCTTTCCAAATCTATGACAAACTGACAATACATAAATACATGTACAAGACCAATATAATTTACATGTATGAATTGCTTTGAACAAAACGTCCTTTATATCACTAATAAGGTTTGAATGATCTTACTAAATATTTCTGCTGCTCAATCTATAGATTTGAAAACAAGAGCCCCAGGGGGCACGACGCTCACCTGAGGTGGATCAATTCACATCTGGTGCATGTTCTCTCTAGCACATAAACAACTTTCATTCTTCATCTATAGAGGTATCTCTATACACAATACCAAGTCTGAGCTTCCTACCAAGTTCAGTTAAATTCCAATCATGGGTTTTGGAGAAGAAGCTGAAAATGTAAAAAGTTTATGGATGGCGGACAACTTGCCCCACCCCCCCCCCCCCCCCCCCAGTATGTTACCCCCACAGACCCCCTATAGGGCCACCCAGAAAAAAATCATGAACAACTTTCATTTTTCGGCTATAGAGGTATCTCCATACACAATACCAAGTCTGAGCTATGCCTGGTTCTGAAGAAGAAGATGTTTGAAATTTACATAGCTTTTACAATTGGGGGCCCTCCCCCTGGGCCCCCCTGGGGGCCACATGTACCATTTTAGCAACTTTGGGTCCCCTACCCCTAAGGATGATTCCTACCAAGTTTGGTTGAATTCCGATCATGGGTTTTGGAGAAGAAGATGAAAATGTAAAAAGTTAACGGACGACGGACGACGGACAAATTTCCATCGCAATAGCTCACTCGAGCCTTAGGCTCAGGTGAGCTAATAAAAGCTCATTTGTAAACCACTGTACTTGTCTTTTCAATGTTAAATTAGTAATGGAACTTGGTTAAACAACGTCATAATATCATTATGTTACGCTCATCTAAATGTACATACAGCCCTGGAAAAAATTATTAGACCCAAGCTTCTGTAATAAGGGTACTATAATATGCAAACAAAATTATAAAAATGATTTGTCTTTGTATTTCCTTGAATGAATACCAAATTCCAGCAATTATACCTTGCTTTTATGATATTTTATTTCCTTCTTACCATAAAAATAACACTATCAGTAACCTTTCTTGGTCTAATAATTTCTTCCATGGCTGTAGATGTAGATGTCATCTGTTGAGATCCAGAAGGGCATTAACTGTAGAAGTTTCATTAATTATATGTAAGTTAACACCCTTCTGCTTCTGGATCTCAACAGAAAATGTACAAACTAGAACTTCATTTAAATCATGCATTCAATCAAAAGCAGGAAATTGTGTTAACACAACAACATGCGGTCACATCAAAACAATACTAAAACAACAATATTTTGTCTTTTATGCATTTTTCAAATCCATTTTCTTCATATCTATATAATATGCATTGAGGCTTAAATGAAATGAAGTGTTTTTCCAAAGCTGTATGCAAGATCTTGACAGAGTGTGATGTTTTGCACATAGAAGGCAAGGTTGTGGATTAAAATGGAAAGAAAAGGGAGAGGCCAAAAGAAATTGGGATTAATTACGACAAATAAAAATGTAAAGGGACTAAGTCACAAGGGCCTTGTGCTTATTACATATACGACCAGTACTTACCGATAAGCTTCTTCTACAATTATGCATTTTGCCTGAGTTTAATGGGGGGACGTTGCGGAGGAAGGGGGATGAGATTTCTGAACTAGTTTTTGCTATCTACTGTATTTCTGCTGCATGGTTGTAGACTCTGTGAAAGGTAGTGAAACAAAAATCAACAAACGAAAGGATGTCAAAAAACATGACAATGTGGAAGAAGGGTGCATAACATGGTCAATTTCAAAACATGAAAACAACTTTTGCACAAACAAAAAACATTTCAAAAGTAGAACAAGAATTCACTAAACAAAATCTACGGCAAGATGGACACATTTCTACAATTTGAATCAGAATTTGAAGTACGTGTGTGAGATATCTCGGCATGGTTAAAAACGTTATCGAAACATATGGACATAAAACTTGCTGTAAAAAAATCATTTGCTGCACATTAAATGTATGTGATATCTAGAGCTGTAATTATAATAAGATTTCACATGATGCCTGTAATTTGTACAGAGATATCGCACACAACAGACACTTGTACAGCAACATTTCAAATTCAGAATACCGGTACAAGAAAAATATCCATCTGAAAGCTGTAGTACCGTAAAACGGGGTGAATAAGAACAATAGAGGCGATTAAAAACAATAACTGGAAAAGTGTTTTGACATATTATTTTCCCCCAGGAATGATGCATACCCATTTTGTTTCTTTTATTGATCATAAATTAAAAAATTAGTTAGGTCTGCATCATTCCAGCGAAAGAAAAAAATATGTCAAAAACAAATCCAAAAGCCATCGCCAGTTTTTGTTCCTATTCCCACCACTTACAGTATATAATGAAATGCATTCACTAAGCAGAAAAGCATTTGAAATGGAATAAGAAAGATTATTCAATTCAGAAAGCAACAAGCATTCAAAAAGAACAAACTACTCATCAGGGTACTCTGAACACACTATCCCACTCAAATATACTAACCAAAATGTGCTGTAACGGGCAAGGGAAAGAAGAATCATCGTTGCCAAATTTGGCTGGAAAAACACTTCAATCACCCAGTTCAGCAAACCAGTTGCAACAACAACAAACTATTGCAACATTAATGAAAATTTCTTTCACATCATTGTACTTACCTGAACACAGGCGTTGTCATTCACTATCATTTATTCAATTATGAGCTTATGTTAACTTTGAAATACACTTCCTTCATGAAATTCCTCTCTTCCTATTTCACACTCTGACCTTTCCTGTTTATTACCCCCCCCCCCCTCTCTCTCTCTCTCCATCCTTCACTTTCCCTCTCTTCCTATCTCTCTATCATCTTCTCATGGAGGAACTAAAATATCTTGGTTGTGATTGTAAAACTCTATAAAGTGGATAATAATATGGATACATGTACATCATCTTTTGACAAAATGGGGTGATCGATTGTACTCATGTTTTGAATGAAAGTGTTAACATTCTTAATAGTGCCAGTTTTGCTTGGAAGAAAAAGAAAGATAAACAATGAATAAAGAAAAGCAGATTTCTCCTTTGTGGCAATTTTTGTTCTTCACAGTTCTTGTGCAAGCATCAACATGATCCACATGTAGCATAACCAACACAAAATGACACATGCCTTTCACATTCTTTTTTCATTTTATTCTATTACTGGGTCAGTCAAGGTATTCATTTCACAGCATGATGATAAATATATAACTTTTGGTGTATTATACAAATGTACCATGAACAGTAGCACTAGGATGTAAACTATAATTGTGGTTACATATACAATGTAGCACACGTAAATGTATACACAGTACGCAGAAGCATGGATGACATAAATAATCATTGGAAACCACCAATATTCAACAAGCTGTACAGAGCACATGCTATGAGTAAGATGCTGCAAAATAAGTGAAAAGAGAATGCAATTAAATCATTACAAGGACTTGTCTAAAATCCTTTTTTGTGTTTGTATATATATTTCTTTTTGCGATTGTTATTTGTTTTTTTTTTTTTTTATTGCCGTTGTTTGTTGTTTGATTTGTTTTGGTTTATTTGGCTTTACTTTTGGCAACAGACAGATAAATGTTGTAGAGCAGCAGGTATAGGCTAATCAGCGGAAGTGCAAAAACAATAATAAACAAATACTTATTTTACTCATTTATTTTATTTGATGGCTGTCACCAAAGCACGTTATTTAGTGTTTCAGCCTAGTGTAGTTCCTTTATTCTCCAATACCTAGACGAAAATCTATGAAAAAAAATCATTGAGATCAAAACATTCTGGGGACCAAAGAAATACTAATTCTATTGTATTGCTACTATGGCCTATAGTATTTTCCATTAGTAAATTACACAGAATAGCCTACTTGAGAATACAAATTATAAGATTTTGCCCCCCCCCCCCCCCCCCCCGAAAAAAAACACCCTTCAGTTTCTTCCATAGTTCTCGCTTACATCTGAACTTTCTATTACCACCCTAGCCAAAATCTGCATGTATTTAATACATGTGTGGGCAACCTCTTCCCCCCCCCCAAAAAAAAAAACCCCGAATAATAATATCCTTTTTTTATGCTTATCAGAAAATTTTGACCCCCCCCGGTCAAAGAATCCTGGATCTGCCACTGATGATCCATATACTTCTTTCTCTTACTCAATGATCCTATCCCCTTTCTACACATTTTGTATTCACGATTCCTCATTGCTAACTATGGCTCAACAGCAATGTTGAAAATCCCCCAATAGATGGCAGTATTTCATAATGACTCCTGGTCATAATGAAGCAAGTTCAATGACTACAGAAGAAATGGGATTACTAGAGATTCATGCATTGTGCAATGTAACAGGTAACACTTGTAGAATTTCCTCACACAATTTTACACTTTCTTAATTAAATAGAATTATGTGGAGAACAAAAGAAATCATACTAAGTGCACTGAAGTTTTTATTGTCCAAATGAGGCCAAGCAAAGATATTGAAGATATTTTGAGAATGTCACTATCCCTTCCTCATAATAAAATATCTTATGCCTTTTGCATTTAAATCAACTTCTTGAATTGAAAAAAAAGTACATTTTACATAACTCCAGGGAGCACCACCACTTTATTTCAGATAAGATTTACATGGTCTATACACAAGTCAACCATAGAGTAATTTTTTTTGAATAAATAAGTAGACCTTATTTTAAATAAAAATTTCTTTAATTTTTGTAAAGAAATATTTTTGCTCGGGGGCAAAGTTGGAATCAAATGCACACAAGTGGGGTCCTTATTACAAAAAACGGAGGTTGCAAATTATTTTTCCTGTCTTTTGAATTCAATTTTTTTTAAAAAACCCTACTGCAATATTCCTTTTTTCCACTTGCATCCCCCATTTTCTTCTTCTCCAATTATCAAGAAGAAAATAACAAACAAAAGAAAGGTTCTTCTCACTGTTTTAGATGTATAGATGAAAATGCACACACACATCCTGTCTTGGTGTAAATAAAGAACTTCTGTTTCTCAATGGAAAAAAGACAGACTGCCTTACACTGTTATCATTTCTAGATCTAGATCTAGATCTAGATATTTTTTCTACATGCTCTTCGCACGTCTCCTCCACACGCATGGATACAATTAAACTTGGCCTTACTACTAGGAGTACGACTAGGAGGAGGCTAACTATACACAGGTACGAGCTGCCCATTCTCTAGCGTTACGAACCGCGACTAAAAAAGTGCGATTACATGCTTTTCGCTGAAATTACATATATTTTTCATCTATAAATGAATTTAAATAAAAAAATAATTGATTTCATTAAGTTAATTTAGTTAACCAACTTACAACTTACCAAAAATGATGATTTATTGCATCATCTGCCCAGTCGAATGGCAGAATGTAATCACGCTGGACTTTTTGAAAGGTCACACCCGTGCATAACTATACACAGCGCTGTCGCGAAGCTGTACCGCGATGGACAGGTTTTGGCAGTCAAAAGTTGAAATTTTCTACCCTGTGGACATTGCCTGATGGCTAGCTGGGGATTGAACTTCAACAAATCCATCCGAGCAATCGATTTCATGTGAGTATAACATAAAATTGAAGTTTAACATACATTTTAAATTAATTTTGTACATTTTTTTAGCGACATTGAGGGGTGTCGCAATGAAAGTTTATGTGTCCTTGTCAGAACGACTGGTCGGGCTAGTACATGTAGGAGGGCAACATTCATAAATACATTTGAATACATAGTTTGTTAGTCATCATCACCAACCAAATGTCATGCATGTGCAAACCAGTGACATAATCTAATTTTAGATCTAACAACAGTAACCCTCCACTGTACAGCCTACAGGCTACAGTACAGGACTTAGTTAAATCCATCCCTACTCTTAATAAATTCTCAACTTGTTTTAACGAGTTGACAGGTGATTGTGAGTCGGCTATAATACCTAATATGCCCAGTAATCCTCAAATTGGCAAAAATCCTACCTAGGATATCGAAAAAACAGTGAGCAGAAAAGAGGTACTGAATTTCGGCTATTATAGCTAATATGCCCAGTAATCCTCGAATTGGCAAGAATCCTACCTAGGATATCAAAAAAACAGCAGAACGGAGACAGGATTTCTATGGAGCGGAGGTATAAAGCTACACTGCACTCGCGTTTAAGGTCCCGGGTTCGAATCCCGCTCAGTTTCTTGCTGATAATTTTTTCAGTTATGAATCGATAACGATAGCGTTTATTCCGTTATAAATAAGTGAATTTCAACAATGAAATCCAAGAAACTTGACTAATTATTCACTGGTTCAGGCGGATTTAATGGCGGCTGGGCATAATAACGACTTTGGCCTGAATTTCTATAAAGTGGAAGTATAAAGCCTTAAGAGCAACGAACTGTACCGTCAACTGCTCGTAGCCTAGTGGTAAAGAAATCTGCATGGTCGAAGTATCCTTATTCTACACCGCACGATCTACAATGTTGCTGGTTCGAATCCCGCTCTTCTTGACTATTTTTTTCAGTTATGAATTAACAATGGCGTTATTCCGTTGAAAATGATCAATAATAAAAACTAAAACTTGACTAAAATAAATATTCAGTTGGTCAGGCGGATTTAATGGTGGCTGGGCATAATATTAATAACAACTTTTGCCTGTGAGTGTGAGCAGGTGAGTCTAGCCTACATCAACATGATCATTCATATTTTTGTACCCATCATATGATTATGAAACAATGACGCAGATATGAGATAATGCTAAGTCTATAGCGACGTCATTACATTTATCACCGCATGCATGGCATGATTAACAGCTGACGGGAAGAAAGAGAATTCGGCCCACGCTTTTGTCCTACAACACGTTGACCCAGTGTGTGTTGCATGCATTGGCGAATTCACCATCCTGCTACCATTACCGAGTGCGTGTCGTAGTAACGCAGCGGTACCGTTCCGTATACCAACGCCAGTGGCGCAGTAGTTTGGCTCCATCTATCCATCTCACTTTCGATTAAAAACACTGAACATATTTATAATAACTGATATTAGACCCCCAATAACTACTTACGACAGAGTGATGAGATAGGGAGTCTTTCGTTGATTTTCCTTTGATTTTAAAAACTTGGTAAATGACGTCTTTTATGTTATTGATTTTCAATCTACCGGCCGGTGTCGATATGATGATCTTGTAAACGTACCTTACGTACCGGTACCTTTAGCTTTATGCACGTGTGGTGTCGTGTGTGCGCACGAAATTAAAGCTAATGCAGATTTGCTTTTGCAGTGTTGTGCATGTTTGCGCTACAGAATCCCTATGCTTTAACAAACAAGAGAATGGGATACATACCGGCTTCCGTCCACAGAAACTCCAAGCTAAAGACGTCTTCAGGAGTTCTGTGCTTCCGTCCGTTCACATGTCACCGGATTATTATTATTCAGTCATTCGAACGCAAAGTGCCCGAGTGGGCCTGATACTGTTGGTCGAGATTCAGAATGTTATTTTTTCTCGAGGAAAAGTCAGAAACATTCCTAAATTTCATTTTGATAATTCAGTTTTCAGTTTCAGTTTAGTTTATTTCCATTTCCAGCAACAATACAAATCAATACAAATCAATATTCAGTAAATAATACAATTATAATATCCATGTACAATTCAAAGGAATAAAATCTTATGTGACCATGAATAAGGCATTGAAGGTACATTTTCATTGAACAAAGTAAACATTGGAAATGGAGGAGTCCACTTGAAAAGCAAAGCTTGTAAACTGTGGACCCCCGAGATTGAACATTATTGTAATGCATATGTATAAAACAAAACAAGGGGAAAAAATATTACCAATCTTTGTTGAGAATTTTCATGAAGCGAGAAAAAAAAACCAACAACAAAAACGAAAGAGTTCTCAAGAGAGTATAACATAATTGCTAATTGCAATTGAAGTATATACTCAAGAAAAGCCAACATAGAACATTAAAGAGCAACACACAGTACCAGACATTCACAAGAAGGGATAAGCTGCATGTTGAATGGAGTGAGAGACCAAGGAGATAGAAGATATAGCGCACAAATTCCATGACCAAATAAATAAATACTACGAGTTAAGCGGCGAGGCAAATAAAAGATTAAATGGAGTGAGAACAGAATTGAATGGCATGGAAGACATAAAGAGGATAATGCACTATAGTTAGGTGTTGGATGAAGCAAGCAAGAACTCTTTTAATCTTTTCTTGAAAACGTTAAGGGATGGGGCAGTCTTCAGTTCATTGGGTAGTGCATTCCAATATTTAGGGCCTTCAAAAATAAATGTATTTTGAGCGAAACATGATCTAAGTAGGGGTAGATGGAACTTATGCGATTGCCTTGTAGGATATTTGTGAATTAAATCATTTTTAACGAACATATTATCAAGAAATGCATCTGGTAATATGTTGTTAATATATTTATACATAAATTGAAAATAATACAAATCCCTTATCTTTAATATTTTGTTATCTAGAAATAAAGGATTAGTATGAGATCGTATTGGAGAATTACATATAATACGAATTGCCTTCTTTTGTAATAAAGAAAGTCTGGTGAGTATTACCCCAAACAAAAAGACCGTAAGTCAAATATGGTTGGATCAAGGAAGAGTAAAGCATTAATATGACGAACGAGGAAGAACTGATTTAAGTCTATATAGATCACGCCAATATTGCGTGAGATTGTTGTACATAATTATATTATCAATGTGATATTTCCATGAGAGCCACTGGATAAGAGCCGGGATAAGAGACCCATGTCTAAGGATTTTTTTGGGGAAAATGGGACCCATGTCTAAGGATCTTTTGGGGGAGAATGGGACCCATGTCTAGGGATCTTTTTAATGAAAAGGGGACCCATGTCTAAGGATCTTTCTTCAAAAAGTCACCCTTCCCAGCGGCACATCCCCGTATACTCAATATACGTGAGTACCCCCCCCCCCCCCCCGGGTTCTCAAAGTGAAGAATATTCTTGATAATTTAGGTCTTTCTGACTTTCTGACTTTCATCAAATTTTAAAAGCATTGTAAACCAAAATCTTCAAGATGTAAGTGAGCAGGAGTGGCACAGTGATGTTAAGTTAACCCAGCAATGTACAATTTATAGAATTTTCAAACAGAGATTATGTTTTGAAAAGTACTTGATTCACCTTAACGAAAATAATAGAAGAACTTTCTGCACATTTCGATGTCTCAATCACAAACTCCCAATAGTGATTGGGCGTTACAGCCAGATTCCGAGAGTTCAACGTTTATGTACTCGTTGTTCTACAAAATTGATATCGGTGATGAATAAGCCAGTTCGGGGTTAGCGCATGGTACAAATGACCCCAAATATCCAGAGATATTTTAGATATGGAGGGTCCCTTTATGTGCACGTCAGAAAAATAACTCTGGGAGTGATAGAGGTGCCTCATGAATAGCTTTTGTTTCCCCCTTTAAAAAGAATACTTCCACCTGGATATCATGGAATGCACCATTAGTGCATAATTGAATAATGATTACATAACATTCATGAGCACATATCGAATATTAGTGTCAGTGGGTTTTAGAATTTGGTACAGATGACCTTTATCTGCTCATGCTCAGATTGCATCTCCGAAGTGGCTTATTTCACTATATGTTTATATGTCCTTTCTTTGAGATCAAACGTAAACAATTCCTCAAGAGATATTATTGGAAATACCCTACTCAAATTTAAATTTAAATGACTTGTTTAATTCAAGTAAAAATAAAGGACTCTGTGTAATGCGGTTTCGAGGTTTTGTAGAGAAAACTTAATGTCCTTTTTTAGTTAGATATCCAACATTACTATACTCTGTCATTAAATCGTGATAATTTCTTTTTTTAACATTTTTACAATTTTAAGTTTTACAATTCCATGCAGTGCCTGCATTATTCTTCATATGTTTTATTTGTATTCTGATATATTATATATACATGTATATATATTTGTATATTTGTTTGTAATTATATTTTAATTTTCTACATACTTTGTATGTACTCCCATACCCCATGTGGGTCGTTGAGTCATAATAAACTTCTAAACTTCTAAACTTCTATAAGATCATAATAAATTCGATACCGTGACAGCATCGTTGTTCATTTTGTTTCGTGGCAGCAAAGAATATGGTGTAGCTGTGGGTGGGGTGGTGGGGTGGGGTGGGGGTGAGGGGGCAGGGGAAGGGGGGCAGGGGAAGGGAGGCAGGGGAAGGGGGCATAGACGAGAACTGGTCTTCCTCCGTGAATGTGATACGGATTGACCATCGATCTCTACCTAATTAACTAAAAATTTGCACCCATTTTGTGGAAAAGACAGAAAGAGAGAGTTTTTATAGTTCATCTTCACTGCCGAGCATGTTTTGTTGTTTATTTATTTAAAGAACCAAAATAATTCTGTTACAAAATTGTTTTTGTCCATTTTCATTTTGTAACAAAAATCATTTTGTTCATTTTTATTTTGCAACCAAAATAATTCTGTTACAAAATTGTTTTTGTCCATTTTCATTTTGTAACAAAAATCATTCTGTTACAAAATTGACATCACAAACAAATTCTGTCCGATCTCATTTTGAAACAAAATTCATTTTGTTACAAAATTAACACGACCAAATTATTTTGCAAATTTTCATTTTGTAACAGAATGAATTTTGTTACAAAATGGGAATGGACACATAACTTTGTCATGTTAATTACTTTTTCAAATTCATTTTGTTACAAAATGAATTGCTGTTCAATAATTTTGAACAAAATAAGTCGGTGAACACTTCGCGCCCCTATGATCGCCAAATGTTCACCAATTTCATTCCGTTACACATAGTTTTTATTTTGTCAAGTTCACCAACTTGTTCTGTACCCACACAATTTCATTCCGTACCACAGATATTTTTGTTTTGTTCAATAATTTTGTAACAAAATCGAGTTTGAGTCAATTTTGTCACAAAATGACGCGAAAGAAAGGGAGGAAGAGAGAAATGCATGGAAAGAGAGAAAAGTGGCTGAATGGTTCTCGCGCATATACGGCCGTGGGCCGGTGCACAATCGTATAAAGCGAGAGAGTGAGAGAGAGAGAGAGAGAGAGAGAGAGAGAGAGAGAGCCACGACAGAGTGGTTGTATTTTGGTTGGTGGGGGGGGGGGGGGGGTACGAGCTCAAGCACGTGTTCCCCGACATTTACGCTAGCTAGAATGCTGTGCTATAATGTTGAATCCAGGACAGTCTGCTCTACTTAAGCAAATTTTGAACTGACTCGGAGCTATGAATGCGAACATTTTATTCCTTTGATTTTTCATCTTTTCTTATATCCTTTCATATGTTTCTCTTTATTTTCCTATTTTTCTCTTCTTTTTCTGTCTTTTCTTTTAAAAATAGAATAAGAAGCTAAAAAAATTATTAAAACTCAATTTAAAAAAAAAAATATTTTGTAGCATTGGCAGTCAGGGAGGTTCTCTTCCACTCCCTGATTCGGTCATGTTCTCATTTTATCTTCCGACTTGTTATTATTTGTCTTTATTCTTTTGTAAATTTTCTTTCTATATACCTTTCCTCACGTTTTATTTGTTTTGAACTTTCTTCTCTTTCTGTTTTTATTTTGTTCTTCTTTATTTTAATTTTTTGTCATATTCAATTTCTTTATTTCCCTGTTTTCATTTCCAATCTCTCTGTCATCTTCTCTTTCTGATATTCTTTGTTTTAGTCAGTATATCATCAAGTATTTCGAGGTATGCACCTTCCATATTTATGTTCTATTCGTTCATGTCTCAAACCGTATTCTTTGTACTTAATTGTATACGGCATCTATATACTATACAATAAATTGGCAGACTGGACACCATGCAGTTTTATTTGCCAGGAGGGTTTTTCTAGCTTGGTCAGACCTGGTGTAACTTTAGACCACATTACACTTGTCTTAATTGTGTAGCAATGATAGTTTCTTCACAAAATGTGCACTGTTTATCAGCCACCACACCAAATTAATGAATCTTTCATATTATTATATTATTCTGTTTGGAACCATCTCATAGTTTATCTATTGTTGATTGGAAAGAAATAAGCATGACCCCCATTGTTCATCCTGAATACCAATATTTTTTTCCACGTTGTAAGACTTTTGCATTCTTGGCGGGCTTTGGATTAAAAAAAAGACTGATAGATATGGGAATAACCAGATTTTGTTTTCACTATAAGGTGCAACGCTAAGGAAGTATAGGTTCTATGTCCTTTAGAATATTATGTTCCATCTCTTTTTAAAACGACCGAATCGCAACGTTTGGATCCTATACCCTCGTCGCCAGTTATTGTTCGTGAGATCCCATTCTAAACGAACCAAAGGACAACCTCAAAACTGCAAGTGTGTGCAAGTGGCAAGTCCAAAAGAAAATGTGTGTTTACGTGTAATTTAATTATTCATGAAAACAACAATCTATCTGCAAGGTACACAGTTAGCTGATGTTTGTCTGAAAGGATTACCAGATGTTGGCGGGGTAGGGGGGATTAGGTGAGATAAGAAACGGGCAAGGAAATTGAAAACAAACAAGACAGTGTGGGAACAGGATGATGAAGATGTAGACTGAATCGAGATTCAGAGTCAGATTTTTCAGATCAGTCAGATTTTATTGACTGTTTTCAATGATATTAAAATAATACTGTATAGTGCATAACATAAAATGAATACAATAACAAAATATAAGAATGAAGTTTTTACATAGATATAGGCACATCAAATCAAATCGCCAAAAATGCAAAAGTCTTACAAAGTGAAAAAAAGATATTGGTATTCAAGATGAACGATGGGGGTCATGCTTATTTCTTTCCATTCAACAATAAATAACAATATGAGATGGTTCCAAACAGAATAATATAATATAGGTTTTTGCGGTCAATTTCGGACTTTTTTCATTCAATTTGATAAGAGCCATTCAAATTAGCGACAAAAATCTGCACCGTAAAATTCATCATTCAACTTGGTATTTCGGTCATTCAAATTCGCACTTAGATCAAACAATTTAACATTTTTCTCATTCAAAATAAAAAGTTGGTTGGGAGCATGCAAATTCGCCACCATGCCGGAAAGCGTCTCTCCCAGCATTCAAATTCGCACGTGCATGGGCATTCGAATTCGTAATAAGCCCATTCAATTTAGCATGTTCAAGATACATGTATTTGGACTTTTAATTAATTTACTTTGAAATATATTGTTTTGTAATGCGTGGCTAGGCTACCCTTTCGTTACTCAGTTCCATTCCATAGGCATTATAGCTTGTATATTCAAGTAATACAAGTCTACACCACTCCAAAAATTACGCTTCCATTTGAGACGCACTCTCACTCAGTTGATTGCTATCCGCTGTCTATCTCTATCATGGAACCACGGGTTAGATATAGCTGCACATCGAACGAAGATAGAGAGAGGCTTATAGATGCATTTGAAGGGGAGATTACAGACTATCTTGAACTTGCAGACACCCTTGGCATTATAAAAAGAGCACCGCAAGATCCATAGTGGCCACCTACCTGCGGTCAGGAAGGCGCCATAAGTTGCCGCGAGGGGGGGGGGGGGGGGGGTGCAACCACGTTTAGCTGGACGACGATATGCGAACGCGACTGCAACACATAGTTGACGCTAACCCCCTCGCCACCCTTCAACAAATGAAGAGGGACTTGGAGGCATCAATGCCCCAGAAGCCAGCTGTCTCGGTTTCCTCGATTTCAAGGGCACTTGACGGCATGCTGGTACAATACGCCCAGTGGTTCATGGCGAAGGGAGTAGTTGGCCACCGTGTGTTCATTGACGAATGCGGTTACAACATTTGGACTAGAAGATCTTTTGGGAGGGCACCTCGAGGAATCCCAGTTCGCCGAATAGTCAAATCGTCAACGCGGCAAGAACTGTAACATTACTTTCGCGGTTTCGGCAGGGATTGGCCTCGTTCACCACACAATTTCGAATGAGACGGTGACCAGAGGCTCTTTCGAAGACTTTTTGGCTGCAACCGCTATCGAACGTGCCGACCTCTTTCCAGCAGATGAGCCAATTTTCTTGGTCTTTGACAACGCGAGACCGCATATTCGTGCCCAGCTACCAGTTGACGCCGACCCTCGCATCAGTCTAAAGCGCTTACCTCCCTACTCCCCCTTTCTCAATTTCACAGAAATGGCCCATTCTGCCTTCAAGGCGGCCGTCAAGCGCGACCTTGCACGTGCTGAGTGGCAGCAGAGCGTGGGTGACAGGGCAGCTGCAGAAGAAGAGGGGATGACGATGGGAGAATGGAGAACCCATCTTGTGCAGCAAGTGGCAAGACGCAACATCGACGCCATCACCCCACACAAGTACGTGCGCTGGTATCGTCATCACTGACATCACACCCAAACGTATATTCCGAGATGCCTGGATCGCGTGGAAACAGACGGCTGAATGACGTGACATTAACTTTCAAAATCATGGACTTAAACTCAATACCCCAACCCTCCCCAATGAAAAACACAGATACTTTTATGAAAGAATTAATTTTCCTAAATAACTTTATTAGTTATTCCACCCACTTACATACATTTAACAATATAACATTATGAAATAGATCTTCACTTGAAAGTATGAACAATAATTATTTTGTAAACTTGTTAGACCATAAATTAGAGAAAAGTAAGTCAATAATAATGTTATAAAAATTGCTAAAATATAATTATGTAGATGAGATAAACATGAATTCATTTAAAAAAAGCTTATTATGAATATAAGAATACATAAAAGCTCATATGCAATTCGAAACCAATATATCAAAATCAATAAAGAATAACAACCAAATCAAATGTGTTCGAAGTAAATTACGAATTCGAATGCTCAATGTGCGAAAAAGAATGCTCTGAAATGAATTTGAATGCTGGAATAACGGTATTGCGCAATCGCATCACCTCCCGTTCTAAATTGAATGACCGTTTTACGAACTTGATGCATTTTTTGCGAATTCGAATGAAATTAGTCTAAATTGGATTGATAAAAGTACTAATACGAATGCATGAAATATTAATTTGAATGTTTGAATGCTTGTACACGGCCAAATTCTTCTAAATTGAATGCACGTAGTATGAATTTGACTGATGAACTTACGAAATTGACCGCAAAAACCTATAATATGAAAGATGATTGATAAGTCAATTTGGTGTGGTGGCTGATAATAATGCACTTTTTGTGATAAAAGTGAAGAAACTATCATTGCTTTTGTCAGTACACAAATGTAATGTGGTCTAAAGTTCCACCAGGTCTGACCAAGCTAGAAAAACCCTCCTGGCAAATAAAACTGGTGTCCAGTCTGTCAATTTCTTGTAGAATTTAAATGCCATATACAATTAAGTACAAAGAATACGGTTTGAGGCATGAACGAATAGAACCAAAATATGGAAGGTGTATACCTCGAAATACTTGATGATAATTATAATGTACTGACTAAAACAAAGAATATCAGAAAGAGAAGATGGCAGAGAAATTGAAAATGAAAATAAGGAAATAAAGAAATTGAATATGACAAAAAATGAAAATAAAGAATAACACAATGAAGACAGAAAGAGAAGAAAGATCAAAACACAGAAAACGTGAGGAAAGGTAGAAAGAAAAATTTACAAAAGAATAAAGACAAGCAATAACAAGTCGGAAGATAAAATGAGAACATGAATCAGGGAGTGTAAGAGAACCTCCCTGAATGAATGCTACAAATAATTATTGAGTTTTAAAATAATTGTTTAGCTTCCTATTATATCTTTTTAAAATAAAAGACAGAAAAAGAAGAGAAAAAAGGAAAACTTGAGGCATTGGCGGCATTGGCGATTGCCACTTCCGACCCGTGCCCCCCCCCCCCCCCCTAGG
Organism: Heliocidaris erythrogramma; assembly: GCA_025617745.1. Classification (NCBI taxonomy): domain Eukaryota; kingdom Metazoa; phylum Echinodermata; class Echinoidea; order Camarodonta; family Echinometridae; genus Heliocidaris; species Heliocidaris erythrogramma. The sequence continues at coordinate 45,375,534 of CM046856.1, read as the reverse complement.
AAGAAAAGTATGCATTTTGACCATAAAGGATCCGCCCTTCTGTCGATTGTGCCCCCCTTTTTTTGCTTCTCAGAGAATTATGGAGGGGAACTGGACCCCCATAACCCCTCCCCCTCACACACACACACACAACACACACACACTTTCTTTTGGTCGACATCCCCCCCCCCCCCCCCCCAGTGAGCGACTTTTCGAGAAGCTGGCAAGACCAAAACAATACGGGTCTACCTTTTCCAAAAGATGATAAACCTGCATTTGTGTGCCCCCCTTATACTAAATCCTGGATCAGCCCCTGACTTGGGGGTAGTTTTTCCGAAGGTTCGTTTTTCTGAAACACAAATTTTCCATAGCAGGGGTTCATAATTCCAAAAATGAAATAGGGTTCGTAATTCGAAATACAAAACTATTTCATTTTCGGTATTACGAACCCTTTTTCATAATTCGAAATTCATCATTAATAGTGATCTGTCAAGTGACACGTTTAATGACCTAATTAATTTCTAGAGCAAAAGTCTATCCAACTGTTATATACGATCTTGAGCCATTTATAGTTTCGGTAGCTATTTCGGAATTACACCCTATTTCATTTTCGGAATTATGAACCCTTTTTCATTTTCGGAATTATGAACCTTCGGGAAAACGACATGTATCCGTAACTCTTAAATTAAAGCAGATTTGCCTATAACTACGATTACGTATTGCCATGGTATACGAAGGGACTTTTCAAAACCACACTCATCATTTTTTTTTTAAATAAAAGTAGCATCAAACAGAAACCTGAGAACATTTTTTTAAATGGGAGTGCAGAGGGTAGAAAATTATACCCACAAATCCGAAAAATATCTGGGCAACTAGAAAAAGGGGCCGTTGCATTTTGGGGGTATAGGCTACCCCTTTTCATTCCCAAATTATCTGAAAAGAAAATAAAGTTCATCACAGTCTTTTGTGGGGTGGTGGGGGGGGGGGGGGGGGGGGGGGATTACACTGCCAAAGTCGCTGACAGCACCCCAGCACCACTCTATTTCAGGGGTGCTGCAATATACCCTCAGCATCCGGGCTCATGCATGACAGCCAGGAAAGGAGCCCTGCATGGAATGAGAAAATATTGAGCGAAGTGGCATAAATAATTGGTATACACCAAATCTCATTGTACTTCTATAAAAACAAACAGCAATAGAAATGGGGAGAAACAGTGCACTATGTATACAAATGATTTTTCTCAGTGTAACTTTCGATATAAGTTAATAGGTTAACCTCAATCGACCTTTCATCTATCCTATAGGACAAATCATCATTTCTATTCAAATTTCGTTGGGGCCCATAAAGTGACAACCATGGAACATTCAACATATTTATATTGCTGTTGGGAAGACTAATTCCAAATGCTAGTACTGGAAAGAGCGTTTCTTTAATTGCAAGTCTAAATCTCATGTTCACTTACATTTGCAGAATAGGGCGTGTCTATAGTTTCAAGGTACCTAGAATTTCCTGATTAAAACATCGGAAATTTCCTCTTGAAGGAAAGTAGATCGCGTGTTATAGATTCTAACTGTTAAAGGGGAAGTCCACGCTGGCATATTCAGTTGATTTGAATAATAGCAGAAAAAATGAGAGAAACAGATTCGTGAAAGTTTGAAAGCTTGAGCAAAATCCGACAAGAAATAAGAAAGTTATGAATTTTTAAAGTTGTAATCAATCAAACACAAATTGCATGGCAACTCGGTGACGTATCTTGCAAGCTCCTTTCCCATTTGGTCTGTGCAGAAAATTTCATAATTTTTTATTTTCTTAGTTGTTGATGAACATGATGGAGGAATACATTGGTTTCATACAGGATCTGTGTAAAAATACATGTGTCATGACCATTGGCGGATCCGGGGGGGGGGGGGCACTTCCGGACCGTGCCCCCCCCCCCCTTTTGGAAGAAAAGTATGCATTTTCATTACCGCTTTGTTTTATTTTTGTCCTTTTTAAAGAAATCAACTCGATACCAGGGTGGACTTCTCCTTTCTGCTACCGCCGCCAAACTCAGTTTAAAGGGGTACTCCGGCCTGAAAATAATATTAATTGAATGAATAGAGTAAAATTAAACAAGCAAAACACTGAAAATTTCATCGAAATCTGGTAAAAAATAACGAAGTTATTGAAGTTTTAAGTTTTGCATTATTTTGGGAAACAGTTCTATGCATGTCATCATGAATATGTAATGAGTGAGCTGATGATGTCACGTCCCCACTTTCCTTTTTTAACTATATTATATGAAAACTTCATTATTTCATTTTTTTATACATGTCTACAAAAAATATCTCCCTTGTAACAAAATAAGTTACAGCAATGATGAACTTACACATAAGGAGTCAGTCCTTTTAGTTATAGGCTTTGAGCAGAAAATTTGAATAATTGAAATTTCATATAATAGAATACAAAAGAAAAAGTGGGGATATGACATCATCAGCTCACTCAAAGCATATTCATGATTACGTGCACATAACTGTTTTACCAAAATAATGCAAAGCTTAAAAATTCCATAACTTCATTATTTTTCATCCGATTTCGATGAAATTTTCAGTGATTCGTTTGTTTAATTTTACTCTATTTATTCAATTCATATTATTTCAGGCTGGAGTACTCCTTTAAGTTCGGTTTATTGTCATATTTTACATTTCAGATTATTCATGGTCACTTTTGTTTACAAGGAATATAAAAAAAATACAAAGTTGTTTTGAATAAACATAAGTACAATGTATGGATAAATCATATTGATTGGTTTGCTTATAAAAGCACAGTTTGTTTGGTTATAGGCTCCAAACGGTAATACGGTTTAAAGTTGTTGGAACGAACAAAGCCCAGTCAAGTAGGGAGGGTATGGATGCTCTCTAATGTGAAGAAAACACAAATTACGCCAAGCCCTTGATGGATCCAGTCGATATAAATACTACTCCGTCACCATGCACAATAAAGGTCTCCGTCAAATTATTTGTCGTTTGCTAACATATCATATTAGAACTTTTTATGCTATCAACTATGATTACAAAAGCAATTGAAAGAATGAAATACAATTAACAATTGGAACTGAATTTAACTGATTAAATTTTCAGCCATGATGGGGATATAGGGGATATAGTGGTCTTAATGTGTAACATGTTCCGTCACCCCTTCATTGTGTATAGTCATCGGGGCAGTCATCGGCCCGCCACCGAATTCCAAGTATGCCTACATTTCTTGCCCACCTGGCATATTAATTAAGGATCCCTGATCCATCCATCGGGATCGACGGGTCCATGGTATATTAACAGGTGATTATTTTGTAGTGTACAGAGAAAAATAAAGTTCGTGAACAGCAACGACACTGCCGATGAGGAAGCTATTTATACAAACACTATGAACACTGGCAGATTTCGGAGAGGGGAGAGGGGGTTACCAACCCGTGCCCCTTTTTAAAACCGTAGTGGCGTACTGTATATATACGTACACATCCGCAAATATGTGCGCCTCATGTGATATAATCCTTGTTTTGTTGTTGTTGCTTTGCAGAGATTTTTTGGTGAGTAAATTAGGACCGAATACGTCACGTGTGATAACTTTTCTTTGTGCATGTCCCCCCCCCCCACCCCTTGATGAAATACTGGATCTGCCCCCTGATACCAACAACAAAACGGAGATAAATAGACCTGTTTACTAAGTGAATGAAAGCTTGCCAGAGGCTTGTCAGACATAGCAACAAGTAATGTATGCAAACTGGATTCCAAGTATTGCAGTTCATTCATTAATAACAGGTTAATGGAATACCTCGTTACTAGGTCCCCAGGAAAGTTAAATCCATAAATTTGAATAACTTTGTAAATAGGTCTATTGATACCATCTCTTGTCAATAGACCCGTTTACTAAGTGATTCAAATTTATGGATGTTTCTTTCCTGGGACCTAGTAACGAGGTATTCCATTAACCTGTTATTAATGAATGAACTACAATACTTGGAATCCAGTTTGCATACATTACTTGTTGCTATGTCTGACAAGCCTCTGGCAAGCTTTCAGGTTGTCAAGAACAACCTTTATTTCAAAAGTATGCATAAAATTTGAATAACTTAGTAAACAGGTCTATTGGAGAGATCGTGGTAAATAATTACAGATCTGAAAACTATCGTTGCTGCAGCCGACGTATTTAGCTTGCCGCCCTCTATTGTTGAACACTATTTTCCAAAAGCCACCCTGAACCAAAGTCAAGAAAATACTTTATGTTCACATTTGTCATAAAGAACTAACACGAAACAGTCCCAGATCCGAAAGTCTATGAAAGAGAGAAAATACTTCTTCACATTTTATCATCGTGAAGATGATACCTGGATAGTTTTCAGACTCTGATCTAGAATCTTGTCAAATTAATAATCTGAGACTGACTAACTTTTGTTGATAAATCGTCAATCTCATTATAAATTTTTCTATTTATAATGAGAGAATTTAGAGATAGAGGTGGACACACTATCAATTTAACATGTCTGTTGAGAGCCAGAAGGGCGTTAGCTCTGTGTTAAAGTACAGGAGTTAACAACCTTCTGGCTCCAAACAGACGAACACCACTATTGCCATCAATGTCATCATCAACACCACACTGTCATCAACATCACAATCATCATCATCACCATCATCATCACGAAGAAAAAAAATCACATGAATAGCAATATTGTTTTGAACAAAAAAATCTTTCAAAATCCTGAAATCTGGGCTGAAAAAGGGATATCTTATGAACAAATCTTATGAACGAATGCAGCACCAATGCCACAACCACCACCATCACCGTTATCACTAACATGGGGTAGCATTCTCCATCACCACAGCCATCATATCATCGATCATAACCTTTTCACTGTTATCCTCACCACTGTTGTAATTGTTACCATTGTAAATATGACCATGTATATATTCATCATCTCTGTCTTTATCATGCTTTATCATCCCCATCATCCTCACCTTCATATTATCATCACTATCATTATCATCATCATCACTATCATCATCATCATCACTATCATTATCATCATCATCACTATCATCATCACCATCATTACTATCATCATCACTATCATCATCATCATCACTATCACTATCATTATCATTATCATCACTATCATTATCATCACTATCATCATCATCACTATCATTATCATCATCACTATCATCATGATCATCACCATCATTATCATCATCATAATTACTATCATTATCATCTTTATCCTTATCTTCATCACCACCACCACCATCACTATCATTATCATCATCACTATCATTATCACTACCATTATCATCACTATCATTATCATCATCACTATCATTATCATCACTACCATTATCATCATCACTATCATCATCACTGTCATCATCACTATCATTATCATCATCCCTATCATCATCATCACTATCATTATCATCATCCCTATCATTATCATCATCACTATCATTATCATCATCACTATCATTATCATCATCACTATCATCATCATCACTATCATCATCACTATCATTATCATCATCATCATCCCTATCATTATCATCGTCATCATCACCATCATTATCATCATCTTCATCCTTATCATCATCAGCATTCCTGTCACCATCCCCATAATTGTCATGATGATAATTCCATCATCACATTATTTCCAATAACTTTAGGAATAACAAAGATAAAAACAGAAGAGACACAAAGGAATTTCAAAAGACACAATTGTACTAAAGTTGAACAACTTTTATTACATTCTTGTACTGTGTGTATATAACAAGACTGTCATATTTCCATTCAAACATGCAAAGTATGTGTTCCCTAACATTTCGTCGGCTTCATCTAAAATACCTCCATAGCAATAGCTATTATGCCATCATTTCATTTGAACATAAATTCATTGAGCAAGCAGAATTAATTTATATATATCACAGATTTTGCACAGTAATGTAACTTTTAAATTCACATCATACCAAAATTCTTTTCAACTGATATTTCTAAGTTGTCATAATGATTGGTCATCATGGTTATTGTAAAATAATGAAAAGAGGGAACATTCAGAATCTTTAAAAATTATGTCAAACTGGATATTTCAATTTTCAACTACCCATCGAGTTGGATTTGTTTGGCATTAAAAAATATATATAACACTTTTTCAGTCTTTAGTTCATTTTTCTCTTCAAAGCCATGATGTATCTATCTTCACTGAAGGAGGTATACCCTAGGCACAATTAACATGATTTAATCCGAGGCTTTTGTTAGAAAAAAACTACAAAAATGAGATTTCCTGATTCATTCATTCATTAATTATTGAGTTTTGTCCAAATTCTGTTTTGTAAGAGTCATGTCATGATGAGACCTATATATATACTATGGTAAAACAACAATATTCCATGTATACAAAGACTTTCACAAGTGCTTCGGACTGTACAGTTCAAACACACATATATTACAAATACAAGCATGTACATACACATATATACCACTACAATACTCATGCAGAAGCAAATAACATATTGAAAAATATTCATATTTATATATCATATATATATACTGTCTCTATATTTCTTAACTATGAAAATGTTGCTTTGTGTCCAAGTCTCATTTAGGTATACGGTGCAGCTACAGCTTATGCAAGAGTTAAACATTTCTGTATGATGTAAAGGTTGTAGCTAAGAAAGAAATTTACATAATGGCAGTTTTGTTCTGGATGTTTAGTCAACAGGCTATTGCCATGTGAGAATAAGAATATCACCATGTCTTGGGGGCTTCAAAGGAATCAAAAGGCCTTGTATTATAATAAAATTAAAAGAAAAATAACCCTACTCCTAAACGTAATACCTAATGAATACTTTGAAAGATACCTTTCCTTTTCCCCCTGAAATAGAAAAAATATATGTTCCCAAGGCAATGAAATGATTTTATGTAATCGGTTGTTACTCTCACTGATGAAGATGATATCACTTTACATGGAAAGCTTGGTTTAAACATGTACATTTTACACCTATTTCCTTTTCAAGATAGTATTGACTGCTATTACGAAGATAAGAATTGCATAACTAAAGAAATAAAGTTTATGGCAAAACCAAACTGACTTCTTTATGGGTAGCAGACAGTATAACTGATATTATAGAAACAGGACCAGGAAAAAAATCTGCCAGTTTTAATACAAATTGCTATTGAATAAGTTTTCATCATATCTTAGTCACTTTATGAATATGTTCAAAATCAGTGTTAAAATCTATGAATTGTGCAACATATGACTGTATAGTTTTGTATGCATGATGAATATTAATATTTATGATGAAAGGAGACAGATATGTCGCTTTTGTAGCGGTAAAAACATCAATGACATTAACAAATGCATAATGCACTACCATGAATACATATGCAGCTAAAAACTTTGTATTTTTGTACATAAAAGTTTTTTTTAATAAATATAAGATATAAGGAGAGAGATAGAGAAAACAAGTAGATAAATTATTCACAAATAAATTGCTCAAAACAACTTGGCACTTGGGAGCTCATAAATAGGACATACAAAATAAACACTGAATCTTCCTTCAAATCACTGAAAAACCACAACTGAGTTGTAAACATTATATTTTTAAAATCATTATTTTAAATCATGTTATAAAAAGAAATCATCAATCATTAGATGATAAGCAATCGTAAAAATTGATAACCAACAATATCTTAAGATATACGTATGAAGCAAATCAAATTGCCTTTTTGTTTAGTTAAAAAATAATATTTTATCTTATTTTCTTGAAAATGCAAAACTAACTGACTAAAAATGAATACACAGACAAAATATTCCATTTTGCCTTAAATATATTTTTGGTATCATTTTTCAAATAATATATATTTTTTTCAATTCAAACAATCCATGCAAAAAGCTATTTTGATGAGTACGATTTGAATAAAGTTCATTGACCTTACCCCATGAACAGTTCAATCAATCTGGTTTTGTTTTTTTTCTCCCATGAACACAAAACATTTCAATAAATTCATTTGTATGAAAGTGTTGTAAAGTACATTTGATAAGTATATATACCAAAATGTTTATTTTCTTCAGATATAAGAACAAAATCAAAACAATGCCATGCATTTTTAAAAAGTACAGCAAGAAAACATCCTACGGTAGAACAATCTCATATAAAATCACATTGATATAGAATCATGCAATTTTTTTTTGTATGGAGGGGTTATACTTACAGGTGAAAATTTCTATAGTTTCTTTACGAAAAGAAAAAAATAAAATCCACTCCTAAAAAAAAAAACCCGCTAAAATGTACATAGCCTCTTGAACTACCCCATACGACTGTACTTCAGTTGGTTTGCTTGCTTTCTTAATATTTGTTGCTCTTGTTTCAAACTGTTCAATATTTATAGAAACAGTTGACATGCAAAAACATACAAAGGTGTCTATAAGCCTGGTTCCACAAACAGGTTTTACTGACTTGTCCTTGTATGGGACACTGTTGATCATACATTTGATGTAATAACAGATAAATACCAGAGTCAATAAGAGCACGCACACATACAAAATGTGCTTCAAAGTGGGTTGTACACCACTCAAAGATATGGCGTAAATGTATTTGTGGGAACAGGCTTTGTAATAAGTCCAATCTGAGTTTCATACTGTTCAACACGATTCATAGTTGAAAGGCTAGACAACAAAGGCTGACATAAACATCAACATATATATGTCTATAAAAAGATATTATCAACATAGACATATTTCTCGTTAAATTCACACTCATTTACACAAAAATAAAGAAAATTCTCTTTAATTATCCTAAAATACCTGCAATACTATCAATAAATACTAAGATGAATTTTCATCAATTGTAATTTCATAAAAACTGTACAGATTGAGTGCATTAAAAAGATGCGCTTCAAAATTTATTTCATTTACAGAATCAAGGCAATTGAATTCATTCCATATCAAATCTCAAATTCATTTAAATCTTTCATTTGGTAGTCCTCATGAAAAGGGTGCCAAATATTTTTTTAAAACATGATGAAATGGCTTTTGCTCATGATGTTGCACGATTACTACAATATTCATAACTTCTTATCCATTTGATCTACACGTGTATTTATTTTTGAAATATGGCTTTAAAAAAAATAAGGATGATGTACAGCATGCTATGAGACCCAATTCATGCATGCTTGCATTGTCTGGCTCCCTCTATAGTCCTTAATCAGAGAAGCAAATTTTTTCAGCACCAATTTTCTATGCACAAGCTCCTCCTCTTTCAGCTTCTCTCTTTTTCTCTGCACTTCTCTCCTCCTTGTCTGCTCAAGGCGTCTTGACCGATGATTTGGAGGTGGAGCCGAGCATCACCTTGGTGACGAAGCTAACAATGGCAGAGGCGGGCTGTTCGACCTCCCAGTCTGCGAAGAGATGGCACTGGTTGTCTGTCATGCTGCCTGGCTTGCGGGCCACAAATCCAAAGATTCTGCAGAACAAGAACAAGATGCAATACTTGTTAAAAGAGAATGTCTTCAAATTAGCATAACAAGGATAAGAAGTGAGAGTGCGAATACAGAGTTAATACTTGAAATAAGAGTATTGTAAAGGATGTCTGCAAGATGATGCAGAGAATGTGGAATGAGATTTGAAATGAAGGTAAAATTTCTTAAATTATGTTGTATTAAACAGAGTGTACACTCAATTGCCATGCTATTATTCTATGTAACTGGAACATTTTGGTAATACATAAATACGCTATCTTCATGGGCCTCTGATATAATTTTTTTGCTGCAGAGATTACTGGAGTCAGTCCCTGTTCCTAAGACTTTTGTCATTATACCATACCTCCAAGCGGTATGTAAAGGGATAATAAACCAGGATCTTCAGAATCTTCACAAGCAAATGTGATCTTTTATTTCATGAAACTAAATTCATGAAATTCCTGTAAAACCACACGGGGAGAGATGGGTACTGAGTGGCTGTGTGAAAACTTTGTACATACATGTATATCTATTGATAAATGCATTATCGACATATAAATGTACAAAGGAAAGCTTTATAATAATACTTTGCTTGAGCACTATGCAATCAATATCACAAATTGAATGAACTTACTTCGCTTCAGCCACTTCTTGGCCTTCTTTTCTTGGATATCTAAAACAAAATAAAGAATATCAAAAGAGATTTTGAGAAATTTCACAGTCAATCCCATTAATTAAATGCAAACGTAATGATAACATACCATATTCATACTGAACCCAATACTATATGTTTCTAGATGCTAAGATGAACAAATATCTGTTGATACATACCACAAAGATAGAAATATGGCCATATTAGATGCCAATTTTTCCTAAATTCATATTTGCTTATTTATTCATTATTTAAAATAACTTGTCATGCCCTTATATATATATATATATATATATATATGTTGTTTTTTTCTTGATTGGAATGATGCATACATATATTGCCCAGTTATACTTTTATTATACTCAAACATCAATTCATAATATTCTGTTCTTGAACAGCTAAGTTTATCTCGTACCACTCACATGTAATTATCCTAACGATTACCGTCTGTTCTACATAGAATATTTAAAATCAAATTTTTGATATTTAATCTTAATTTATTTTGTTCTTATTGAGAAAATTTGTTTTATTATGTGCAATATTCTATGTATAGAAATTTTTATTATGTACTGGGAACAGTAAGTGTGGGGGCGCATGCCTCCGGGCAACAGTGTTGTACTATTTCACTTTTGTGCACCCTGACCCACTTGTTGCTCCCAATCCTTTTACATGGCCTTATACATGATCTTCCGCATTCTTTTTATGTATTTTCTCTTGCCATGTTGTACTGTACCTGTGCTTTTTTTAATGAATGGTTGAATAAATAATAATAATAATAATAATAATAAAAACAACTCTAACTGCGACTTAGGGCGAAATCTTTTATCTCATTCTTTTGTTACGTTTCGCCCTAACCCACACTCGTTTCGCCCGAACGTTGAGTTTCTATTGTGACGGAATAAACCTATTGTTAGGTTTCGCCTTAAGTCGCAGTTAGGTAAATAATAATAATAATAATAATAATAAAGAACCCTTTTAAAACTAGTTTACAAATTAACAGATACATAAACCTCCTATGTAAATTCTTGCCACACAGTTTGAAGACCCTTGAGGTTAATGAATATTTTACGAGTTTTTAATGACTTACTTTCTTGCATGTGGGTCCATTCCACAGAACAGGATAGACTTGACAGGGTAGTGTTTTCTGAAGAATAACCTGTACAACAACATAAAGACAAGATGATATTTAAACTAATGGATATGATTTGATTTCAGTAAATCACATATTTTCCATATATCCCAGCTCAAATTATCTTGGGCTGAGTATTCAACGAGTTAAAATCTCACTTTTGAAATGAGTATTACTCTTTGGAATTGGGAGCCAGCATTAGTATGTAAAAGCTGCATTAAACTGGTACAATTTGAACAGCACCATCTTACAGTCACTCCTAAGTTATAGTTAGAGATTAGTTGCATTTTATTTTGAATTTTAAATAACAACTCGCTTGGAATATAATCTATTTCAAACTTACTTTTGACTTGCAAATATAGAAAATTGCATGCAAGTACGTTTAAAGCTTCGACAAGTGAGAATGGTGCATAATGGGAAGATGAGATGCACAGATGTTTTCCAAATCCGGTTAAAAGATGGCGCTATTTAGGAAGTTTAGTTTCAGGCAACTTTAAATCAACCCTTACTCAATCATAAACAGGTCAAATGCTGAAAGTGGATACATTTTCATTTGATACACTTGGCACAAAAATATCTATGGAATCAAATATAACAATCTGTAAAATATATTAATTTCGTTTCAGTTTAGAAATACGCTTTTTTCACTCCACAAAAAGCTTAAATATATTAGGTGAGATTTATGCCAGCTTCCATGCTGCTGTATGAAGGCTGTAGTACAAAATGATTGTCTCCCTTTCAGTTACCCATTTGCATCCCTCATATAGTTTTGGCAAATAATTCATGTCTTTTGATAACATACAAATGATTTCTTCTTCTTCTTGGATTAGATTTAATGGCACTTGTCATTCAGATTTGAATATTTACCCCAGACTGTTTTTTTGTGATTGGTCTCAGGTTTCAGGAAGAGCTGGACTTCGCTAACGTGTCCATCAAATCTTGTAATATAACCTGCTGACTGTTTTCATAGGGGCCCTGTAAACGATTTTTTTTTTCCTTTTCGGGGAGGGGGGGGGGGGGGGGGGGGGGAGTTTATTTCTTTCATTGCAAAGAAGATTGGATGATAAGACTTACTTTCTCTGTGTATCTGTGAGTGTGATGCCCTTGGACGACACCTTGAAGTGGACTACGACAGCCTCAGGTTTCTTCTTAGCTGTCAACGTCTTGGTCAAGCCTTCTCTTACAGCCTCCGATCCCGTCAATGATTCCATGTCCACGCTGTCGATGTACAACACCTTGCATGCTGGGAATGGAAAGGGCAATATTGAACATGAATGTCATCAATTAAGCATCTATAGCAAAACATTGATTTGTTTCACAATTTATCCTTGCGTTCCTGGCAGAATGGTGCAAACATTTTCAAGGGCGCAAATAATTCTCAAATCTCCTTTAACTTTTGGGATTGCTGACATCATAATATCACTGTGAACAATTTCAACGATTACATACTACACGGAGTAGATGTAGTCAAAGAATGGTCAAAACCTTTTGACTCCATTTTTCTTGAAAGGTACATCCATTGTCCACGCATCTATTTCCAACCTTTTGCCAGGGACATGATAATATACATGTATGTCGGATATTCCACCATCTTCTCATTTCTGGTCTATCATATTTTATTATTCACTCTCGTTCTTGGAACTGAACACCTATTAAGGTCATTATCAGACTCACAGACAAGTCAATATCCTGTGGCCTCAATCAATAGATTAATTTTGTCACCATCATTTTTTTGCAAGTCTGTCATAAGAAGTACAACTTCAGCATTCACGACACTTCTACTTAGAATTCCATTAAAGAGGAGGAAATTATTTTCAGCTGTAGCTTAATAGAATAGTATTTTTCACCATAACCGCTCTCTTGATAAGCAATAAATCAACCGAGGTCACATATAAATGACCATTTAAAGGTTTAATTGTTGAACCTTAACCAATTATTTTTGCTTCTGTCATTCTTTGTATTGACCAGTAAAGTTTCTTTTAGTTTCACATAAATAGTGATGGGAAAATTGACTACATATGTCAATTTCCTGTGTATTTGACCTTGCTATTAATCATTTGCAAAATATCAAACAAAATGTGACGATATCAATGACATGATCGTTACTGGGTTGCAACGGTATCATGCTTCATAACACACTGAGTAAACAATGCAACCTGTTCTTTTCTTTCTTTCTTTTTTTTTAAACTTCACTTCAAAGTCAATTCTGCATCTTGCCCAAATACCAACAACATAATGTTGGCAGGGGTTCAATAAACTTTACTAAGTACATGTATGTGGCTGTTCCAGTGATCATACCTGCTCCCTGCTGCAATAGCGATGCTGCTGACTTGGGATCCAGAGCTGCATCTGTAGAATCAGTGCCCGAAGGATCTGTGTTCAGAGGGAGTGAAGGAAAAGAGAAGGAATAGCTGTCAATATTCTACTCTGGATATTCATGTATTGTATAGGTAGCTAAGCGAAACGGAGTAGCATGAAAAGGCTCTTCTGGAATGCAAACAGCAAGATTGTAGGTGATAGTTGTGAATCAAAAGTTGTAATTTGACATATGCAATGACAGTTTAGGTAATATCAAGCCTAATCAAGTTAGCAGAAATATTTTTACCCCCTCTATAGCTTAATGATATGCTTCTACCTTAATGCAATAATTTTATGATTTTTCAACAATATACATTTGCGTTCCATACCACTCCATTTCACTAAGTTACTTAACAAGCTTGTGTTTGGAAAAAAAAAGCATGGGACGATTTTGTTTGTTTGTTCTTTTTTTTGTATCATAAATGAAGTTACAACATATATCTTTCAATAACAATGCTTTATCTAAAAGAATAAATGTATATGATAAGAGCACATAATGTTAATCTCCCAGATTCCTAATATATATAAAAGGAAGTTAGCATATCTGTGTTCCAATCTCAAGCCTGGTTGGACGATATAGGTTATTAATCTCCTTCATGAGCAAGGAATATAAAGAAAGAAGGAAAAACAAATTAGGAATTAGGAGAGCAAAAGGAAAAAACGCTCATAACTTTCTAAAATTAGTGAAAGAAAATTCCGCTAGCCAGGGGAAGTTTTTAGATCGGTTCCCTAATCTCAACACTAGTCAATCACTTGGGTCAATGCTTGCTTAATAAAAGGCAAGGAAAATTAACCAGAGAGGAAGAATAAGACATCGGGGACACTTATGAGGAGGATGTGCATGATTTCAGAGCATAGCTCATAAAATTTGTGACGTCATTTCAAAATGTATGGATGAATGCCAACAAAAAAACAGAACAACTTTGACTTGGGGGGACTAAACTGGTGATGCTACAAGAAAGTGTGAAAAACATGGATAACTTATGTGGAATACAAACACAATGTAATGAATTGAGAAATTGATATAATAATGTATATTTCAAACTGAGATTTAAGCTCTGCAAACTGCTATATTAAATCTAAATTGAAACTTGACAGTACCATGGTACTGAAGATTTTGTATACTTTCACAGATACCATAACACTTGTCCAAACTCACAGACATCCTACCACTTGTGAGGACTGACACCACAACATGTGCTACTGTTTGTGGCTCATTCTTGGCAGCACGTTGCCAAATTTCAGCCAAAAGAAATTTGCAAGTCATAATGGGATGTTCATCAAATTACATGAATTTTGAAACACTAACAAAATTATTATTATGAAGAGGGATTGAGAAGAAAAAAAACCCCTGATGTGATTGAGCATGTGTTATGTGGTAGTATTAAATTTGAAAAAAATATATAGGCCTACCAGTGTATATATAAATATATATAATATATATATATATATATATATATACATTTAACCAAATACCTACAGGAATTAGGTGTTTCCTGTATTTAACTTTTAGGGAATAAGACAATTTTCAGTGGTCAACGGGTTAACAACATTATAGTCCAGACAGTTTAATATGAGGTCCATTTATAATACAGAGGTAAAACCAAGAAGCAAATTGTGTATAGCCCTACATGTGAAGGTATGTCCTGCAAGTCAACAAGATAGATTCACCCCCTGGAGTTACAAAGAAAAACATATATTAATAACTGGTCTTTTTAATGATGTTATCAAATTAATCACAACTAAAAACTAATTGTTTGGGGAGAATGGTATTAATATAATTTCCCACGGTGTATTTGAAAGAGAAATGACAAAATAATTTTGTTTGTCAGGATTAGAGCACTTCCATAGAGATTCATGCCCGATTTCTTTCTATGAAAAAAGAAAAAGAGAGAAAGAAAATAGGTCTAAATATGAGTGCAGAAAACCAAGCAAACACCACTAAACGCTCCCAGAAACAAAAGGATGATTTTGACCGCACAGCTATTAGCAAAAGGGAACAATTATGGAACAATTATATTTTCCTTTGGTTGACGAAGGCAGGTTGATTCTGTTGATATTGTTTACCGCAAGTCTGGAATGTTTGCGTCAGTGAAAATTCACAGATATCACTTTTTGAAGAGAATTAATCGGATCTGTTCTGCACGATCGCTCATCTTTTCTGTGCGTTATGAAAGAGGTTTATCGAAGCAAGTCCCCCAAAACATTATCTTGATTGGCGACATGGTGGTACCTCGCTGGTGTTATTTGCAAAGGTTGAATTCAGAGCTAGAATATTCAAGACAACAGTCCACAGAACAACAATGCTTACAGCATACATCAGAATTTTCACCCCAATCATATGAGGAAGGAATTTCAGCATTTACGGTATATCCATTATCAAATGAGGAAATGAGTGCATTTTATAGAATTAAGTATAATTAAAAGAGATTAAGTTCATTTATCAAAACTGCCAACATTCAGAATATGAATAAAAATTGAGATCTAAAGATGAACCTAATGCTCAATCCTTATCAATTCAGATATAACCTGAAATAAATAAACTGCCTGATGTAATTTTTTTCCCCCCTCTCACCACTCAACCTTTCCTACAAGTATAAGATTAATGTAGAAAATAATGTAGGATAACATTTGGCCCAACTCCTGATTTGAAAATCAAACTGCTCTTAATATGAAAAAAAAAATATCCCCCTAAAATGACTCAAAACTAATTTTCATGAGCATGCAGCTTTCATTAGTGTGTTACTAAAACCATATTTGACCTGACAAAGTATTCCCATTTTGACCACTGAACATTTCCCCCATAAATATACCATTTAGTCTTTAGGACCACTGTAAAGTCTCTAAAGTTATTCCATGCCAATTTTGAGCTTAAAATCTTGTTTGCCAGATGAAAACTGCATGTCAGCACTCAAATGTGAACTCAGTCTCCTCTGCAAAACCAGGATGAAATATGGCAAATTCACCATTCAAAAAGCCAATAATCTCTGGCGCCTCCCAAGTGCGATTTACAACTCCATCGTTCCCCCAACAAAAATCCCAAGATTATTGCAAAAAATTGTGATTTATTTCTGGTTTGACAGCCAAGCTATGGAATAAGATCAAGAGGATAATGCACAATGACAAACAGAAATATGGAACAATGGAAAATTGCCTGCGCATTAGCAACACACGAACTGGAACGAGGTAAATCAAGAAATGTGGAATACGGGAAATGAGATTCTGATAACAGTCATGTCTCACATTCAAGGATTTTTATCATGGTATTCCTTGTCAGTTTAAAAAAAAAGATTATAAATTCATGAATTTCTGTAATATGAAATAATCCTGTTGAACATGGGTGTATCTGACTCTATATGTGGCTTTTCTGAAGTGGTTCCTATTCTTCTCTTTTAGTTATTTACAAAAGGCATGAACCTGTTCAGCAAATTGGCACCATCTAAGACATTCCTATCACTCTTTATATCAGCTGCACATTTTTACAGCCATGCACTCTGAACATGACTTTACTGTTTTTTTCTTGGTATGTCCTCAAAGATCTTCAGATCTTAGCTACAAAGTGAAAGAAAACCATCCAACAACAGTATCAATGTATTGTTAAGTCATACATTGGAAAGCTGACAACTTTTATGAGATTACATTTCAAATATAGCATTGTATAAACTGCTTGTGATATGTAATGCTAATGTTAATGGAGGTTGGAAACCTGTGAATGCAAGTCATCTATTGAGAGCCAGAAGGACGTTTATGCATATGCTTTTTGACAGACTTAACGCCTTTCTGGATCTAAGCAGACAAACTACCTTGAAGAGTACAAGAATCTTACACCATGACCAAACAAATATCCTGGTTGCCATCTAGGTTCCTTATCTTTCTTCTTTTTTTTTCACCCAAAAATTTCAATTAGCACAGTTTAATTCACATATAAGTTGACATAGTGATTCTGCACTTGCTTTCAATATGTTTTGTGGTTAATTTCACAATATTTATTCAGAAATCTTTTGTTTGTGCAAACTAGTGCATAATACAATCCAATAATATTTTTTTTCCAATGCTGTTAACCATTTGCTATCTATATCCTAGACATTTTTGCTTGCTTTTCTTTCAAAATATATATCTCATTAATTATTTGATTTGGGTTTTAATGTCTTATTATAAAATGGGCATATCCAGTTGAAATTTGCATTTTGTTAGTACATCCTGGTCACCATAAATACTTGATGAATGATGAAATGTAAGTTACCTGATACCGTGAAGATTGAAGATTGTTTTGATTAAATGAAATTCATGAAAATTATATGTAAATGGGTTAGAGTTAGGTCATCACTTTTATCCCCGGATTTGTCGCATCCCAATAATAAAACCCTTGTCAGAATTGGTATGATCCCCGAAATTCGAATTCAGTTGATAAATAGAAAGTTACTTACAATCCAGACTCGATGCAGAATTTCTGTATCCTAAAACGTAGTAATACGCAAATGATAGATAAAAAATAATTTAGATCCCAGATATGAATTACTTTAGATATGAATTACTTTTCATTTTTCTTTTGTTATTGAATACCCCGTCATATATTAATGGAGAGGATTTCAAGTAAAACATTTTGAAATCCATTAAAATCCAAAAGATAAAGCAACTAGGTGCTGTAATCTCACTCTAAATGCCTACCAGTGTTTTTAAATTCTCTGTTTTTTCAACTTTGGATTCAAAATGATGCATAGGTCAAATACAATGTAGGTGCACTTGCGTCCATTGAAAGTTTGAAGACCCCTTATCAAGTTCCCCCTTTCTCATTTTCACATTGTGTGATAAATGTCTTGCGAAAGGTTCATGGGATTTAAGTAATGGTTTGGCATGATTTTTAGAACCAAATTAATCTGTGAAATGTGGATCAACTTGTCATGCAAAAATGAGCTCTGGATTTCATTCTCCTTAAGTGTCACGGCTTGGATTCGAACCCAGGTCTGAGTCACTGTCCAGTGACATGTCTAAACTGCATCTCTACACTTGACTTGACTTGTTAGGTTAGGGGAGTAAGGGACTAACTTACCCGTATCAGGTAGGACAAGCTTGATGGGTAAGGCTAACTGTGTCAGGGTGTGCTGGTAGATGAGTGCCGATAAGCTACTGAAGACGGGCTCATTGACGCACCCCTTCAATCGCACCCCTCTGGCGTTGGGCTCGATCAAGAAGTGCCTCACTAACTCACTCTGTGGATCACCACCTAGGAAAGGAGAGACAAGAAAATTGTTATCAGACATGATTATTGATATTATAATTACACAATATCTGCAGTGTAATATCAAAAAGTGAAAGAGGTGAAAGAGATATCAAACCACCTGTTGAGATTCAAAAGGGTGTTAACTAGACTAACTATTATTTTACAGAGAGTTCACACCCTTCTGGCTCTCAGCTGACGACATGTTGTCTAAATCTATTCAGGGGAGCGTTTCATCAAGCATTTTGTCAGTGATTTTTACCGACAACTCTTATAAGCTACTGAAATCCTTGCATCTGATTGGCTGAGAGCAAATTTGTCAGTCAAAATCACTGACAAAATGCTTGATGAAACGCTCCCCAGATCAATTAAAAATTTAACATGAATTTGAGGAAGTATGAATGCTAAAATGCATGTACAGTCAAACCTGCTTTAGCGCCCACTTGAATAGAAAGACCACCTGTCTATAAAGACCACAATTTTGGTTTCCCGTGAAAAGTGTTTCTCATTGAAACGTGCAATAACAGAACCTGTACAGTAAGATCACCTGCTCATAAAGACCGCTTTTCTTGTCTCCCCTTGAGTGGTCTTAATAGACAGGTTTCACCGTATATGAGAGAAAGGATGATAAAATAAAAAGAGAGAGAGAGAGAGAGGGAGAGAGGAGAGAGAGGGAGAGAGAGAGAGAGGGAGAGAGAGAGAGAGAGAGGGAGGGTGGAAGAGGGAGAGAGACAGAAAAGGAGAGCATTTAATCTCTCCATCACAATCAAGCTTCCCAGGGACTGCACTACTAGATCAACATCATGTTGAGGTTTACCAGGATGGTGCAAAAACTAGCTCCTAGATGCGAGGTTCACCAGTTTCCTGTAAGGGACGCTGAGCGAGCACGGCAATGGTTAACCCAGGGAAGTTCCCTGGTTAACCATACAATATGAACAGGTGGTTGAGATGTTATTCATATATCGTGTGTTGAGAGCCAGAAGGGCGTTAACTCTGTGTTAAAACATATGAGTTAACGCCCTTCTGGCTCTCAACACACGATATGCTGGGGATAGAGCGATCTAGATCGACCTAGTTCAGACCATTATGTGAATGCCTGAAGACTGACTTCACCATGCTGTAGGTCAAGGCTTTAGGGTGCTTGACGAATGCTTCTAGATTACAACATTAAGACCATCTTCATATGTCTGTGCTGACGTGATCAAAACTGACATCTTTCAGGATAATATGTAATGTTAATGCTAGAACTGTAGGGAACCGTTAGGAATATTCCCGCATCAAGTCTTTTGCTTGTGCTGGTGCGATCTCAACTGACCTGGATCAGACTAACACGTTATGTGAATGCTTGAAAATTGATTTAACCATGGCTGCAGGGAATCATATATTGCTGGATCAAACGATAAAGACTGATCTAAAATAAATGTGAACTATATTTCATACTAAATATGAACTTTCAGTGTAAAATGCAAAGAGGCGAAAAGATAAAATAGAAGAGAAAAAATAAGTTTCTTCAAGATTTCTTCTTTTCTTAAGCAGCATGACCATCTCAAATAAACTCTATTGCAATCAGTAAAAAAAAAATGAAATTGTTCTCTGGTGGTTGTGGAATTCAGCCAAAAAATGATTTTGAAACATGAAAGAAAAATATGAGTGCAGTCACCTGACAGTCATGACAAAACTGATTTGAAAAGGATTATAGAACTAAGCTCAAATCTGCAGATTTGTGGTCCAATTTATCAGGGATCAGAGGCAAATGGGAACATATGAATTTTGATTAATATCATGTGCTGAGAGCCAGAAGGGCGTAACTCAAATACTACACCACAGGGTTAATGTCCATCTAGAGCTCTACTATCCTATTTCCTTTGCAAGATAATACTATTTTACTCATGCAGTTCACATATACTTTTAATTCATATCATGACCTTTCAAAGCATCTCTGCATGCTTAATAGCAACAATAATATGTAATTCAATTTTGCTTGCCATGAAGAGCTCGTTCAATTAAGGTCTATTACTAATGCTGTAATGAATGGGGAATGCTCATTAATGTTATATCAAGGTTGAAGTCTACGTATCTTCAATTACACTTGGCATTATTATACTTGGCAAATGTTCTCAACAAGCTCAAGTTTAATCCATGCTTCATTGTCTTTGAGTAATGTATCTCTTTAGCTACTGTAACCTGAGGTACAATGGGATTTAAAGGAATAATTTAAACTTTATCAGGTGAATAAGAAGTGTTAGAATTGTGCATGAATATATTAAAAAATGCTTGACACCCCCCTTTCAAAAAAGGAGAAAAATACAAGTTGAAAGTACTTACTTGGCAAGTGAATCAAACAGTGAGTGCATTAAAAGAGAAATCTGCTTTCTGATTCAAGAAATATTTTCCTCTGGATTGTTTTCATGGCCATTTTAGGGTGACAATTCTCTTTACCATTTTTCAGTATTTAGCCTCTAGCATGCTCACTTGAAATATCATAAATTTAGAATTCAATGTAAACATACATCTAAGAGTTATGTCTAAGCATCTTGCAACTGCTTTGAAAATTCAAATATCTCACATGAGTGCACTTTATAATTTGAGAACTGAAATGCATTTTTAGTCCAAATTCATTTCATGCTCCATCTCGAAAAGTTAGAAAAGAAATACAAATATGATGTCATTTTAATTTTGACTTTGTCTTTCATACAAAAATAATTTATCTGCTGTTAAAAATTATTGTTTGAAACATGGTTTCAAACTTCATTTTGTAGGGTATCCAATAAACAGCCTAGTATGAAGGTTCGGGTTACATTCAATTATTGGCAGAAAGCTGACTTTGTGTGGTCTCATTAATGTCTTTTTGATGATGGGGGGAAACCTAGGTGAACATGTGTTACAAAATGGCACATGCCAAGGGCACAACATTAATGAGATAATCACCCAAAAGTGCATTTACCTGTGACTATATACCCTATTCATACAGCATGTATTAAGACTGACTTTCAGATGCCTATCCCCTAAAACACGCAGGCCTACACTCAATTAAAAGAAATGTTTAGACATAATTTTGATTGTTATTACTAATAACTTAAGCTACAGTGTATATTAAAGAGGTGCATGTATGGTTTGTAAATATAGTTTCATATCGCTTAGTTCATCGTGTCTATGATTCAACTGTTCAATGGTGTCGCTAAGGGGGGGGGGGGGGAGGGTCAAATCTGTTTTACCCCTTTCACACAATAGATACTATGTTCTTCTTCAGGAATTGTTAATTGCTTGCTATTGTGGAATTCATCAACATGAATAGAGAATGTTATTTGTCTAGTCTACCTTCAGAGAAACAATATCTTTGATTGAATCAGGAACAACATGAGCAATTTCTCTGTGTCAGGTAAATTCTGAAATTTATTTTTCATCACTTCGATTGGCATCATGTGTGATGACAACAAAACAACCTTTACTGGCAGACAGCTGTCTGTCTGAATAAGTTTCTCATAGAGTTTAAAGGTGTAGCCGAAGATTAAGAAGTTAAAGGGGGGTCTCTCCCATGATTTTAGTAAGTGGTCTTCAGCATGGTTGTGACAGATATAACACTGTGGTACATTGTGTCCAGGTGAATATCAAGATGTTTTTAAGTGGATTACCGGTAATCAAAATAAGAACACCAATGCAATTTACAGAAGACAATGACAGAATTTGGAAAATTTTAAACCACCTTAAAAATTTAAAATTTGGAATACACAAATGACAAGAGAAGATCACTGTTGCATGAGTTCTAATTATTGGAAGGGGGGCGAGTTGTGTAGCAGTATAAAGAAATGGGTTCTGATGATGCGGACAGCGTAGTATCTTTAATATCGACACCATTTTTTTTTCCTCACAAGGTGATGAAAATTGTTGAGTCAGATGGAGTCATTTGTAGAACAGAAAAGACAGGTATAAAGGAACTGTTACTGATATCTAATGACAGCTTGACACCGATCTCATCTTTGATGCTCTAAAGCTCTGCTCCAGTTCTACCAAGGTTACCATACTGCTTCAAAAGGGTTTGCGCAGGTGTTCATTCAACATTCATCTCCTGCTACAGGAGCTAGTCAGCACTATGGCTGAGTTCTTTAACCGGTTGACTACTGAATTTTCTTGTTTCTTACAGGCTAAATAAGGAACCACTTGGTTTCGGTGAGGAATGGGTTTAATTTTTTTCATAATCACGGGTTATCTCGAGTTCTGGTAAGATAGGGGAAAAAAAATCATTCAAAATCAACAAAACTTACTCTGAATAATCAAGATTAGATAAATAAGCTTTTTTCCATATGGTTTTGATAATAATAATAAAAATAATGACAATAACAATAACAATAATAATAATAATAATAATAACAACAACAATAATAATGCTGATGATGATGATGATGATGATGATAATATTAATAATAATATTACCCACAATGCAGTTATACAGCACCATAAAACTAGAAGATTTAGGAAACTAGATAATTCATAAAAGCTGAGTAATGAGAAATGAAATAAACTGCATTCTGGATCTTTGGATGAACTATTGTAAAGATATAGACCTATGCCTAATCTTAAATATAAATATGTTCTAATATTTGTACTATGCATGAATAGACAGCTCCATTTAGCTAGCAATTCCCTTACTATATCAATTTATCAATAAATACACAGATTTGTATAAATGCTTTTATTTAAAAATGATGATTCAGAAGAATGGATTCCAAATGCATTAAGATAAAATAAACCTGTAATTTCATGCTACGCTTCCCTCCCAAAATGTCATATATCCGTCTTGCTAATGATGCACCTGCTCACAAAATGTACTACAGACTAAAATATGTCTGTTCTAAAAATATCATCCTGATATCACTTCAGTCTTGCATATCATTTGTCACATTGATTTACATAATATTCTCTGACATTTCATGTAACGCTAATTATACTATCTGAACATGCTTAATTTCAATTATAGTCAATTTGAAACATATTGGATCAATACATGTACAACACGAGCCAAGTTAATTGGCTCATGTTATTGAATTTTGCCTCATTTTGTGATCAATTTGGCAATTTCAAGAAATTAATCCCCAGCCATCTATTCGATTAGCATGGCTTTTGATCCGCCGGTCTGTTGACATTTCAAAGATTTTGGTTTGCTCTAATTTCTGGCTGAGAAACATGTTCATGAAACTTTTGAAATTCATGTTGCACATCATGAATTAGCTTGAATGACTGTGGGGTTGACATGCTACCCGCTATCCCCCTCCTGACACCAGCTCATGCATACAATATTGAGTAACTTCATACAAATTCATATCACAGTCTGTCTCTTTGTTAAAGGCAGCATCTGGCATTTGTAAGCTACTATATGTATCAATCTAAACAGACGTTAATGTACCCTTTCTTGCATAGAAATATATATTTCCTCGTCAAATTTGATTTGAAATTTAATGTTGGTTTTCATTTTAATCTTAATTTCAACTTTAATAATTTTTAAATTTGATATAAATTTAATTTCAAATTTTAATTAACAAAGAGCATGATGAAGTCTAAATACAAATGGCTACACCATACACATGCGAAGTGTTTATTGTGCATAATACCTTGGCCATGCTTTCCTGCACCTCACTTGTACAGGGATCACTTAATTCTCTAATAATGCAAGATCTTGATGAAATACTTCACTTAAAGTTTCCTCTTCTGGTACCCAAATTATTTTATACTCCTGATTCATATAGCCCCTTTCATGGAATGCTGATGTCTGGCACTACCTTTACAAGTATTTGCTTCCCTACTAATTGACCTAGTTTCTTGCATACCAATAGATATAATTAGATTGCTAGATTATGATGAGATACTTTTTGGCATTGAAAAATAATTAATTTCTAAAACATTGCATGTAAGTAGTCACTGATGCCACTCCATGGGCTGCTTACATATGCAGTATGTAGGCCTAGGCTGGAAAACAATATTCAATTATGAATTTCATCAATATAATCTAAAGACGGAAAAAAACTCTAATGAAACGAAGAGAAGAAATTGATTACCACATTCTTAATTTGACTTTTAGGGTTTACTAATTATGCTGCAAGGGGGCACACTTTTAGTTTACTTAAAGAAAAATTGGGTTTTATGGGGGGGGGGGGGGGGGGGATCGTTTCCTGGATCCCCTAATGTACATAATAACAAATTTGGGTTGTTTCTTTACAAATTGATGGGATTTGAAAATAGACAAATTTTTTATTAGGTCATGGAATTCTTTACAAAAAAAAATATATGACTAAACATTGTAAGAGATAAGAGATAAATGTGTGTTTCCTTTATATACTTAAAAATAAACTTAATCAGGTTATTACAGGATAAAGCAGGGGGATGAATAGAACAGACAGATAAGACACCTGCTGACAGCTGGGGGACGTAATACATGGGGCGTAGCTCAGGGAAGCATTTGATGAATATACGAATTTTCATTTCTACACCAAAAGGATATATCAGTTTACTCTCGGAGAAGCTTTAGAACCGTCAGTTAAACTTCTTTTAGATGTAATGGGTGTGATTACGTATGTTCGGGAGGGGAGGAAAGGGGGGGGGGGGGGCATATATGTCTGTTTTCACAGGATGCATTTCATCACAGTGCAATAACGGAGATTGGAGATGATTTTATGTGCGGGAGCCGTTTCAAATGGGATTTGTGAAGGGCTTTCAGTCGGAGGCTACGTCTCGTGAAAAGGGGTGGATATGTGGGACTGAAGGAAGTAATCTCTTCCAGACAGATAAGTACATTATCATAAACAATATTAAGTGAAATATGGAGAAAGAAGTGAGAATAAGAGAAATAGTGAGACAGAGATAGAGAGCGTGTGTGTGTGTGTGTGTTATATGTGTGTGTGAGAGAGAGAGAGAGAGAGAATGAGAGAGAACTGAACACAATTTTACAACCATGGTAGGAAAAAGAATCAGAGAGGGTGAAATAAAAAGGGAGAGAGCAAGAGAGGAGAGATAGGAAGCAGGAAAGATAGGAAGCAGAAAAGAGAGCAAGAGATAAAATAAGAAGAAATGTGAGGGAAAGAGAAATGAGAATGAGATGGAAAGAGAGAAGGGGAGAGGAAGGGGAAAGGAAGGGGAGAGAAAGAGTGAAAGAGAGAGAGAGAGAAAGAGAGAGAGAAAAAAAGAAATAGACAGAAAGAGAAAGAGAGAAGGAAGAGAGTCCAATAGAGAAGCATGGATGATATTGCCTGCACTATATCATAAGGCAAGGAAGGGGAAGACACGATAAAATACTTTATGGAAGCATAACTTTGTTTTTCTTCATAAATCATAGATTCGTTATCATCAAGATTTTAAAGCAAGGAAGGGGATCGGCCGCGTGCAATGCCATCAGATACACAAACTTTTCAGATTCATTCCAGATGTTTTGATAGGAATTAGATCTATAGTCTGATTAATGATGGTGTTTTGAGTCATGATTGTATGCTGATAGGATGGGGTTTACTTTTAAGGAACATAGGTCATGGATCTGAATGGTATGAAAGCTTGGCTAGAAACTTCAGATCTGCTTGCATTGATGTCAGGGATGGAATTTCCCCTCTCTATCTCTGTCTCTCTCTGTCTCTCTCTCTCTTTTTTCTCTATTTTCTTCCTCACTCATTTATTTCCATTTGTCTCAGTAAAACATATTGCATGACCAACAGAGTGATTCTGTCACTGAACCTTTTCAGATCAAATGATTCATAGCTTTCCTACCAATTGAATCTAAATGCACATAATAATGACCAATAACAGAATGACTTGATTGTACAACTTTTGTTAAGTACAAAGTACACTTTCAAATGGCAAATTTGAGGGCTTTAAGAGAATTGAACCCACAACTTTTGGATTTTGAACGTGAGGGACAAACCACTCTTCCTCTGTGCCCCCCCCCCCCCCCCCCGCATCCTTGAGTACTAACAAACCCTACAAATTCAAGCTACTATGTACCTATCAAACTATCAAATAGTCCCAATCCAGCTCAGACTCTGCTGTTACAAAGTGAGTACTTTAGGAAAGCTAAGCCAAGGGATGATCTTCCAAAAGTTATGTAACTATTTCTTTCCTTACAGTGAGTACTTTCTTAAAGGGGTACTCCACTCCAAAATCAAGTTGATTTGAATAAATAGAGTAAAATTAAACAAGCAAAACAGTGAAAATTTTATCAAAATCGGATGAAATATTCACTGTTTTGCTTGTTTAATTTTACTCTTTTTATTCAAATCAACTTGATCTCATGTTGGAGTACCCCTTTAAGTACAGGATGAGGATTAGGGATTAAATATTTGTCTTCTATTTACACAGCACAGTAATAAGGGCAGAAATTAATCTTTCTATGCAGAAGACCCGATACTTTCACATGCACAAATCTAAGTTACTTCAATAAACCCGACTGAGCAAAAAGTCAGTTGTTGTGATGGTTGAGACATGTCCAAGTTTTGTGATATTCTTGGTAACGAGAATTAATGCCTTACCAAAGGGCACTAGTGCACTGACTTGGTCTTGAACCTAGGATTTCTCATTTACAAGACCACTGTTCTATCACTGAACCATCATGCCTCCATTTCTATGGTTATAATGTCATTTTTTACTTATATGGCAACATGGTTAACGGAAATGATCTATTTTCGATGAGTAAATTGCACCCAAATTTAATTTTCTTACCTTTTCTTGGAGTTGTGTTGGCAGGAACCTGTGCAACTTTCAGTGCTAAACCGAAGGCTCCTGGGAAAGAATTGCTGTCTCGAACGATGAAAACTCCAGGGGGCTTATCCTTCAAGATATTGATTGCTATAAAGGAAGACGGGGGAGAAGTACAAAAGTAATTCATAAAACCAAGTGAAACTACTTTTTAAAATTTCTTCAAAATTACTGATCAATATAAAGGGAGGAGAGACAGAGCAAGAGAGAGAAGAAATGGAAGAATACAGAGAAAAGAGAGACAGGACTACAGATATATTCAAGGTACTTATGTTTTTCCTCAGAAGATTTTCTTTTTACATCTCCCCATGTAGTTTCTCTTGATGGTACCATAAAGAGAATGTCCCACCTGACATCAGTTTGGTTTTCAAAGAAGCAGAAAAATTAAAGAAACAGGAGTGGAAGTTTGAGCAAATCCGATAGGAAATAAGAAAGTTTTGAATTTTTGAAGTTGTAATCAATCAAACACAAATTGGCATCTCAGTGACGTATCTTGCGTCCATTTGCCCTGTACCCCCAAAATCATTAATTTCCATTTTCTCTATAGACCATAGTTACCCTCATACAGTTCCTTCCTATATTCTTTTATCAATTTCCATCTTGTCTCCTCCATCACCTTTCCGCTTTCTCCTTGCCTCACTTGTGCCTCCTGAGAGGACTGCGAACAATCTGTTTCTTATCCTTCTGTATTTCATCTCCTAACCTCTTCCCTCTCCTAACCTCTTCCTTGTCTCTCACCTCACCCCCTCCCTCTCTCTCTCTCTCTCTCCTCCACCCTTCTCTTCATTCTCTCTAATGCTTTCCCTTTCTCCCTCTCTCCCTCTCTCATTCTCCCCACTCTTCCTCTTTCATCATTCTCTCTCATTCTGCCCTGTCTCCCCCTTCTCCTCCTCCTCTTCCCCCTCCTTCTTTTCCACTTCCCCCTCTCTCTTTTTCTATCTCTCTCCTCCTCTCTCTTTCTACATCTTACATATATATATCTTATACAGATCAAAAAGTATCTTACCATCATCCCTTGATATGTTAGGCTTATACCACCATGCTGAGAGATCTTTGACAAAGCGCACATGTTCCACGCTGGGATCTAAAAGGATAACAAGAACATAGAAACAATTAATGTAATGATATATTGGTACTTTGCTAAAAGAAATATATATAAAAGGCTAAAATCATTTTATTTTATCCCCCTCACCCTCATCATCATTATCATCACCACCACCACCATTTTATCACTAACATCACAACCACCATCATCATTACCAATGTACATCATCACTATCACCATTATCACTAACATCACTACCACCACAATTATCATCATCATCATTACCATTGCAATGATCATCTCCATCACCATAGATTATCGCAATTCCCCTTCTCCTCCTCATATTCATTACTATTATCATAATCATCATGATCTCCAATATCTTATCTCCTATTTTTACTATTTTGATGTGACTGCACTGTTACTATTTACAACAAGTTTGGAGAAAAATTGACTCCAACTTTTCATTGGTGAAAAAAAGAAGATTGGAAAATCCTGAAAATATTCGGCTTATTTACAGGAGCCAGACTGAATATTGGACCATAGATAAAAGCATTCAAGCAAATATAATAATCATCCATAGCCAGACTACCTACTACCTTCGTTATCACCAAAAATAATTCCATTACTCCCATTACTTCCACGTTAACAACTCTGGAATCGATGGCAGTTTATGGAGTGCTGCTTTCTTTACAAGAATTCACGCCCGGAAACGAAGAGCGATGAATGTCTACTAGTGTAATATTGGACTCAATAAATCTTGCCCGTTTTGGGTTCGATGATCGTAAAGCGACAGGGAGACCCAATAAAGAGATGGGGGCTGCACAGGGCAGAGATATTACTTATCAATCAAATTGTTTTGTTTGCTTGTAGCTAGGAAGGGCAAAAACTGCTCTCAACTTTAGAGGTTTGTTTTTGTAGGGAAAGTTTGATATTTAAACTACATGTTAATCCTTATAACTGCCACTGAAAAAAAACTAGAAATATATTACATCTCTTAAATTGCTGATTGCAAACATTTGAGGAGTTTCTTTGCAAAATGTCCTAAACACCAAATCCAAAAATATCGAACTAAATATATCAAAAGATCAAAGAAAGTTAGTTTTATCTGGATCCATAATCAGTTTTCAGCAAATTGCTTTAATTGTACATTATTTTAGGTCGAAAAAAAAAGTTTTTTTGCAAAACGCAATAAAAGCAACTACCGAGTTGAACAAGGCATTAAATGTATTTGGGGAGAAAACATGAATGCCATGACCCCTCCTACAAGCATTACGTTCAGCTCCAACAATCTAATAAACATTTAACTCATGGCCCTCTTCACATCGGCAGATTAACTGACAAAAATGTCCACCTGTAATCATAGCAGTAATAGGTACGTGCATACGGGACTTGTAGTTTCAAAACTTTAAGCTGGCAAAACTTTAAGTTAACGAAACAACGAGTCACTAACAATGACGAGGATTCACACGGGCCAGAAACAGCGATGCTCGTTGTTCTGAGACTACAAGTCGAGCGTTAGTCATTTAACATTAGCAGAGTGGTCATCGTTAACAACGAGATTGGTAAACTTAAAGTTTATTCTTTCCACACGGTTTACAAGTAAACCTAAAGTTTTAATTGAAACTATGCGTCTTTTCATATGGTCTGAAACTACATGATAACTACAAGATAACTTAAGAGTTTTGAAACTACAAGCGAAATTTAAACTTTAGCTCTCTTCGTGTGGACCTGACTAATATCAGTTCCACAGGAAAATAAGGGAAAATTATATTCAACAATGTATGCATGAACTCCATACATCTATTCATCATTATTATTTCTGTTCACATCTGTTCAAAATATAAAGTCCTTTCCCAAACCTTCCTGGAGATTTGTAGAATACTGAAAGATGATTCTTGAGAAATATATATGAAATTGAAGCAGATACATGTATCTTGATTATTATCGCGCATAAAACTCATTATTCAACACATCATTTCATGGACCTATACAAATTACACTTAATTCAATTTTCAATATGGAGCCTGGCTTATAAACTTGATTTACAAATGATCTGAAATTTGGGCAAGCATCAAGCCCCAGCATCAAGCCCCATATATTGCATGAGGAAGAGTGTGAAGTTTCCACATGATGAGTTGCAATGGTTTTTGTTGGTATTTGTGAGGAAGTTCGTTGGGTCACTGTGTCAATACAATGGATCTCTGATTATCCCAAACAAACTAAGTCATATTAAAGGGACAAGTCAATATTGACTGAAGCCAGAGATGGTGTTTACTCAATTCTTGAAAGGTAATTATCATTCATATCAAGGTCTTGGGTGAAGACCTTGACTCATGGTCAATGCAATACATGATGGCATGTACATGACGATCAGTAACAAAACAAATATCCAAAGCGTAGGCCTATTTTGATATTTTGATATTTGAAAAGTGTAAGGCTTTCATAAACACAGGTAGCACAAATCTCAATATTTAACATTTCATTAAAAATGAAATACCCGGTCTAGAAAGTGACAGCCATGAAAGTGTAATAGACTTTGGAAGTAGGTCATCCAGTAACTTGTTTGCTTTATTTTATGTGATTATTTTGTTTCCATGGAGATGGGCATATATTGATAGGATGGTATTTGGAGAGGGATTCTAATGGCTTTTAAACAAGATGAAAAAATGATAAGTTACTGACTGCCTTATGTGAGATCCATCCTAAATCAAAAGCTAAAAAAATTGAATCATTTTCTTTTCCGTGTAACAAAGCAAAAAGAGAAAAATCACAGTAAGATATGATAAAATCTTGTCTAGGGGACTAGAAACAAGAGACTATTTATAATCCCTCTTTCTCAATAAAAGAATAGAAAGAAAAATGTAGACAGTTGAAATACAGTAGAGTAATTCAATACAGAGTTTAATACAGAGATTTATGATGGCATTTTGATTGTGCTCCTTCCTTCAATGAACTTTAAGGAAATGGCAATTTGACAAAATATTGAATTCTTTTTTTATTGTTTCCTCTGTGTTGGAAGGGATTTTACTCTCTGGAAGTTTATCCAACAAGGGCCTTTATATAAGCCTTTAAGTTAAGGCTGTACACTTTTGTAAAGCTAATTAGTTTTTAAAAATACAACTTGAAAATATAATGATATCTATGAGCTTTAACAATTTAATTCTTGCCACAACACAAATAAAATTCTAATTATCTGGACTGAAAGTGAACATTTATTTTTCCTTAATGACCCTTGATACTGGAAAAAAAAAAATTTCAGGGGTGTTTATTTTCCCTGACTCTCAGAGAGAAATTCATAAGCAATTTAACCAAATCTTTAACACCGTAACAAATGGTACCTCTAAATATTTTCAGATAGAACTCTACTGTAGGGTCTCCCCAACCCCAAGCTCTCAAGGATTAGCATGTTAAAACTATGTCATTTGTATGTTTCAAAGTGAAATACAGAAAAAAAACCTGTTTAAGATTACTAAATTCATATTATCTTTGCTTCATGACTGTACTTCTTTTAAGGGATTAATTAAACTTTGAAATGACCTCTTATCACTCGCATAGATAATACAACTAGTTCATTCACAAAAAGAAGAAGTGAGATTTGAATCACGAGTTTAAATCTCACTTTTTACCCCCGTACATGTGTATGAAATACATTTCTTATCTCACTTCTGCCTTCACACAGAACACAGAGCACAAAGGAAAATGAGTTATTCATTAAAAAAAAACCATATGATAAGTGTGATTTGAATCATGATCAGAGAAATTGATTTGTTGACTTATGAAAAAGTTAGGTGTGATTCTGATCAAAAGTAAAAAATCTTTTTTTTATAATTTCACAAACTGCTCTGTGTGTGTAAAGGGCCTAATAGATTGGCCCTATGCTAAGGATGAAGGTATATTCACATTATATATATATTCATGCACAATTGGAAATTTTGCAGGTTTCTCAAAGAGGGCAGGATTAAATAGGATTAAAAGGGCCAAACTTTCCAGTGAAATAGACCACCCCAATTGCTTTTCTCAGTGAAGACAAGGTTAATTCCTTAAACCCAAACCACAGGACAGAGTCAATGAGGGGCAGATGAGTCATATCATTTCAAAGATTAAAAAAAATTGTGTAAATGAGAGAGACAGAAAGAGAGAGAAAGAGAGAAAGAGAGAGAGAGAGAGAGAGAGAGAGAGAGGGGGGGGATGGGAAGACCAAAATTAAAAGAGAGAAAGAGAGAGGAGGGGAATTAATCCCCTTTCTTTCTCTTCAAGAGATGATTTCCATTCTAAACTGGAGAAGAGAAAAAGAAAGACAGTAGGAGAGACAGAAAAAGAGAGAGGCAAAGATATATAGAAAGAAAGTGAGGTGAAGAATCTCCTATAATGTTTCTATATGGTCGTTCTCTTCTATATCCCCCCAACCCGGATTAAACTGGTTTCACGCTATAATCACCCCCTTGCACATTTTACACTTCTAAGTTATCAGAAGTCCCTGTTTCACAAGGCACTCCACTATGGGCTACTGCATCACCTTAAAATCAGTCATTCCCCCTAAAAAAAAAAAAAGAAGAAAAGAATGTTGTGCAATGTTGCGATTTCTGGATGTTTTCCAAAGTAAATGAGTGGTGACTCACGCAGAACAACTGAAGGTACAGGTCGTTGAACTGAAATATATCCAGGGCACAATTACCCTAATTCATATTCAAACTATTATTTTTCTGGCTTGAAAGAGGCAGTCAAAATCCAGTCAACAAATAAGCAAAATTCTGAAAAAATGCTTTTCAGATGATTTACAATCAAATGAAGGTCAATTCTATGATTGTTAAAGTGTGTACGGAGTATCATAATTCATTACATCATTTACTAAGAAAACACATCATGATATATTTGTCACCAATGCTATTTAAGAAAAGATCCGATTAACGACTACATGCAGCCCCCACAAGCTCTCAGCTCCGACAGCTATTTCGTGAGGTAAAATGATTAACTAGATGAATTCTAGGAAGCTCTCTCTACATTCTCGGAATCTTTGCTCATCACCATCTAGCTGGAAACAAGGTTCCAAGCCTTCTCTTCAAAATTCCATGGAATTCTAGAAGCTTGTTAAAAACATTTAGGCTACCATGGGGAGGCAGTGGATTCAAGAAACCCATTGTATGTTAAATAAGTAGATTTTCATTTATAAAGAAGTTATGTAAAATCTTACTATTAATATAAAGGCCTCTATTCTATTGTAAAGTGCTTATGCACTATTAATATTTCACATATTATTTTGGGGTTCATGCAGAAAGTTCAAATGGAAAGACAGACAGACAGGCAGACAGCCAAACCCTAATCATTTAACTTGTCAAAGATATTGCTTTTAAGCCTTTCTAAATCCAATTTTATGAACAAACAAGATGAAGTCATAAAGATGTTTCAAGGCTCTATGTAATTGGATGAGGCTGACAAGAAAACTGCAGAAGCAGCAACATGACTTACCAAGTTACAAGCTGAAAGCATTTCACAGTAAAACCAACCCAAGCTGAAATTATATACCCAGTTTTTAAATCCTACAGATTTGGAATACTTCTGAAGATAAATTTGGAATTTCTGAAGACAAATAATAATAATAATATATCTAATTACATAGTAATTTAATACATCAATCATTCTGAAAGTAACTATCAGTTTTCTGAGTTGTTCGAGAGCCAATATGAGGATAAACCTCTGCAAAATCTTTTAACAGAATCCCTATAATTTCTCCTCACAAAGAATTGGGCAGTATATTTTGTCTTATTGGTTTAAAAATTATGCAAAATCTTTGGCTCTACACAGATAAGTACATGTTGTAAGCTGAAAGCCAATAGGGCATTAACTCTACATGTATTCAACAATTCCCTTTTGGCACTCAGCATGCAGACAATGTAGTCTGTTAATATTATTTGCAGAAGCTAATCTATAGATACAGTGTGGCCTTAAACTTGAGAGGGAAACAAACAATGATAACCAAACCAAAACATTTGCATCATGATAAATACTGCAAACACAACCATATCTACTTGAAGTATATATATGGTAGGCTCTTAACTTCATGTTTTATCTGATATTAATCATTATGTGTCCTAAGAACACACACGGCTGGGAAGCTGCAATCGTGTCACTTTCTGCAATGAGTCTATCTATCATGGCTCTAAACAAATAAATGGAGTAATTATTATGATCTTAGTGAGGGCTGTCACATAGAGAGCTCTTACTATCAACATTTTGTCTCCAGTGATTATAATAAGAACTTTTTTTCAAAAGGCCTGTCCAATTTATTAACTGATCAGTTTAAAGTGTCATTCATAAGTGCAAGCAACTCTTATTGACAACAAACACTATTCATTGTATTCATTGACATATTTATAGCCTGCTGCAAATTATCATTGAACTCAACTGTGACAAATATTAAGATGAAAAATATCATAGTAGATACATGTATTCTAGAGATACATATAACTAGAGAAGCATAGTAACAAGTACTTTTAGAATCTGCCCACTCCAGTTGATGTTAAGTTGTGAACAATGAATAATTTGGATGTTAAATCTATCATAGCAAGGACCCTTCCACAAAGAGAATTTCCAGAGAAACAGTAATCTATCAGATGCACTTTGGTTTACAGTGTCATTAATAACTGCAAGCATAATCTTTTATTGATGATAATCATTCATTATAATTATCAAATTATACAGTTCACTAAAATTTATCACTGAAATGTAACAATTATCAAAATGAGAAATAGCATATAACATCATGTAACTAGAGCAGCATAGTCACATGCACTTGTACTATTTGTAGAGTCGGCCCACTTCAGTTGATGTGAAGTTGTGAACAATAAACAATTTGGATGTTAAACTGTCATGGAAATTTTCAGAGAAACAGTATTTAAAAAAAAGGTAACATTCTATGATTATGGTAGTTCATCTGTTCGATTAAGGAATTTTTCAGAGAAACAGTAACAAACAAAGAGGTAAAAATCTCTGATTTAGGATGTTCATCAATCAAGTCACTGAAATTTTCAGAGAAACAGTAAAAAAAAAAAGAGGTAAAAATCTCTGATTTAGAATGTTCATCAGTCAAGTCACTGAAATTTTCAGAGAAACAGTAAAAAAAAAAAAAAAAAAGAGGGGTAAAAATCTTTAGTTTCAAAAGTTCTCTGTTGAGCCTAATCCATCAGATGGCAACGATTCAGGTTGCATTTAAAAGATGGGTCAACGCAAGCTTGATTTTGAAAGGCCTTCGAAAATCTGGCAAGCACATCCTAGTATTTAGCTCAACAGCTTTATCTCCAATTAAGCCTTCAGAAGAACAGGAGGAATTAAACAAATGAGGCTTAAACAGTGACTCACGCCCCATAATATCTGTCATTGCGGTCAAACAAAAGTGGCTAGAATGGATCTGATCATGATAACCTTGAATCAGATTTCAATCAGATTTCAAAAGTTCTCTGGGTTTCTTTAGATTGTGGTCACAGACGTAGACATGGATGATGATGACGATGAATGTTAAGCTTTTTTCTTGGAAAGTGAATAGATTTGGAAAAGTAAATGGAAGTAATTAATTCTGGCCTGGTTGCTAGATAGGGTTACTTAAAGGCGATTACAGATTTTAAAACATTTGATTGACTTTAACAGGAACATTTTTGCTGACTGTGTCACAAATGATCAAGGATGAATTGTGGGCTGAAATAGGAAATAATCAATACCATGAAAATCAATGTTGTGATCAAGAAAGGGTCCAAAAACTAAGATTAGGAAGAAAACATTTGATTATAGCACTAGGTCTAAGAGTCAAGACTCTTGTAACAAATACAATACTCAGAATTGAGAGAAAAATGAAAACCTACAAAAAATGTTGGAAAGGAGAAAGAATTTGTCAAACGATATAACAAATGAATGATGGTGGTGGGGTGGTGGGGGGGGGGGGGCAATGAAATACATCTCTCTGATTGAAAATGGCTATGGGCCTGCATTGTATTATTGCGGTCTACTTTTGTAATATTTTGGGGTTTGTGGCCACGTGTAACACATTCTGACATAGTAGAATTTAAAAAAAGACACTCAATCTTTTCTACCTTTCAGACAGCTACTCTTTAGTTACCTCGTGTCTGGGAATGCAATGCAATACCTGAAATATGCAGTCATAGTTGCGGAATTTCCGCTGGGTATATCTTGATAATAAAATATTATGTGGTTTACCAAGAACAATCCTACAAGAGGTGTCGGCTTGAATAAAAACATACTTCCCAATCTATCAGCTCTGACATGATGATGGATGGCAATACTCCTGAAATACTTGAACAGGTACAGAACCAATTTAATGGAAAACAGGTCGCTTGATTATTATTATTATAGAATGAAGCTGGTAGCAGAGAATGTTTGTGGAATTCCTGTAGCTCACTGCATGAATTTCTATTAAAAAAACTTAATGTTGTGCATATAGTGATATGCACTGCACTTTCTTGCAGACTTGTGCAAAACTGTTCATATTTAAACCAGAGGCCATGTTTAAAGTTGAAAGTCTATTTATATAGTATAACAAAGCAACAGGTCAATCTACATTGCTTTGTCAACCACAACTTTAAACTGGCCTGAACGCAGCGTCAGGGTCCAAATTTCAGAGAATTTCAGCCTCTTTGTTTTGATCACTTGCCAATTTATGCCAGCAGTTTGGCGAGAATGAGGGTACATTTGATGTTGTATCCACTTCCAATTTCTATTTATTTTCTCTCTTTTCCAATTTGATACATATTGAACCATGAGACAATATAATAAATGAGATATGTATTTTGATTTAAACTTGTCAATAGCCAAGTTTGAATTGCTCAGTTAAAATAAAAAGTGTAATACAGAAAAAACAGAAAAAGGAGAATGTAAAGCGAATGTAAAGAGAATAGAAAGGTCAGGGTATTCAAAGTAAAAGCCTTTTTATATTCATTACATTTAGTTATCCACCATATATTTTTTCCATTACTATAAAAGGAAAAAGGCATGTTGAATATGTCTGAGGAAATGGAAGGAAATTGAAAGAGGGTCCCTAAACCAATCCAATTTTCTTCAAATAGAAAAACAAATAACCTCCATTCTCTTATATCATTGTTTCCACTCCACGTAAAAATGAAGCAATTACATCCAACACAAGCTTTCCAATAACACTTAAACCCGTTGCACACTGGAAACGGGTGGTCCCTGTGTTAACTGTATGAGAATTTGAGAATTCAGCTGCCAGTGGGTTAAATGGCAACACAACTAATGTTACATATTGCAGTCAATGTTCTACATGTAAAACAGCAATTTAACAAAAACAGTTTGTCCATTTCAAATTGTGAAATTTGATAAAACTTTATGAGTAAATGCACATGTACATGTTATTACTTGATCAGAAGATTGAAAACAATTTCTCCCAAATGAAAGAAAATGACAATCTGAAACAGTTGTTTTTCTTCAGACACTTTTTCTTCTCACAGACAAGAAAAATGACAATTCTAGAGTAAATCTTGTTGTGAGCACTTTCAATAATTAAGTAAATTTTTGACTGTCTCCCTTTAATTTTGCTTTCATCACCCTTTTCGCGTACATACGCAACCCGGCACACTTCTGCTCCATATTTGGATATCTAAATCATAACAAATCCACCATATGTTATTGGATACATCTGTGAAATCAATTTTTGAATATCCATCCTATTGTGTGCGGTTGTGGTGGGTGTCATGCTATGGAAACGGGTTATTACAAAGAAAAGATTGCCGTAGCGATGGCATTGTGATGTGTTACGTTCATGACATTTGTACTAGCCGTATATGACCTAGAAAACCCTGATGCTAAAAAAGAGGAAATTCGGTGCTCCCTCCTTTTGATTTGATTCTTAGCAACCTTAATGGAAGTAACATATTCTATTCATATCTCATCTGTATGTAGATCTACCATTAGTTTATCAATTAATCTAACAATCGAGGGCCAGGCAAGCATTTGAGTAGTTGCTATCTATGGGGTAAATTATTGAAAAGATTTATTTTTTTGCACAAAATTATTTAAAGGATTAACCTTTCTATATTCAAGCACCAACCTTACAAAAGATAATAAATTAATGCAGCCCTCAAGTAGCTGTATCTTAAAATGTTGATGACCTGATCTTGTTTTAAAAAAAGAAAGAAAAAAGAAGGCAAAACATTCAAACATCTGTGAGTTTGCAATTCATTGTACATGTATATCTCTTTACAAAATACCCCCCCCCCCCCCATTATTTAAACTGAGCCAAACTGGCCCCTCAAAATACCCAATGACACATTACCATGGCATCTGCATGTACAGCTCTCTTGCACACAAACCATTCTCATGCACAATTACCTATGCCTGAAATTCCAAGCCCCTCTTGTATACCAGCTACATGTATGTCAGTTATTGCCCAGCCTCTCCTTGAAGGGAGGAGCTCCTTTTTGTCCTAAAATGGAGGTATTGTGTACTTGACATTGTTGGGGGTATGTTAATCCTATTACCCCTGAGATCTAAAGGGGTGTGAATTGTTCCCTGGTGTAGATGTCAACACAGGTGTAACTTTAATCCTGTTTATGGCCATTGGGGAATCAGTAGCAAGTTCTGGGCATGTTCATATGTGGAGACAATTGTAAAAAGTTTAAAGTTAATACAGCTATCACAACAAGATTATATTATGCAATGCATGGGATGTGATTGGATGCAATGAGTCAATTGTTTTTTTTACTTAGACCTATGCTAATCCTGTTAGAAAAGAATATTCTGTTTAGAAATTCATTTTGAGAAGAGATTTTTTAAATGTTTAAACTGTTGTAATCAAGTTCATATTGAAATTAACATTTTCTACGTTTAAACCGATACTTCTCATTGTCACAATGTGACTGGAATTCAGCCCTAGCAGCTGTTTAACCAGGGACATACTTGCACTAAGTAGGGGACAGGAATTCTATTAGGACAAGCTAGGGTGCACTCCATGAATAGAAAACAATGTTTTCCATGTGTAAGAGACCTTGGTGCTTTAGCTAGGAATGTGTGCATGAGTGTATGCATGAGTTTGGGTGGAGTCAGTTGCCCACAAGATTTTGTCAAGACAGGACCATCCTGTACTTGTGAGAGGAGTAGTTTGGAAAAACTAGGATGCGCTGCAAATCTCGCGACATCTTCATGTTTCCAGGCATTCAGGCCGGGAGAAGGCTCCTCGCAACTCGCCCCTAATTACGAGATTATCTGTCTACATGGATGAGCTGGGCTCTTGTTTTTGCTCTTCCTCCTCCGCTGACGGTTGTCAACTCAGTAGTGTGTAAACGACCAGAGACATCGAGCCTTGGTCTTCAGTATTGTAGCCTACTAGCGACTCAGAGGCCAGTCTACATCGCGATAGTCGGCTATTTTGCAGAAACGACATGGGCATGGCCATGGCATCATCAACGTCGCAGTAGTTCATCAGGATATCGCACCCCGGAGACGAAGTCGATCATACCCAATGAACTCGTGAACAGTTGCGATAAGTATGGGCAGCCCATCTTGTTCTACAAACCAATATGCTAGCAATTAAGTCACAGACATTTTCAGTTATGGCTCTAAGTTGTGATGTTTCGTTTAGTCCCGGGCATTGTAGTTATGTGTAGTTATACGAGTCCATGCTGTTTATCATAAATTGTTAGTCTTTTGAGAGCTCATGTTAATGATTTCATAAATGATGCGAATAATGCAATGTTAGTAAAGGAATTCCCTTACTAGTGGTTATATAGTTAAGATATCATTAACTTGCTGATAAGGCAAGTGGATTTTCTTTTCTTTTCAAAATATTTCAATATTTTGGAATTTAACCTGGAAAACCCCTCAGGGTATGATAAACCACTAATTACAAGTCTGGAATTCAAAAGATGTATTAATTATTTGACTCTCACCATGATTATGTAAATGATCATTTTACATGTGATATTGATTATTGATATCTATATGGAAGAAAGAAATTTGATACAGTAATAAAGATTACATCAATTTAATCTCTAAATTCAATGTCATTGTGTAATCTCTTCTTGTGAACATTTAACTACTCAGCAGAATTGTACTTATCGTCAGACACATCAAATTCAGTGGTTAGATCTGACAAATTGGCGACCACGAAGGGACCTTCATTTGATAAGTGCAGTTATAATTGGTAGTTATTTGTTCTGATGTTCATGTAATGACTAATCATTTTCGCATAATCTTTCCTATGTTGTAGTTAGCAGTACTACTTGGAGTTTCGAGGAGTCTTCTCTACGGCCTATGCCTCGGGACATTAGCTTTTGCCACAACCAGATTAGATATTGGTAAGTGCGCTATTTAATGTCAGCATGGAAAGGGATAGATTTCTTGAACAAGGAAAAGCCTTTGGCTTAAGTGGGAGTGAACTGAAAGCATATGTGGATGAATGTGTAAAGGAAGCGAGAGATGAGAGAGCAGCAGCTAGAGCAGCTGAGAGTGAAACTAAGACTATGGAAGCACAGTTACTTGTTCAGCAAATTAGGCTGGAACAGCTTAAAAGGGAGAATGATTCGATAGGTAACTTGCGAGCAGCACCTAAGATTAGTATTCCCCCTCTCCCACCTTACCAAGATGGGAAGGACGATATCGATAGTTACTTGTGTCGATTTGAGAGACATGCATCTAGTGTGGGATGGGATAATGAGGAATGGGCGCTAGCTTTGTCTGCCCTATTGACTGGGAAAGCTCTCCAGATTATTTCTCGACTAACTACTGCACAGGCTAGGGATTATGCTACAGTTAAGACAGCCTTACTTAAGGGTTATGATTTAACAGAGGAAGGATACAGATTAAAGTTTAGGCATGCTAGGATCCAACATGGGGAATCATACATCCAATTTGCATGTAGGATAGAAAAATACTTAGATAGATGGTTAGAACTTAGTCCATATAGTAACAGTTTAGAGGGAATTAAAAGTCTTGTACTACAGGAGCAAGTGTTTGATACATGCAGTAAAGAGTTGTTAATGTTCATAAAAGAACGTCAACCTTCAAGTTTGCAGAATCTGTTAGTTCTTGCAGATCAGTACAGAGACGCTCATTCAGATCCACGGATAAGGAGAATGAAAGATAGACAGTCTACAGGAGCCCAGCAATCCGCAGCGAGCAGTTCAAAGGGTTCTGGATCTCACAACAGCAAGCCTGTTCCGGAAGCCAGCCCGAAGAAAGACAAGGCGTGCTACTCTTGCAAAAAAGTAGGACATCTTTCTTGGAACTGCCCACTGAAGAAGAGACAGGAAAAAGGAGCAAGCATGAGTGTTGTCGGACCTCTGAGCGAACCAGCTGAGCTGAGAGCAGATGACATTGAGTCGGGATCGACGAGGGTGAAGGAACCCCTCTCTACAGAAAACCATGAAGGTATGTGTCTCATTGTTGACACATCGACAGTTATAGAGCGCAATCTTACAGAAGATGGAATGGGTGTCAAGTTGGCGGGAGGAGACATCTTGCCATTACTTTCAGCAGCAGCATGTGGCAAGCACCCAGATGGTATGCCAGTATGCAAGGGCATTCTGAATGGTTCTTTAGTGAATGTGCTACGAGATACAGGTTGTTCCACAGTGGTGGTTCGACGGGACTTGGTGAGAGAAGAACAACTTTGCAAAGAACAGAAGATTTGTCTTCTCATTGATAGAACTGTAAGATCATTTCAAGTTGCTAAATTACATATTGATACACCATACTATACAGGTGAAGTGGAAGCTCTCTGTGTCAAGAATCCAGTTTATGACCTAGTTCTTGGACAAGTGACTGGTGTCAGGAAATCAGATGACCCTGACCCTGACTGGACACCACGGATTGATCATGGGAATGCAGTGGAAACACGAGGACAAAAGAGGCGAGCGACACGGGCCATGCCACCCCTCCACGTTCCTAAGCCATTCAACGATACTGTGACAGTCGAGGACTTAATCCAAGCACAGGCGGAGGATGCATCATTGACATCATCCCGCAAATTCGCTGAGTCAGGAGAGAAGAAAACAAGTCGTCAGGGGAATACTTCTTGTTTCTTCTACAAGATGGGTATACTTTATAGAGAGTATGTAGATTCACAACCAGGAACAGACACCTGTTTGCAGATTGTGGTGCCTGCTAGGTTTAGACAGCAAGTGTTGAAACTAGCGCATGAATCAATTCTAGGTGGTCATCTAGGTGTCAAAAAGACCAGTGAGAAAATTCTCATGCATTTCTTTTGGCCGGGAATGCACGCTGATGTTGTTCGTCACTGCCGGTCATGTGGACCATGTCAGAGAACAATACCTAAAGGAAAAGTGAGTAAAGTTCCTCTCGGATCAACCCCTCTGATCGATGAGCCTTTTCGACGCATAGCGATGGACTTGATTGGACCAATTGAACCAGCCACAAGTAAAGGGAATAGGTTTATCCTGACTGTGGTGGACTATGCGACGAGATATCCAGAGGCGGTAGCACTCCGAAGGATTGACACTCAGACAGTGGCAGAAGCCTTGGTAGATATCTACTCAAGAGTTGGTGTTCCAGGGGAAGTTCTGACAGACAGAGGAGGTCAATTTACCTCAGAGTTGATGAAAGAAGTAAGTAGACTTCTCTCTATTCGTCAGATGACAACCACCCCTTATCACCCAGCATGTAACGGGTTGGTTGAAAGATTTAATGGTACTTTGAAATCAATGTTGCGAAAGATGTGTGAGGAACGTCCGAAAGATTGGGACCGATATCTCAACCCACTCCTCTTCGCATACAGAGAAGCAGTTCAAGAAAGTACCGGATTCTCGCCTTTCGAATTGTTATATGGCCGAGTAGTTCGTGGTCCGTTAGCCATTCTTCAGGAGCTCTGGACAGGAGGTGCTATGGAGGCTGATACTAAGACAACTTACCAGTACGTCTTAGATCTCAAAGATCGGCTTGAAGCGACTTGCAAGGTAGCTCAGGAGAACCTCAGCAAGGCAGCGGAAAAATACCGGAAACAATACAACAAGAAAGCAAAAAGGAGGAAGTTTGAGGTCGGTGACGAAGTCCTTCTACTCTTACCCACAGACAACAATAAGTTGTTGATGCAGTGGAGAGGCCCATTTAAGGTTGTAGGAAAGGTAGGACAGATGGATTACAGACTTGACATCGATGGAAAGACAAAGACTTTCCACGCCAATCTACTAAAAAAATTCTTCAGAAGGGAAGAGCATGCTGGAGTCTTAGATGTGGCTTGCACATCAGTAGTTGATGACGACATGGAAGAGGATGAAACAGAGGATGGCGTGAAGCCTGTTGTGTGCAAGGACCTTCTTCAGCTTCCATCCCTCACCCAATCAGAGACGATAAGCGATGTACAGGTGAGCCCACACTTAAACCATGATCAGCGAGATCAGATCGATGCTCTCCTTCATGAATATGAAGACATCATGACTGATTTGCCTGGATGTACCAGCCTTGGGAAACATCACATCAGTTTGACTGACAAGGAACCCGTTAAGAGCAGACCATATCCACTTCCCCATGCTTTACGGGAGGAAGTAAAGAAAGAGGTACAGAAGATGATCGACCTGGACATTGTTGAAATATCTTCCTCGCCCTACGCATCACCAGTAGTTATGGTACGCAAGAAAGACGGTTCAGTCAGATTTTGCTGTGATTACCGAAAACTCAATCAGGTAACGGTGTCAGATGCAGAACCAATCCCAGATCAAGAAGAAATCTTCAGCAAATTAGCCAGAGACAAGTATTTCTCCAAAATTGACTTGACCAAGGGTTACTGGCAAGTACCGTTAACGGATGAAGCCAAACCACTTACAGCCTTCATAACTCCAGATGGCTTGTATCAGTTTAAAGCCATGGCCTTTTGGCTTAGTAAACGCCCCGGCAAGTTTTAGCCGAATAATGCGTGACCTACTTCGTGGGATTGACAAGGTGGATAATTTTATTGATGATATTCTTATCCACACAGCCAGCTTTGAAGAACATGTTGTTACTCTCAAGAAGGTGTTTGAACGACTGAGGTTAGCCAATCTGAAAGTGAGACCGACGAAATGTGTCATTGGCTGTCTAGACGTCGAATTTCTTGGGCATCGCATTGGGAATGGAAAACTGAGACCAGTCCAATCTAAAGTGGAAGCAATCCAAGAAGCACCCCGACCCAAGACCAAGAAACAGCTGCGTTCATTTCTCGGACTAGTAGGCTACTACAGGCGATTTGTCCCAAATTTCGC
This sequence comes from Heliocidaris erythrogramma, assembly GCA_025617745.1. Classification (NCBI taxonomy): domain Eukaryota; kingdom Metazoa; phylum Echinodermata; class Echinoidea; order Camarodonta; family Echinometridae; genus Heliocidaris; species Heliocidaris erythrogramma. The sequence continues at coordinate 45,330,726 of CM046856.1, read as the reverse complement.
CGCACTGGCTGCTCCATTGACAGACAAAACAAGAAAAGGTGAGCCACCCCAGGTAAAATGGGATACAGCCGAGGAGATGGCATTCAATGCACTGAAACAGAAGTTAGCTCAGGAACCTATCCTCCATCTACCAGACTTAAGTCAACCATTCATTCTGAGGACAGATGCATCAGATGTAGGTTTAGGGGCTATACTCCTACAAGATCATGATGGAAGGAGATTCCCAGTTGCATATGCAAGCAGGAAGCTACTACCCAGAGAACAGCGGTATGCCGTAATGGAGCGAGAATGTCTTGCAGTAGTGTGGAGCATTCAAAAATTTGAGCCTTACTTGTTTGGAAAGCACTTTCAGCTTGAAACTGACCACCAGCCGTTGAAATGCATTGCAAAATCAAAAGTTGCAAACGGGAGAATCTTGAGATGGGCATTAGCCCTACAGCCATATCGATTCTCCATCACTGCAATCAAAAGTAGTGAAAATGTAGGTGCGGATTACCTCAGCAGGATTCCAGATCCTTGAAGTACTCTGCATGATCATGAAGAGTTTAATTTAGAAAGTACTGAATTTAATATTTACTTTTTGTTTAAACTAACTTTAACCTATATTAATACACTTTTTTTCTTGCATAATTGGAGAAAACCACTCCAGTTTCATATATACACATATATCGAAATTAAAATTATAGTTAATTTCTCGAAGAAGGGGGAAATCTGTCACAATGTGACTGGAATTCAGCCCTAGCAGCTGTTTAACCAGGGACATACTTGCACTAAGTAGGGGACAGGAATTCTATTAGGACAAGCTAGGGTGCACTCCATGAATAGAAAACAATGTTTTCCATGTGTAAGAGACCTTGGTGCTTTAGCTAGGAATGTGTGCATGAGTGTATGCATGAGTTTGGGTGGAGTCAGTTGCCCACAAGATTTTGTCAAGACAGGACCATCCTGTACTTGTGAGAGGAGTAGTTTGGAAAAACTAGGATGCGCTGCAAATCTCGCGACATCTTCATGTTTCCAGGCATTCAGGCCGGGAGAAGGCTCCTCGCAACTCGTCCCTAATTACGAGATTATCTGTCTACATGGATGAGCTGGGCTCTTGTTTTTGCTCTTCCTCCTCCGCTGACGGTTGTCAACTCAGTAGTGTGTAAACGACCAGAGACATCGAGCCTTGGTCTTCAGTATTGTAGCCTACTAGCGACTCAGAGGCCAGTCTACATCGCGATAGTCGGCTATTTTGCAGAAACGACATGGGCATGGCCATGGCATCATCAACGTCGCAGTAGTTCATCAGGATATCGCACCCCGGAGACGAAGTCGATCATACCCAATGAACTCGTGAACAGTTGCGATAAGTATGGGCAGCCCATCTTGTTCTACAAACCAATATGCTAGCAATTAAGTCACAGACATTTTCAGTTATGGCTCTAAGTTGTGATGTTTCGTTTAGTCCCGGGCATTGTAGTTATGTGTAATTATACGAGTCCATGCTGTTTATCATAAATTGTTAGTCTTTTGAGAGCTCATGTTAATGATTTCATAAATGATGCGAATAATGCAATGTTAGTAAAGGAATTCCCTTACTAGTGGTTATATAGATAAGATATCATTAACTTGCTGATAAGGCAAGTGGATTTTCTTTTCTTTTCAAAATATTTCAATAATTTGGAATTTAACCTGGAAAACCCCTCAGGGTATGATAAACCACTAATTACAAGTCTGGAATTCAAAAGATGTATTAATTATTTGACTCTCACCATGATTATGTAAATGATCATTTTACATGTGATATTGATTATTGATATCTATATGGAAGAAAGAAATTTGATACAGTAATAAAGATTACATCAATTTAATCTCTAAATTCAATGTCATTGTGTAATCTCTTCTTGTGAACAATTTAACTACTCAGCAGAATTGTACTTATCGTCAGACACATCAAATTCAGTGGTTAGATCTGACACTCATCTTGTTTTTATACGCTAACAAACCATTTGCTTCAATATTAAAATGGTATGATACAGAGTCTATGGCAATAGTGAAGTTGGGAAGAAACTTTCAGTGGAGTATTCATTTCTACATCTTGATTAGATATGCAGTTCCATAGGAAATATAATTATGCTGTGGTGAAAACCTCAAAAAGCAATACACTTTCTACCGTTCGTAAACCAACCTGGTGAATTAGTGGGGGAATTTTTCATCCATTTCTAAATGCTGCTGCTAGCTTGAGTGTCACCAAAAATATGTAAACTCGCTCTAACCATGAATATTGAACTGTACCTCCAATTTCAATAAAAGAAAGATTCCTGTAGGGTTCATATTTGTGAAGGAAAAAGTGGAAAGATGAGAAATAATTGAGGTTCTAACATGGAGTTTCTTCGTAGCATCTGTTGAGAGCCAGAAGGACATTAAACTCTGTATTGATTGAGTTAACACCCTTTTGGTTCTGAGCAATTGACATAATACTTTTGGTTTAAAGGGATGGTTGAGTTCTGGGAAAGGTGAAAAATAATTTGTGAGCTTTCTCATTCCTTTTAGGTCAGTTTAGAAGAACATCATAGTAGATATGTCCCTGAAAAGGATTACTCCTTAAATCCCCTCATATTCGAAATATAACAAGAAACAGCTGAAGTGCTCGGGCCAAACATTCATGCCTCATGCATGTGCAGTCCCAAATGCCCATTTCTGTGTGCAGTGCATGTGCTTTTCAGCATGATTGGGTCAACTTCTTATCATTTTGATGATTCCTAAGCCTCACAGTATGCACCAATTCTTAGGTAAACATGATCAACCTTTCCCAAATGCTTTGAGACAGTTTCTTTCACAATGAAATCGCATGACAAGAACTCAACTTTATCTTTTACTTTTTAAAACTACATGTATTATTCCATGTGTGAACACACAAACACATGTAGCAGTATACACTTGGTGTGGGGTACAACAGTCCAATTGAATGCGAATTGAAAGCCGATCAGCTCATTGTATTCAAGAAAGTGTCAAGGGTCTATTCTCCTCCATTTTGTTCAAGAAGATTGATCGAAGAGATATACTGGAGAAGACTTGGCCTGTGTTTCTAAACAATTTGGTCTGTTGGTCGATTGCCCATGCCATCTCGGGGAATCAATTTGGAAGTCGTTTCTTTTCTTCGAAGCTAAATTGAGAAGAAACCTTGATGGTGCTTTCTTGCATGCAGACATGACAGAGAATGTATTGATGCAATAAATATAAAAGATACTGAAGCTCTACTCCTTGAACTTTGCCGTACATCATAGTACTTTAGGTCATCATTTTCCTATCCTTGTACAGAGAAAAACAAATATACGCCATATCTACATGTATGTATGTGCTGGAAACAACCAAACTAAATATTCTTGGAAATTTCAAGCTGATTTCCTATATTTCCAGAAAAATGCAGGCATCTTTAATCATTATTTTGTTTTTCCTAGCTCTGAAAGTTTTTCTCTGACAGCTGTTGTGATATTGTGATCAGTCAGATAATATCATCCACCATATCTTACTAAAACTTAGTCCTAACTTAAGATAGAGGGGAGACCTCAGCAGATAAAAGCTGTACGCATCATCATAAAACCAGCATCGGGTTCGGCTCAATGACGCAAGTCTATTTTATCGGGAGACAGCTGACGGGGTCGTGTAGGTGGGAGGCTATGCATGGGGATAGTTCTTCCGCCCAACTTCACATCCAAAATGAAAAATATCTTCATGCTTCATAAACTACAACAATGGGTGTTTCGTCAGAGAACGTGGTGGATTTTAGGATTCCTGGACACCTCCTAATGCCCGAGTTTGACACCTCCTATAAGGCCCAATTCAGAGATAAAAATATTGAATTAAAAAAATATTCTTGCACCTATTTTTTAACAGTGGAAAATACATGTGTAAAGGAATATTATATATGGTATAAGGTCTTTTAGGAGGCCTACATGCATGTTTTATATGTATGAAGGGTCCATGTATATTGTACACACATCATTTCAATCCAAAATGAGTGGATACTTTTGGGGGCATGTTTATGCTTTTGTATTTTTATGTAAACAGTACATCACAAACTGTAGGCTAACTTTATCTAGTTTATTACTTTGAATTGCTATGGTAACGTCAGTATAAGAGGTGAACAATGATAACAAAAAGAAAGAAAATACATGTACAGCTAAATGCGAAATGTGACATACAATGACAATCCTTTCATGACTAATGACAGAATTATGACCTTTTCAATTGAAACCTAATTAAAATAATTCTAATTCTCTCTTCTCTCTCCAACACAAACCCACGTTTCCTTCCTAGAGACCCATTCGACCCACCTACATCTAATCCTCTGACGTGAATGGGTCATATGCAGAGATTATCAATGTGCTTTAGCTGGCCAGACAGATAGCAGGAGTGTGTGATTATGATTTTGTTTATAATGATGGAACATAATGGTTGAGACTCTCCACCCGTCTTTATGATTTGGCAGATGGTCTCACCATTATGTGACTTAATGAAGTGGAATTTGTATTCAGGTTAAAAATATCCCTGTGATACCTTTGAGGATGGATTATATGATTGTACTCTCCCCTTTTTATTTCTGCAAGATGTGTGCTGTAGAATTTGACGTTACTGAAGTATAAAATATACTGGTTCTAACCAACATAACATAAAACATCTAGATTTGCATATTCTACCAACATTTCGTGTTCCAGAAATTTACATTACGAAATAACTGTTCTAAATATCCTAATTTGCAGCATCAAAATTAGATTGGATTGACAACATAAAAAGGAGTACAAATGTGTGTGCACACAGCTGTTTGCTGTTGTTTATATAACCAATAGGCCCTACATGTTCACCTCTTATTTGTTTGAAATTTTACTCAAAGAAGGAAAAAAAATCCAGAAATTTAGAAATGTGAGTGTCTTGCTATTAATCAATTAAAATCAAAGAAATCTGATGAAATGTTTGGGGGCATCACCAAAAACAACATACTTCAATTTTAGAGCCTTTCAACTCATCTTTTTTCATATGAATTCAGGTTTTGAGTATCATATGTGTATATTGTCTTGAGATTGCATGGCTTTTCTCAAAATAATGTTTCAATCTGTCACTATCCCAGATCTATTTTCTTTGAGGATAGAACAAATGGACTGATGTACATCATGCAAGTCCATTTTTTTTCTACTAAGAACCATAAGGGAATATATGCATATTAACATAGAGTAAATGTGCCCTTCTAGCTCTATGCATAGATCAAGGATATGACTGTACTTGTATTTATTAGGAAAACAATACTACAATTACACAGCTAACAAACTTGCCAATGCAATGTATTTTTTTTTCTCTGTGGTTAATGTGTTGAGCAGGCATGGCAGAAATCAATCTCAGATATAGATCTGTTATTTCTCAGACAGTCTCAGCAATTAGTCTGTAATCTGTATGGAAAATGGGTTAGATAATCCATGGACTACTGTGCAGTAATTACAAGTCATTTGGGTATATATTTCAGGCATGGCTGGTGGAAAAGTTCACCAAGAAAACAATTCCTTCCATATTATCTCTCATATTTTGAAAGAAAATAAAAAGTTTTATTAAATTCTCTGAAAGTATTGTATGCCTTATGTTTTCAAAACGCCCAAAGAGTTATAGATATTTAAATATTTCATTTACTTTCCTACTACAATACAGAATTGTCATAATTCCTACCTGAAAAACAAACATCAAGTTTCCTTTACTATAAAAGCATTGATCATTTATTTCTTTTCTGGTATGCTTTCTGATGCTATTAGTTCTAGTCCAAACTGATTAACAATTCAAACATTTCCATGACCATTATCAAGATAAAAATATGCCATTAATATATGTTGTACTTTTTGCCACTTTGAAGCTACTGTTATGATATTGGTTATTACAATTCTACATTAACATATACTGCAATCATGTAGAAATGAGTGAAATATAAAAATATCGAATAGACTATGTGTATCTTGCATTTTAACCTGCTCAAAGTTTGCAAATTAATATTTACTTCTTATTATGTTGCAAAAACACAATCACAGAGGCAATTACAACTGCCCTTATGTTTCTTGAAAGTCTTTATGACAGTGTTCAAAGTATCTTATTTTCTAAAATGATACCGAAAGTAATGATATTTTAAAAGGAAATAAAGGCATATAATGAAAATCTACACACACCATAGTGTGACATGTTGTCAGTTTGGAGACAGAAGGGCGTTAACTCTGTGTGAAAGTATATGAGTTAACGCCCTACTGGCTCCAAACAGACAATGAATTGACTATACAGGCATGGAAAGATTCTAAACTGGCTCCATAGGCCATCTTGAACACAGACATTTCAAGTCTGTAGTAAAATTAAACTGCAAGTAACTGTGAAACTGTGTCAGTTCAAAAGTTTGCTTGTCAAACTTCAATTGGCAAAGAGCTTGTTGCTCCAAGGAATTTAAAACCTGAGCATATTGGTCAACAGCTCAGCCTTGTAACTGTGGCAAAGATCTTGTGTAAATTTGAAGAGAGAGATTTGACATGGGGTTCTATAGCGTAACAACAGGAACTTGCTAAACTTCAATTCAAAACTGGCTAATTTGAAGGGTGCAAGCTTGCAGGGCTAAAACTGTAGGTCATCATGGTCATAGTTGTGTGAAGTTTGCAAGGCCGTACGCAGGGGGGGGGGGGGGGGGCAGGGGGGGCAGTTGCCCCCCCCAGAAATTTCAAAATCATACTTTTTTTTGATAGGGTTTTAGACTTTTAAATGATCCAATAATAAAAAGCGATCATCTTGCCCCCCCAGGAAAAAAATTCTGCGTACGGCCTTGGAAGTTTGGGAGAATGAAACTTGAACAGACTGACACCTTGTTTTCCTTCAGTATTCTGGGGATTGCTACTTTTGATGACTCAAATTTGATTTATCTTCTCAGTGCCCTTTTTATGTTGCTTTAGTAGGAAAATGAAATAGAAAGAACTTCTGTGACCTATTACAGGACTAATGGGCAATTTGAGAATTCCTTTAACCTATGTGACATCAGGGAATGTGACATGAAGGTCTTCTAGCTAAACTGTCACACAATTTTCTTCTTCTTTCTTTCTTTTTTTTTTTTTTTTTTTTTTTGGGGGGGGGGGGGGGGGAGGGGGGAGGCAGTAAGACAGAAGATGCAGATGTGGTCTGGGTAAGATTTGGGGTTACTGAGAAGACTACAAATCAATCTCCCTTCCAACTTCCCTTCCAGATACACTCCATTTGTATAACAACCTATCAATTTTGCTTTTCACTTCTAACTTCCAAGTATTGTTTTCCCCCTAAGGAGCTGTTCAGAAAAATGTGGAAGTCGATCTTGACACTGGAGAACAGCAATTTCTTGCCATTATAATTGATTTTCCAGATGTGCTGAGAAGCGAATGGGTAGAGGCATCATTCATCTTCTAGTATTTCATCGCGTAATGGAGGAAATGGCTTAGATGTTTTGTGGAGAAGGAATCTGATGATCAACGTTGGCTCTGAATATTGACTTCAAACATATTATGTATTACGTTCAGGACAGTTCCTAAATGTTTGATGAATATTCTGTTATTTTTCGTACGTAGTTGCTTTTCAAAGCAATAAAATATTTGAATCATGAAAGGAAGCCCCCATGATTTTTATCTTATAATTCCAAATTATTCTCTTAGTTATTCCTCCTATAATCTTACTAGTCTGTTCATATCGGTTCATAGATAGATTTTATCTCCAACATTGATAAGCTTTCATTCAGCTTATTAGCTCCCCTATGATTGGATCAAGTCCACCTCCATACAAATTTGATAACTTCATATCTGGCTCATTTGTTTGTTGATTTAAGGCTTGAAGCTTTACATTCAACCATTCAATTGTTTGTTCATTCCATCATTTATTCACTAAGCCAATGAATCAGTCAATTCATATCACATTATCAATCAAACTTCAACCCATCTTCTCAAGTTATGCTTGACCAAACAATCATAGACAGATTCATACAATAATAAGAATCCCCAAAATGCAAATCAATCATGGAATCAATCACTTCTACAATACCATCTATCAAACATACTAAATTGATGGATCAAGAAATCATTGAATCGTTTTTCCAACTGACATCATTTCAATTATAGGTCATTGACCTTTAACTCTCTTTTCATTAACCCTTAAAATCCTCCTATTCTTCCTTCCTATTATATTCAGCACAACTGAACAGTTTTTCCATTCATAAACTATAAAGGAATATCTACACATAGCCTGTAGCTTTAAGTTTCATTAAAAAGTCAAAAATAGAAACTTGTGAATCATACAGTACAACAAATCAATACAATATAATATAATACAATACACTAACTCAAATCTTTTGAGTTAATATCCTACTGGCTATGAGCAAACAATATAATCTGTTGAAAGCCAGAAAAGCATCAAATCTATGTAGTAACATGTAAGATTACTCCCTTAAGGTTCTAAACAGATTATAATTTAAAACAAATAAATTTTCAGTGCCCTTAAAATTAAAATCTTCTATTGATGCAAACGTTTTATTTAGCAACTTCCTTGAGATACATCCTTCATTTAAATGACTGCATCCAACCAATTGAAGATCATGGTCAGGCACGTATCTTGCCATACATGGACATTGAGCTTAGCGATGATTATATTCGGTCAAAGTCAGAAGCCTATATACATGTGACCTTGATATAATAGCGTGTGCTATAAGCCCTGTTACATCTCTGTTCCATTAAAAGCAGGTATGAGTGCACAAACTCGAACTCGTCAAAAGTGGTACAATTTGGGAAAGGATTTACAAAATAAGCTTGACAAAATTGATTAACTGTTTTATGAGATGTGACAGTGGCATTTTTAACCCCTTGGCTGTCCTTCCAGAAAATGACGCCTATGCTAGAACGGGGTAGGGACATGTAGAAAAACAAAATGGGCAATTTTTTCAAGCCTACATGCTACTATTTTGGGGACGAGTATTGGTGTTTGAGGAAATTGAATTTCACGGTAATGGCTGTGGGTTATGTGGCTGAACTGATTTTATGTGACACCCGTCAGTTTTCTCAGGGAGCTTCAGATTAAGAGAATGTCAATCTATTGATGAGTTAATCACTACGGAACATAGTTTGAATAGAGCAGAGCCATCACGTGGGGGATGTGGGATATAAATTGTCTTTGCTCTTTCATGTCACTATAAAGTAAGGAATTTAGTTAGATCTACAACCGAGCAACTTGCTTGTAAACATGCATTTCAAAAATTCTTGTTTTTCCTTCCTTAGTAATAATACACTGTTTTTCAAGACAAACTATTCACATGATAAACAACAATTCTCAGATGCTGTTGTATAAATCAAACTTAATATGATATTTCAACATGTAACTGTTGCTGATCTACATAAATACTGACCAGAAACACAAAAAAATGATGTCCATGGTTTAAAAAAAAAAAGAAGACAAAAGTGACTTACCAGCTAATGAACTTGAACTGCCATAGGGTGACAACTTCTGCGTGTAGTAGAAATTTGAGGGTGTACTTCTTCCACTGAGCGTTGGCGGCGTCACATTTCCGTTGAGGGCACTCTTTCCCGATAATCCACCTGGGCTTGGCAATTGTCCCTCACTGTAAATAGAAGAATACCCACTATCTTTATCATGTTCATCTTCCACAACCAAAGGTGAAAGTTCAAAGGTGAGGTCAGCCAATCGGCTCTCGACCTCCTCAAATTCGTCCATGAATTCATAGTCCTGGTCGGTCTCGTCGATCTGCGGCGACTTCTTCTCGGGGATGATGTCAAGTGAAGGGTTAAATGACGATGTGATATCATAGTTCGTTAACCTCTTGACCCACATTTCAAGTTCAGCAAACGGATCAGATGCATCTGTCGTACATGCGTTTGAATTTTTGTTCTCCATGATGACAAATTTACACCAACCCTTTTCCTCTAGAAACGTCAAAAAATGTTTTCCTTAAAACTTATTACTTGTAAATTGAGTATTCAGTGAAACCTCACATGCTAATGCCTGACAATTCAATCTCTGCGGTGATTGCTCTCTGACGTCACATTAGATAACCTTCAAGATACAAGTGCACAATCTTGCAATTCCTTTTGAAAACAATTATCTTCACCTTGAGATAGACCTCAATCTATCAGAGTGCAATTAATCAAAACTGTTTCAGGGCATGCAATGAAAACTTGACAATTTTCCAATAAAACTTGGGAGTTATTCCGAGGTTTTAATGACAGGCATTGCTTCAAGTCAGATTTACCAATAACAAAAAGACAGATGCTCCTGCAGACATCATACACCAAAAATACAACCATGCATCTAGGCGCTGTCAAAAATTGTGATGATATCTGGTGATGATCTCAACAGATTTATTTATTTTTTGGATGGAAATGAGTCAGATTGAGAATAAACATGAAATATTTTTGGTTGTCCGAAAAGAGAGAGGGAGCTCTGGTATACATGTAAGATGTATCCACAAAAAGAAAGAATCAGAATCTTCAGGCAAATGTCTGTTAATATTCCTATGAAATAAAATCCGGAGTAAGCTGATGAGACCCAATTGTCACTGAAGCTCAGTTTTCTAAGAATGACAACTAATTAGCACCATACCGGAGGCTAAATATTTTATGGCTATGCATAAAGCAAGTAAGCAATCTACTTATGAGAGAAGATGTCCCTAGGGGTGTTATGTCTTGCCGGTTTTAATGAGGGTGCTAAGTAAGCAGCGGCAAAAAGTTCAACGACAGCAGAAGGTCACAAGTGTCAAAGTCTCCCCTTGAACAAAGCACTTTCTTCTCCCAGATCCTGAAGTGACAGAGCAAATGCAAGGCTGCGAACAGGAACTAGCTGTTCAAAGTCATCAACGGAAAAGGAGAGAACAAATTCAGCTGCTGTCTTTTTATTGAAAATTTGAAGCAAAACTTAGGTTTCTAGAGATCGTAATGTGAAGTTGATGTAGAGTGAAGTCTTTCCCTGAATGATACTTCCTAGTCTAAGATAAGAAGCCTGTCAGCACCGATTTTTACTTGATTTCCTGAACTTGGGACTGACATATCGCTAAAGTCTCTGTAAATACCATATCCTCCTATAAATGGTAGGAAACGAAGACAGATTTTAATCAGTGATTCTGTCGGCTTCTGTGTGAGATGGTGACAAGGATCTTGAGATCGCTATGGCGATACGCTGCCTCCTTATAAATGGTGTCTTGCTGGCGTTAGGGAAGCGATGACAAATATTGAAGAAATTGGTATACTGCGCACTTTGGAAGGAAGTGAGGCAAAAATTATAAGGTTTGTCCGATATGAAAGCACAGCTTTGAGACATGGGAGGGATATCTCATGGGGTTAGGTATTTATGGGCTTGCGCCTCTTCAAGCACGTAATGCAGCTCCACGCTGAATCCGTAGAAAACCACAGTGATTTAGGCGTCACGACACAAGCCGTCAAGCAGAAAAATTTGATCAGGGTATAAGCGAAGAGCCTAAGAAAAAGACTAATGCTACTTAGTTCAGATCCAATGCATTTGGTGGCTCATAACTTGGCCGTAAAATACTCATATGGATACTCAATCCAGCTGTAAAATCGAAAATTTCCAACAAATGGGCCTACATCTGCAAACCTATGATCTTCAAAATATTTCACGAGGTCTCATATAACTGTACTTGTGTTGTGTACAAAGACAAAGTCCAAAGCAATGTGTTTCCGGTCAAGGCAGGCAATGCACAAAACTGAACTGGATGTTGCTATTGACTTTATAGCAAGATAGTTGAGAGATAATCTCCAGATATAAAACGAGCAATGCAAATATGAAGCCTAGTTCAAGTTGAATATCCTCAGTCTGACATAAAATTTGGCAGAGTCACATGAAAATTCCAGTAAATTCCAAGGATGAAATCTGTGTTAAAGCAAAAAATGAGTTATCTAGCTTCACAGCTAGCTCCATGTGTTTATGCACCGACACCATGTAGCAGACTGCTTTACAATAGTTGGGTGACAGTTTTGATAAAGAGCCAGAAAATATTAAAAGAGAAGAGAAGAAAAATCTATCAAGGATGGCAGAGGCAAAACCACACATTCAATGCACCAGGCGCAAATGGAGGGGAACCCCTCATAATTCAATGCCAAACTAAAGTGTGTGTGTACAGTATGTGTGTGTGAGTTCTCTGAGCTGCCAGAGAGCATACACACATGGTGCCTGAGTGTGAGTGGGCGGGTACAATATTCTGATGCCTCATTGGTGGAAACTTTCCAAGCATGACAACCAACCAGAGCAAGGCCTTGTGCTACTGTAATGTTGATGATGTTGATGATGATGATGATGAGTGCTAGGTTCATGCTCAAACTCAAACATGGAATTTGGTCTTTACTCCTGAGAGCTCTCCTCTGCCAATATATACGGCTATAGGGAGAGAAAGTTTGGACCTAGATTGCTTGGGTTCCAGGGGAATGATTTTGAAATTACAGTTTGATAGAAAAAGACAGCTTGGATAAAGAGAAGAGATAAGTATATAGAGAGAATGAAGGAAAAAATGTAAAAAGAAAGACAGAGTGACAGGCCTGTAATTTGGACAGACAGTTAGAGAAAGTATGGCCAAATATATGAAGAGCAAATATCTCTTGGCGTATCACATGAAAAGACTGAAAAATAAAAGGAGTTGATAAAATAAAGAGCAGTTTTCCGACAGAGATAATAAAAATAAATAAATACATGTATGTATGTGGCAGAGAGGGAAAGAGAGAGGAAAGGAAGGCAGTATATATAAGAGGTCTTTGATTAGGGGAGGAGTACCTATATGGGCTTATATGATACCCATAGTAATCTCTTCCAAGAGCATGCTGTAAATCTTTACCCCTTCAATATCCCCTCTGTACGATGTTCACTAAGGAAACTGACTCATGATTCAAGTTCACTTCTTTCTCATTTTAACCATGTTTTCCCCCTCGTTTCCTCATTATTGTGCACCCCCACTCATTCTTAAAGGTCTAAGAAGAAGAAGAGAGAAGAAAGAATGGATAGAACATACTAAAATGCTGGAATAAAGACCAAACAAGTTTTCAACTTTGGACAAAGCAGAATTTAGCTGAGGTGGAGAGAAACATTACAGAAAATGTTGAATACAATATTAGACATAAAACTACTTAAAATTCACTTTTTAATTTTAATAGCTACACTCTATTTAACCAACTAAACTCTCTTCCCCTCCTTTGTCAAAAAAAGAGAAGTATTTACAAGAGCAATTGCAATATAAGAATCTTCATTATGTAATAACTCATACAATTATTTGGAGAGTTTTTGTTTTACTTCACAACATGAACAGGAAATGGTTGGATGATTCCAATACAACATCCTATTTGTCATGAAAATATCAAAGTAATATTGCCATTGTTATCAACTTCCAACTCGACCACAACAACTAATAGTTTTGTTTTAGTAAGGGGTAAGACAATGTTGACAATGCCCTACTTTTTCAAAAATTAAATAAAAAACACTAACAGGAATCATAAAAAACAAGTGCATCACTGAAACAATACCCAGATGGATCAGGTGAAACATTAAAAAAAACCTCAGGACGCATTATCTTGTGATTTGTTCATACCCACTTCCTCCAAGCCAAGCCTATAAATGTTTGTCGGCCATACAGGTAAGCCATCTTCCTTTCATTTTCAACCAGACATTATAAAAAAAAATCAATGACCAACATTTCGATGCAACCACAAAACCACATACAATACAAGGCAACATCACACAAGGTTGCGCAAAGCTTAATGAAGCAAACTTCCACTTGGCATAATTGACATCGTAGAAGCAGTTGCTTGTGGACATGTATAGTACATACTCCTTCTGGTACAGCCATATTTATTGTGCTTTGAATATTAATGCAGGGCTCCACACTAACTCTTTTCATATTAAAGGGGCCTGAGGAGCGTTTCATCAAGCGTTTTGTCAAGTGATTTTTTACTGACAAATTTGCTCTCAGCCAATCAGATGCAAGGATTTCAGTAGCTTATAACAGTTGTCAGTAAAAAATCACTGACAAAACGCTTGATGAAACGCTTCCCTGGATTGAGATTTTTCGGGTCTGTATGCATTGGCCCCTTGTTCACGTTTTGACATTATGGGGTCCATGCTAAGATTTTGGGTACCCACGTCTCCCAGTGATGGCACATAAGAACGCTGGAAAGACGCATATATAATATGAAAAAATTATTTAAAATCATAATTTTATTCTACAGAGGCAGAACCAAGGTATTAGGATGTACATGTAGAATTAGTATTTAGTAATTAGCATTTTAATGCAAAAATAATATGAAAACAATTATTCAGATTAAGTCTGAGTGTGATTTTAGATGCACAGACAAAACTAGCAATTTCGCTCTTTGCGTCTTTCCAGCATCTTTACGCGCCTATGCATTTTGCTAAGCTACATAAATAACTGATCCAATCCTCCATATCTAATTATGAACCTTCATTTCACCTAATTATCAACTGCCAGAATCAGAAAAATGCTCCATTCATTTTATAATTCTTTAATGATCATCAAAACTATTATCAATCAAATTTCAAACAGCGTCAAGTTCAAAGCAAGTGTCATAAACATTCAGGCAGGTCCAATGACAGCTGTGCTCATTCTAATGAAAATAGAAGCCAAAATTGCTTTTTCGTCAGACACCATTTGCTAAGAATAGAACACACCCTTTTCAATTAACAATATTGGACTGTAGTCACCAACAAATCAAGGCCTCATTGTGAAAAAAAAAAAATGAAAAAAAAAAATGAAGAAAAAAAAAATGAGCATTGTTTGAAATTTGTCTCTTTCTCACACCAACACATATCTAATTTCTATCACATTTCATTCATGTTTGGCTCTAACGAATCTTGGGCAGTACAATATTTCTAACCTTTCGACAAAACATTTACAAATTGATTATGCATCCAAGAATCAATTTCATTCACTCTGAATACCTCTATTTCTTATCCAAACACAAGTCAAATATTCCCAGTCGATAGGCATTGTTGTCTATTGTCCTCCATAAAACCGCAATTTGTTTAACTAATGTCACCCCTCAAAAATGGAACATAAACTTGAACAATTGCTTGCTTAGCTCTAATATTTCACATGACCTTGACTGTGGAATCAATCATACATCTGTCACTTTGATAGCGTTGTTTTTGGAAGAGTAAAGTTACTTTTGTACAATTTACTGTATCACCTCTCATTCAACACACTTCAAAGAAAATGTATTCCTAAATTAAAATAAAGATACAAGTAATAAGTTTGTTGTTTTGTTGTCATTGTATAGAATTTCTCTCTTTGGGAATAAGGAGAGTATCATATATCGTCTGTTTGGAGCCAGAAGGGCGTTAACTCTATACTTTTACACAAACAGTCGATATATTCTCCAAAACAATATATAGCTCCATTCAAAATGCAACAGTTGTCAAACAAAAAGCTATCAGCTATATACAATGTACATAATACCTGCCCCTTTAAAAACTGGCAACAAGATTAAAAATACAGTTTAGTATGTACAGTAGATGTACTGGTAGGTAGCATTTTGATAAGATTTTCCAAACAAATTTGTATCCATTACTTAAATACAGAAGTAATGATAACATAATATGACTTTAAAAAGGCATATTCACAGTGTTTACTACATAATGTTAAACATGCCATATAAGCCTACCTGTAAATTATTGTGTATTAGAATATTACTGGGGGGGGGGGGGGGATGCAATGCAGCATATGAAACTTAAGATTGACCCTGTTTACAGTGAAAGTTAGCCGAGGCCGGCCTAAACTTTACTGTAAATGCTCAAAAGGCCAAATGCAGTACCAAAAGCGGCCACGCATTTGGACCAGCACTGGAGGTAGTCTCGGCCCGGCCTTCTTTCACTGTAAACGCCCACGGACCCAAATGCGGTACCAAATGCGAACCAGGAAATGCAGCGATCAGACATCATGATCCCGCGGTTGTAAGGCCGACTTTCTTTGATGTTGCTTCATTGTCTTTTCTGCTGAGATTTCCAAAGTTTGTCCGTGTAAATAAAAGTTTAGATACTAGTGTGTTTAATTCAATTATCATCGTTCATCTCTTATGCTGTTCGGTAAGATATTTGTTTGCTGATTCGACACCTAAACCATACCTAAACCCAATGTAAGTTAAACAAAACTATCACAGCACCATTCACTCTCTTTTGCGTTAGCTTAAAAAAAAAAAAAAAAAAAAATTGGTACAAATAAACCGCGCCACACTGTTAACGTTTACCCGCGCGCGCCCACCAAAATAAATGTTTATTAACATGCAGAACGCCACTACGACAAAATATTGAAAGGTTATAATTTAGGCTGGCCTGAGACTGCTACTGTAAACGCATGAAATTGAGGGGCCGAGTACTGCAGTTAGGGCCGGGCCGGGTCATTATAACAGAGCAGGATCTATTGTGGTTTGGAGGGGTAATACAGGTGAGACTCAAGAATCAATGTTGATCCAGAAAAAAGGGGGGTTCAAACAAGGCCAATGTTTGGGGTGGGTCATTGTTCCCTGGGCTAATCAGACCCCTTTTATGGAGGTAAGATATGGATGACATAAAGAAGTTCCATACAGTATTCAATGAGGCAGAAAGATGACATTCCAATGAAGATTGGGGGTATTGTATTGGGAGGAGGGGGCAACTCTGTTGAGTCATACATGGAAGAAAAACAGGGGAAAGGGGACTGACCTCTGGTCTTATCACAAAACTACTCAAGGGTTCATACACAGGAAATATTCCAAATTAAGCAATATAAGTGCCATTCAAATTAATATAACAAAACCAACAACAAAACAACAAAACAATGACAAGGACACTGTCTTGGTTTTATCCCCCCCCAAAAAAAAAGAAAAAGGAAAGAAACTTACTGAAAGTACTCATAAGTGCTCCTCCTTTTAATACTTGCATGTCTAAAAACCACATGTCTGGATCACAAAATTTCAAGTCAAGTGCTAGTTTTCTGGTAGGATTAGGCATAATGCCCCAGGATTCTGTGACACAGCAATACCATGGGTTAATTTTCTTCTATATTACATAGTGCAATCATTAAGATCCTTTAACGCTGTATGTCTTATAGGTATTTTTTATTTCAAGATCATCTCTTTAGATATAGACCACTTTCATTTTAATCTAATGCCTATGGGAACTGGATGGTCCCTGTAAAGCCAATGGGAATTCAAGAATTCAGTAGTCATTGGCTTATCAATGGTTCCACCATCGACTGGGGCTGGTTGGTGGACAGAATTCCTTGAAAAATAAAAGGTATTACATTAATGTGAATACAAGCTGAGCGCGCCTATGTACGTTAAGTGCCTCATTGTACACTTTCTCACGTCAGATTGGTTTGGCCCAGATTCGGATGGAGACTTGCTCCCAAGCAAGCTATCAGAGCATTATTTGTAAGACAGAATGATGAACCCGACACTTCTTTGTTGGATTTTATATGCAAATAGATATAGCATCAACACAACATTTGAACACCATTCATACATTAAAATAGGTAAAAGTGAGTTTATGTAACACAAAATCAGAATACTTCGAAATAAAGCTGCTTCCATCAACATTTTTTGTTGTTGGTGAGAATCTCCACACTTCTCCTCTACATGCAGAAAAATTTGGTAGTAAGATTGGGAGACATGTACATGTTGTACATGTATCCCTAAACCCATAGGGCCTCATGACTAAGCCTTAGCCCCCCCCCCCCCAACCCCCTCCTATTGTGGTTTCAAGATGATGTTAAGATGAAACTTCCGGACCTGATCAATATTCTATCACCACACACCACATAAATGGCCTAAAAAATAAAAAGGGAATTCTGAAGAGGTTGCGAGGAGGTTGGAGGGAAAAAGAAAGGGTTCTTTGAGAAATCTCATTGTGTTTGAGGAACAATGTCCTCTCTTTAATCCATATCCAGAAGCACCTATAATACGAGGACGTTATTGATTTTCTAAAGTTGGAACGTGATGTGAAAGTGTTACCGTACCTGCGCTTTATTACCTGTTTAAGCTCTTTATTTGACTGATTCTTACTCTATCTACTGTACTTGCCACAAGCCATTTCACAACGATGAACTACATTGAATAGTATTTGGGATTTTCACCTGACCTTTACTGGTAGATACCCTAAAATGTCAATGTGTTTAAATAAGCAATGACAGTAGTAATCTCACAACCAAACCCTGAATATCCCGCTTACCACAGAAGCATTAACTTTTCTTACTTATAAAAGGTTAGTCACAACAGGTGAGTGGAATTGGAGCAAATAGTCATGAATGGCATTATCAAATTACATGAAATAACAAGTTTCATGATCAGTTGGATCAATATTATAAATATTGTATGTTGGTTAAATCTCTTAGTACTACATGTATATGGTGTGAGTAATATGTCATGAAGTTAATAACATCATCATTCCATCTGCAAAACCTTAGGTTGGTAGAAGCTTTAAAGTATATGTTAAGGTTATCCCAACCAATGAAAGTTCCTTGTGTCATCATTATATCTTTTGTAAGTACAAACTCCTTCCAAAACATGGGCAAATGAATTTGTGAAAATTATATAGGTTTACCCATGACAACTTTGCAGTATGGAAGAAAGTAGTTAAGTGAACTACTGGGTATTTTGGTTTTATATTTTGTCACTAAGTTGTAATTCAACGGCATATGGTCATGCTATTACCACGCGATTCTGTAATGCAATACAAATTACAAATTTTGAAGATATGATCAAAACCTCTTTTGAGGACTTTCCTGAAAATGAGGGGCCTTACAACTATTCAAGTTAACTGCTGGGTTTTCCCCGATATGGCGTCACAACTTCCCAGGGATGAAACATCTTGGAGATGAGCCAATCATCTCGATTGAAAATTGTAACTTTGGTTGACTGTCATGATTTGATTTTAGGAACAGTAGGTCTAGAGCTACCGGCATATATCAAACCCGTCAATACCAATATAAAGCAACTGGGCTTGTTTTCAGGGTTATGAAAATTACATGCTTTTTTAGTACCTTGAATTTGTAATGTAACTGACTACTCCATGTTCGTGATAATACGGTCTTATAGATTCTGCAGAGCAATATCTTTTTTGAACTTTCTCAATAAGTTTGAATATACATTTGTTTGAAAGAAATTCAATATGCCCTGGAAAAATACAAGAGTCCATGTTCTAATGAAATTGAAACTTGAAACTTGACACTGGGTTTAAAGATAAAGTTGAGTTCTGATCACGCGATTACATTGTGAAAGAAACTGTCTGAAAGCAATTGGGAAAGGCTGATCATGTGTATACAACAATTGGTGTATACTGTAAGGTTTGGGAATCATCATAATGATAACAGATTGACCCAATCTCACTGAAATGCATATGCACTGCACACGCATGAGGCATGAATGTTCGGCCCGAGCACTTCACCCATTTCTCATATTTCAAATATGGGGGCAATTGCAGAGCAATCCTCTTCACAGGACATTTCTACTGTGATGTTCTTCCAAACTAACATAAAAGGAATGAGTTCACAAATGATTTTTCACCTTTCCCAGAACTCAACCTTCCCTTTAATCTTGGTCTACAGTCAAGTTTATCGAAGTTAAACTGAGGTTTATAACTGTTCCCTTTGTTTAATACGAATTTAGTCCTTGCATCAGGTTTAACTAAATTAGAAGAATATGCGGGGGCCAAGGTGTCTTGACTGGTCCGTATCCCTCTTCATCTATTTACAACACCTAAAGCTTACAAGTTAGAATAGCAATCGACTGGATAGTCCCACGGCACCTTAACTGCTTACTGCAGTCAGGGAACAATTACCTGAATGAAGTAGGTCCATGTCTTTAAGCTTGTAACAACCTGAACACAGTAGGACTATGTCTTTAACCATACAATAGACTAAATTGGAACACAGATCCACTATGAAAGAGAGTATTAACTCGAACTTGAGATGTCAAGCTTGGGAATCATCCATTGTGGTTAAAATACATGTAATTTAAAAAAGGAAGTACCCAGAACAAGAACAGAAAGCAAGAATCAGGCTTAATTTCAAGAAGGAAGTAAAAGAAAAAAAGACGATTAAGATATTACGGTAAGAGGGTGAATGGAATGTAATAGAAGGGCGCATATCTTCATTTAAAGATGTGCTCAAACAAAGATACCATGCAACTTCAACTTGCTAAAAAATAACTCCCCTTTTAATAATAATAACAATAAAAAGACTGTTTAACTATGCATGAATTATTCCTGACATTCATCCAACTTGGAAAGTGTAAAAAATGTTGCCATACTTGTTTCCAAATATCCCTTTTTCTATGGCCTCTTTGCATAAAAATGTTTGCTTGGACTCGGAGCACACTTTACATCATTCAGGGGTGGGTTCTGAAGTTGGGATGGTTAGAGACTGCTTTTGATAGGTATTGTGATAAATTTAAGATTATTTTTGTAGCTATTTTATTAATGAGAAAAACAGAAAGAAGCCACTGCTCATATTTCAAGTGAACTGAGATACACATTGCATTTTAGACATTATGAGCTGGACATTTGAGCAATACCCAGGAAATCTTAAGATTAAGGTACTCCTTTTACATATAAACCCAAGTTGTATAACAAGTAGTTTGAAATGATATACATATGTACATATACAGTTACAGTCTATCATGAGAAGTACTAAGCCCCTACCTTAGTCAGGTCATACTTAAAACAGGACAGGGCAGAGGAGCATATAGAATAAAATAGAATCCTGGCCTCAAAAACTTCCTATCAAATTTCAAAGCAGGTCAAGTAGCACTTCAATAGGGAGCCAACATGGTTTATTTCCAGCACTCAAGAACCAAAGTTCGAAAGAGGGTCCTGAATCTGGAAGGAAGCAGAAGGGGTCCCATGTCTATGGTCCAATCAAGGAACAAAATGTATTTATTGACAGTTTGTTGAGAAGATAGCCCTTCCAATTAAAGGAGAATTATCCCCACGAGACTTTTATCATTGACCTAAAACAGAATTCTAAACAGTTTCTGATAAAGTAAAAACATCGTATATTCGAGAATCGAGAGGATGGGAATTGTCGATTGAATCCTCTGATTTTTATTGTTCTCGAGAGTAAAGCAGCGTCGCCATGTTCCCGGTGCGATCGGGCTGTGTGACGTAGGGCATGGAGTTGGCCGTAGCGCATTGTAATTGGCTCGCAATAGTTCACCAACATTATTTAAAAAAGAGTTTATTATTATTAATAATAACATAAATTACGCAAGAGTTTCATAATTAAATTAAATAAATCAATTTATATTATCTACGTAACTATCACATTTGAAAAACATTTATTAGAGTAAAATGATCATCGTAAGTAAAACGTGTTCCAGGACACACTAGCTTGATTATACGATTCGCCCGGGCATAAGCTTAGCCCGCAGATCTACGTGATAATCGGCCTCCGTGAAATGATCACTGCAGATCACATCATTTTTCCGATCAAGTTTGAAGTCTTTTCCTTGGAATTTTTCCACGTTCAATATGGTCACCCAACGCTTGAACAATTGCTGACATTTCTGCGGGTCTGGGAACCGATGGAATGATTTCCCTATCGTTTTCTTGGAACAGTTACAACAGCCGAACGGTTGACAATACACCATGTTTACCGTGTGTATATGCAGCGCGCGCTTCATGCAAGCTAGCTACTAGCTAGTGAGTTCTCCATCCCCTACGTCATCACGCGCAAGGTTTTATGGGAAATTTAGAGAAAATGGACGCCGCCAGTAGGAGTAGACATCGTAAAAAGTGGTCTCTATTTTCTGCTCTTACAACGGCATCAGTTGGTCTAAAACGGTGATTTTTATATCAAATTAAATGTTATTTTATTCACTATGACCCTATTTACATTTAAAAGCCTGGGGATAATTCTCCTTTAAAGTAACTGAAAATCCTCAGATTGGATGATACTTTAATACTAATAAGGGATTAAGGAAGTGTGAATAGATCCCTCTATGTTGTGAAACAGGTGGGACATGGCCCTAGAGAACCCCAATGGATAGGATTACTGATGAAATGAGTCACAGAGGGGGTGGGGTGGGGTTCAGGGAGGGAATATCTTGTCAGTATTCAGAACCTAACAAATCTTCACAAAAGCAAAAAACAAACAAAAAAAAATGCAAAAGGATCATGCAAATGAATGATAGTTTGATGGATTCCCATGATGATCGATAAAGGAATAGGGAACTATTCAACAATCAAAAGACATAATGTAAACTTCTCTTAAAAACAATCAAAGAAAGTGGATATAATGTTGTAATTGACATTAACCACTTATCGTAATGCCACTAAGTAAGGGAATTCATTTTAAAAAGAGAGGATACAATTTAAAGATCAATTAAGTCAAAAGTGCCCCAGATTGGTCATAGTAACTTCAGAGAGACGGAAATGTAACAGAAGAACTACAACAGATAGAACCCTAATACGGTCTTGTGTGCCAAACCATTCCATACAACCTCCTGTTGAGTACGATTGGTTTTTGTACAACACACATTTTCCGTAGACCCCAGCCCAAGTTATCTAAGGTTAAGGAAAAAGTAAGATTATCATAGTACTACAGAAATTTTGATTTTTGTTATACAGCCAGATGGGAATATTTAACACTAGTTCAACCCCAACCATGGCAAACAACCACTATAAATAGGAGAAATCCTCAATTTGGCAAAGAGATGAGAAAAAAGAGTGGTTTAATAGTTCCTTTGTTTGCTGGGCAAAAAGAAAAGAAGTGCAATGCCATTAAAAGGCAATGTTACCCAGTGAGCTTGAACAGCGTGTGGTTTTCAGACAAGTATTTGTTACAAAATTTTCGTTGGGATATGGGGGCGTTTTGTCACATAAAGACTAGTGGGGGATTTCAACTATTGTGTCCAGTGTCGCTAATGGTATGTGAGGACTTATGATACATCCGGCCAATCCTCTATATGGCATTGTTCCAGTTCAAAATGAGGTTAGATGTAGGAGGAAAACAATTTCACAAATGAATGTAAAGCAGCTAACTATTTAAATAATTCCTTTGGTCATCGTTACCCCTGTAGATTTTACATCTGTGTCACCCCAAAAGTTCATAAATTATCATTTTAGAAAAACAAAAAAGAAAAATTTATCAGGTAAAAATTTTCTTACTATTACTGCCCCAATCATTTAACTTCAAAAAAATAACAACCTCGTAATAAATGACAATAAAAATAGATAACTTTATAAGACATATTATATGTTCCAACTTCTTTACACACATCCCCCACAATTTTTTTTTTTTTTGGGGGGGGGTAAATATATAAATATAGCAATGGAGAATATGTTTCATTTGACTTCTATTTTAAGTCGAAGCTTAAAGAAACCCGACAAATTAGCATTTTTCAAAGAAAGATGATTGCTCTAGTCAAAATTTTAATTCTTTACTTTCTACACAAATAACATACCAATCCAGTATCATCATTATGAATACTTTTAATAAGGAGAGAAGAAATTTGATCTGTTGTCTCACAATGTAGCAAACGTAGCCGTGCTGCCATTGGCTGGTGCTGTTGGCCAACCACTGAACGGGGATTGGCCAATGGCACCGGCCAATGGCAGCGCGGCTTCCGCCCCAGTGGAGACAAACAATAGCAAGCCCCCTGGGTTCCTCGAACCCACGCCAGCGCTATATAACAGCAGCAGATTTCGTCTTCACTGCCTGATGAAGGACAGCAGTTGCATCTGAAACGTTGTGCATCTCTCCTACGTTTACTACATCGTGAGACAACAGATCAAATTTCTTCTTTCATTATATCACCATGATGATGAACATCTTCCTTACTAATATTTTTAATAGCGTACAAATTGAGCACTTTCTCTCTCTGTATGTACAATATCACTTTATTAAAGATAAAATGACTTGAACTTCTTTCTTACACAAAGAGAATGAACATGGAATCACAAAAATCTGTTTTGCAGTATCACTGACTGAAATTTCTGAGTTGGTACTCGTTCAGTGACCAACTAATTCATTCACTGCCACCACTGAACCACTTGTTTTCCAAGCTAAAGTGAATTATGGATTCAATCCATAAAAAGGTCAACAATTATTCTAACAACATCACAATACATCTCCTGCGGTCCATTTGATACAGAAGACCAACAGGAAATAGCAAATTTGGACAAATGTCACAAAAATATAGGTTTGTAGTATTACCGATTCTGACTTCTGAGGGGATTAATTAGAGCAGTACTGTGAGCTGAAATACTGAGCATCGCAACAATCTAAGAGGCTGACTGCAGCTGCTTGCTAGTCTTATATCACAGACCCCTATCTGGTGAAACGCAATTGCATCATGCATGTTGATACTTACATACAGCGAACCTTGATTTCTTTTTGAAAGAGCTGAAATTATATTTTCATAGGACTATATTGTAGGACTTAATTCTCCGTATCCTAACATGTAGTAATGCCAAGAACTTGAGGGATTTACTGCACATCATTCACCATATATGTATGATAAACATAGGCATATATTCCTGGGGTGGTATTCTGAGATTTATTTTATCTTGATTTTAGTAAAATAATTTTAATTGTCATAACAAAATGTACGCTTATGGCGCATCATTGGTTAATGACTGCGCAAAAGTGGCTGCGTACGCGGAATTCATCTGAACAAACACCAATGAAATGTTGCAGTTTAAAATTTGTTATGACAATTAAAATCTTTTCACTAAAATCAAGATAAATCTCAGAATACCACCCCTGGTTTTGCAAATCGACATAAGCACACAGGCTGAAGCATTGCACTTAATTCTGCTGCTTTGCAAAACCAGCAACAAAACAATGACAGATGTTCCCAAATACCACAATAATTTTCTTCTACCATGTAGATTAAAAAGAAATGTCATTCCTGGTAGAATATGGCTGTGGTTCTCATTTCATTTACTAGAGATTATTCAGTACTTTACAAGCTGTCTGTATCTCTCCTATCTTTCTAAGCATTTCAAAATGGTTAGTGTTATAAGCACTTTCTGGGACAGATTTTTGCTCATATTACATGTATGCTCACACAATAGTTTGCTTTGTGTTAGACATGAGATGTAATAGATGTACAAGGTATTCAATCACTTCATCTTGTGTCTGAGCATTAGATGAAAATACTAACTGTGTCTGTAATGCAAGACTAAATAATTAGATCACTCTTGTTAATTTTTCCTTGGAATAATTCCTAAGAATCAATTACATGAGAGAAGATAAAACACTACATGAATTGAGTTTATTGTCCTTGTGCTTTAATTAATGCTTGGAGACTCAAGGCAAATGATACTGTGCCTACGCTAGGGAACATGTATCTGTGACAATATAATGGTGATTAAAGTCTAGGTCAGCTATTTAAGAAGACACTAACACTTGAAAAATATTTTCAGGGCCCCTAAAACAGCAATTACATGTATTAGCATATAAGATATTGACTTTAAGCATGAAATTAATTTCACTTCCATGAAACAGGTCGTTTCTGCCCCTAGAAGGAGCCAACATAAAATAATGATCTTTTTCTTCAAATAATCCCAACAAATAATCTGTGTACAGTTTTATCATTAAATAATTTCTTTTAACAAATTATTTCAAAGTAATTTGTATTTTCAATGCAAGAATGAAGGTTGATTTTTTTTCAAATTTATTTTCACGAAAATATTCAAACTACTTTGTATTTCTTGATTTTCAAGCAGCTGAAAAAAGCTGTTAGTCTTTTAGATTTCATATACTGTAAAAGCAGTGGAGCGTCGACCGGTTTTAACACATCAGAAAGAAAGAAAGAAAAAATCCTCAAAGTTTACATTCTTTTCAAATCCACAATTCATCATCTTGAATTTTGACCTTGCAGAACTATTTTCAGTTCCTAATATGATATGTTGTAAATGAAAAGTTGATTTAAACATTACTTAACTCAGTTCTCCTAACATTTCTGAAAGAAAAATTGTGGTTTGTAACTTAATCACTCAGATCCTAGTAATCCCTCAAATTGCCATGGCGATAGACTGACAAATCTGAAATTCTGAAGCACTTGACTACGATGTGCAATTCACTGGACTACTTCCTAACCAGATTCTTAATTACAAGAAAGAAACATCACTCCTCAAAATTTCCCGTCAGAAATCTTTATCTCTTGCACAACTATTTCCTCCATGGGAATCACTAATGGGAGAGCAACAACTTTTTCAATCATTATGGAAAATGCTTTTTTGACAGATGTCATTTCGTTCTCAAATTCTTTTGATCTGCAATCTTCACTGAATGTCCAGGAAACGTTAATCATGTGCTGTAATTTTCTGCAAGGTCATATTCTGACTTATCATGATTACAAATCCATCGTAATCAAGAGATGAAAAGTGAGTGACTCAATGATGTCTTGCATAAGATTGAAGATCCCATGTTTTCAAAGAATTCCATGTCTGGTCTATGCTTAAAAATATACATTAAAAGTTAATAAAAAACCAAGAGATGTAATGAGGAATAAAATATCATTTAGTCATATACTGTAAAGTATTTGCTGTAAAGTTTATGTTATGAAATACCTTATATCGTTGGAAAATGAGTCATAATTACATGATTTTACCCTAGTGCCTTAAACAAGAGAAGTGCTAGTATAACTTAAAATTATTCAAAGTTATAATAATCGTCTTTTTCTATTCTAAGAATTGGCAAAACCTGCCAGGAAATTGGGTGGTATACAGTTTGACTATCAAGAACATATTTTTCTCTTTGAAACTGAAATGGGTGCATTAGTTGTGAACATTATTCAAACTGAAATTGTTCCTGCACAATTTAACACTTCAGTTAAACCAAGAACTAAAAACCATAATTGTACTCATAAAAAGTTCATATAGAACATTTGCCCATGGGTTTGGTGACACAGCAGGGGTGAAGGATTTATTACAATAACATGAGCTTTAAATAAGAGGCTGCTAAAATAATCCAATGCCAGAAAACACATATGTTGTCACGCAATGCAATCCTGAACACATGAATGTATACAAAGATTAAGGTAATTTTCTGGCATACTTTAGAAAAGTTGGCATACATCGTTACAAAGTGCATAAATAATGGTGCGCAATAAATGCAAGTTGCTTCATGCTTTTATCTTTGAAGGAATAAAGGTGAAGCGAAGCATCATGATAAGATTGTGCCGAGTGATTAACGAGTGCCCAATTCACGTTTTATGTCCGATAATTGGGAAACGATATGACCAAATAAAGACAATCGGCGACCTGACATTCAAGACAGATGATGACCTTTCAAGCAATGTATGCCTGGACACGAAGCCAGTACCAATTTCATGTATCTGCACACAGGTTGATTTATCTTGGAAGACTCCTGGCTAAATCAGAGCTTTCACCAATTCAATTAAAACCCTCTCATAGTGGTTTGTGATATATCTGCATCTGACAAGTATATGGGGGTTAGTACTGCGTTCATATGAACACTTAATCCTGGCGGGGGAAAAAAATTCAAAGGGCATGTTCACAGGATTCCCGGTTTGACAAAAAGGTAAATATCTTGCTATATTAAATACTGCAAAATAATAAAATATAAAAACAAGCAAAAAAAAAGCAAATATCTCTCTACATTTAATCCTACCCCCCCAAAAAAAAGTTAAAGGAGCAAGGTAATAACCCTTCGTCAAATTTCCGCTACTGAACAATTTAAATCAAAACTGAAAACCTTCCTATTCACTCTTTAACTATCTATATCTTATGCAGTAATGTATATGTAATTGTTTATCTCTTTTCATGTCTTCGTAATTATTATTGTTCACAGCGCCATGAGCGTTGAAAGGCGGGCCTGCGCGCTATACAAGTAGCCACTATTATTATTATTATTATTAATATCATTCAGGGCTTGTCACTAACACGGTGAAAGGCAAATATCTCTACATTTCAAAATAACTTCCAAAATTTGATAATTATTCCATTAAGATGATTCTCACTGCTAATTGATAGAAGTTATTTTACATTATGCATTATGATCATGTCAGATATAGTTATATTTCAAATCATTATAATCAACTATTTTGTGATACATGTATCTCCCTGAAAGAAAAAAAAAATAGGGCTTATACAATCAAACATTCAATTTGGACACTTTGAATCATGATACATGATGTACAATAAGAGTTTTCTCTTTTGTCACCTGATGGTTTTTTTTTTTTTAATTAATTTTTTTTACATAAGGTAATTACCAAAGTAGTAATAAGCATCCCACAGGTAGTAGGTTATTCCAAATCAAAATGAAATTCCATGTCCTCATATATAACCCCTGATAACCCACCTCTAATTGGTTTGCTATGATCATCACAACTGGACTTTGCCCTACACAATAAAATTCAATGTCCACAGTACAAAATGACCCCCATGTATGACCCAATACCCTCCTTCAACAAGCCAATACATTTCAAGCATTAACTGGGGGTACAAGAGAGACTTTATACTGGAAATTAAAAGAAGAATATCACATGGAAATTAGAAAACAAAGAATGATCACAAAGGCAAAGAAGTACCGACAATGGTTGTAAACATAAGGATATTAGGAGGAAAGTGAACAAGAGAAAATACACATAAGACAGGATTAAAACAAGTAAAGTGATCAAGATATCATATGCTCAGTGCAAGAAGGGCTTCACTCTTATCTGTTTAACAAGGAATTAGTGCCCTTCTGGTTCTAAACAGAAAAACATAGATGTTAAGACAACAAAACAGCAGGAGAAAATCCCACAATACTTTGTTAGACTAAATTTAATGATAAATTTTGTTTCTACTTTGCAACTGTAACTGGTTTGTAAGTAATCATTTGCTTCTTTGTAAGTAATTGTTTGATCCTTTTTAAGTAATTATTTGATTCTTTGTAAGTAAATATTTGATTATTTATTTTCACAATTCCATGTACCAGGCATGTTTGTTTTCTATCCTGTCCTATCTCTTTATACATTTTCTTTAAGCGCATAGGGACTTTCTTATGTAAGTCATATGTGCTATATGTGCCAGATAAGCCATATGTGCTATATAAGCCATGTTCATTATTAATATTTAAGAAATATAACATACTGGATAAAACCAAATACAGCAAACATAAGGAACGTATAAAGAAAATGTGAGGAGAAGGCAAGCAGCAGGTCTGGTATATTTCTCCTTGATGTATGACATGATGGAGAGCGTATTACATAATTCAAACAAATCCTGCTCGCATAGATAGGAAAAAATAACTTCTGCTACAAGTACTAGGTTAATCATTGAAAACGCACTCCTCTCATTAAAAAGAGGACCGATTCTCAAATATTGACTCACAGCGTGTGACAGAGCTAGAGCGAAGGAAACAGAAATCCAAGCACCAAACTGTCAAGTGTTGGAATAGATGATCAGATCAGTGGGCTGGGCTTTGAGCTAGGACAGTGCTCAGGTGATTAATTGGAGGGTTAATATTTGAGTTGGCATGTATGGTGACGTAATAATAAGAAGTAACAAGAGGCCTCATTTATATGGGTTGTAATACGACACTTGCTCTGATGTAAACTGCCAAGCAGTCAATACACTATTAACGGAATTATCAAATTTAACTAAACACTTTACCTAACCTTAAGAATCACCTAAAACCCAACTGCCACCCCAACCCTCACCCTATATTTCTGATGATATAGGAGCACCCATTTAGCGTAAGAACTCAAAATCACCGTCTGTATCATAATTCTGAAAGCATTTGTCTAATTTGGAAACAAACCTATACTGTATGCATACTGCTCTTCAATGCACTTGGTTAAATTTACAAATACTAGCTATAATGATCAATTATATCATATGTGAAACAAGTGAATTCAAGACTCTGGTATACTCTGATAGGAAGTGAACAAAATAAATGGGTCAAACATAATTATATCTTACATTAATACATAAATATGAAGTATTCCACAAACTATTCACCCCTAAAAAGAAAGAAAACAAACAAAGACATCAAATAAATTGAGAAGTCTTTCTCCATCCTACATATAGGCTAAAACATATGCAATCTGCTATAATTTAGATAAGAACAGACTACAGTTAACAGCTACATATAATACTGTGATGTGTTTATTATGTTAAAGACCTTTCTGTTTGTAACTGGCAAACATTGCATTTCCAACATGGCAATAACAATGTGTCATTAGAACAATAAATAGTTGATATTGCCATGGTAACCAAATGAGATGGCTAAATACAGATAAAGAGAGAGAGTGAGATGAAAATGGTGAAAGAGAGAAAAGAATTGACAGGATCCATAATAGAGAGAGAGAGAGAAGATAGTGACATGCTAAATGCAGTTTCAATTTACAAAGATAGACTGCTGCCCTCTTTAGTCTCCAGCAAGATCATCTCCTACACACAGCTATGCCTATGAAATTGAATACTGGTATTATTTCTTGGAAATAGGAAGAATTAGTTTATCAGGCAGTCAATTGCCAAGTTAAATGGTAATTGGTCAGTCAATAGTCAAAATGTCAAATAAACACTCAACATTCTCATCACAGTATCTTCAATCCATTGGAAATAAAACCATCAAAGAAGTAATAAAGAATAAAAAATATTAATTTTTAAAAACCCATTCTTTTAATTCTTACTGTGCCAAGGGGTTTAGCTCCCTTTAAAATTTCACCGAAATGTGATCAATGCTTACTTTTCAAATGTCTGCACTTCATTAATCATCAATTAAGTCACAAAATATTGTGTACGCAACTTGTAGGAAATTTATTACCATTTCTTATGATGCCAAACATTATTACTTTGACCAAATTTATGCATAAGGTTTATTGAAAATCACATTTGAGTTTCTATTTTGTCCATTATTTTTTGGTTTATCATTTGTTTACTATTGTTTAATGTTGAAATAAGGTATCTTTTTAAAAATTTGCAATTTTCATGGTAGCACTTAATTATAAATAAACTTAATTATAATCAGATATATAGAAATGCTTGATTGATGCTGAAAATTTTGATATACATTGACCACCATATACCTTTCCTGTGGTTGAGCAATTGGTGAATGAAAATGATAAGTCTATCTGTCACATATAAGTGACATCGGCACTGAAAGAGTTAAAAAAGAATTATTTAGTCATTTAATGACAGATAGAAACATATCAACATGTGATACATATATTTGTTTCGTTTAGACTTATATATTTGTAAATACAGTTATCTTATGCAACCATGTATGCAAGAGAATAACAAAAGAATTAATATCTTCTGAAAGAAAGAAAGATGATACACAACTCAAATTACAGGTAAACAATCAATTGCTCGTTTTGAAAGTACTGAAGCATAGTGGAAGATGAACTTACTTGCCAAGTGAAGACCTATGTCTCTTGTTGTCATAGATGGTTCTGTATCCAGCACCACCATTAGGAAGAGAGTCATCCACAGGGCCCTTGGCTGCTTTACGGTGTCTGTCACTGAATGTCGGGTACTGTACTGGTGGCTTAGGCTGGTTGAGCAGGCGCTCGTTGGCTGTCTGCGATGGCTGCTCTGGAAACATTGGTGGCTGTTCCGGTTGTGGCACATCTTGTTGGACCTGCTGTTGGTTTTGTTGCAGGAGTGGTGGTTCTTGTTGCTGTAGCTGCTGCTGTTGTTGTTGCTGAGGGGTGTATGATACAGGCATACTCTCTGTCTGGGTGATCTCCTTCACCTCCACCCTCTGCTGAATAATGGTAGGTTCCTGGCCTGGACCAGTCATCACTGCCCGCTGTGGGGTGGTCTGGACTGTACCATACGAGAACGGGGGTGTGACCTGCCGCACCGTGGAGTATGACGGGGGTGAAGAGGCAGGTGGGACTTTGCTGTAAGATACAGAAGAGGGTGAGTCCTGGACAACACCATGAGACACCTGAGGGGCAGAGCTTTTCATGGCACCAAAAGTAGGTGACGGAGATCTGGCAAGGACTGAACCATATGATGGCGGGGGTGTTACGTGCTCTTGGAAGGGTTGTGGCTGTGCCTGGTACTGTTGACTGGTAACTGGTACTTGACCAGGTGCAATAGGTCCTAGGATGATGGTTTAGAAAAAATAACATAACATCAGAAATAATTCATGTGAAACTCCTCAGGGTTTCAAAAACACCATAAGGAGACCTTTTTCTCCACCACTTCCATTACATATCTCACAAGAAAATGGGTTAGAAATTGAAATTTACCATGGATGAGGTTGTTGCAAGATATCACTGATGACACCTAGCAATCACATCATTTGGTTTCATACCAAGAGTCAAATTTAAGAGACTTTCTTGATCTATCAGTGTAATAAGCAGCATAAATGTAAAATGTATCCCACACCCACTGTGAACACCATATTCAAAATTGGAAAAAGGTATAAACATATCCCCTGCTTTCCTTTTGGTACACCGTAATGTTCTTTCTGTAAGCAGACAAAAATCTTTTCAATTGTTGGGTTCTCTTTCTTGGATTTTACAAGTGAAACAAAAATACCTTGCTGGATTTGTTCTATCACCACTCCCTAAAATCAGTTAAATTCAAGGAGCTAAATATTTACTTAGGGGTTGTTTCATAAAGCTTTCGAAAAGTTACTTATGTCTTTACGAACGACTTGAATATGAAGTGCCAGATAGGATTTTCCTGATGCTTAACAAAGCGTGAGTGTATTTCCAATAACCTCAATTAAATTATTGCCAAAAATATATACTGACCCACAATAAAAAGTACCCACGACTTTATAATGGTATATCATATTTATATTGACAGACACAGAATGACAATGAACCAGGGTGGAAAGATTGACCTTTTATTGAAACATTTCACTAATTTCGGAAGACAATGCTGTCTCTTGTCAGCGCGCATTACAGCGCAGCTAGGTGTGTGGCCACCATTTGTTTGCAGACAGGATATACTTTGCATTAAAACTGTTAGTTAATAAGAATTTTAATCTACATCTGCACAGTTCAACTTTAGTTGATGCAGTTAAAAATGATTGAGCATCCCATTTGGCTTGTCATATTTAAGTCATTCGTAAAGTCATGCGTAACTTTACGAACAGCTTTATGAAACACCCCCCAAAATATATACAGCCAACCTACAGTCAACCTGACACTATACGAGCCCACCTGATATGATATGAATATTAAATAATTTTTTGTGCGTATTACATTCCTTCTAGTTGGAGTAAAGGCCAAATCGCACACACGGTCTGACGTCACTTCAATTTTGAATCAATTTAGCTTTTCTACCTACAAGAAGACTTGCAATCCTCTGAAATTTTTATTTCATTATCCATATGACTATTCAGAACCTCAATTTACATGTCTGAATGTTCATGTCAATGCTATTTCACATTCTTCCAAAATCAGATCACAGTCATATCATATGGTGTGTGGTGGGTTGATATAAGTTCTGGGAAAGGTGAAAATGATTTGTGAGCTTTGTGTGCAGTCCCACATACCCATTTCTATGTGCAGTGTAAGTGCTTTTCAGTGGGATTGGGTAAATCTCTTATCATTTTGACGATTCCAAAACCTCACAGTATTCCTTTGTAGACATGATCAACCTTTTTTAATAGCTTTGAGACAGTTTCCTTCACTATGTAAATGCATGACCATGCAGAGCTCCACTTTATCTTTAAAGGAGAATAAAGTTTAAAATACACGTTTAGGCCATCTAACAGCTGACATTATTACCTTTGGGCTTGACCAAACACACCACAGATCATATTTCACGTATTTGAGAAAATCTAACTTAAAATCGCAAAAGTGCTACGATTTTACGTGAAGCTGTATGCAGCCATTTTCTTTGGGCTTCCCGGGAAGTGTGACGTTTTTGCGCTCTGGGTGTGTGATTGGCTACTGTGGCCAATACTCGCTATTTAAACTCACAATAAACTTTGACACTTTATGACACTCGTAATTTAAACTAAAAATGTTATGTTTAGCAAGCTTTTATTACTTTTTATCTCAGTTAATTTTATTGTATTTTCTCTTGTTTAAGAGCGTAAATTATATATATTTTTTTTACATCATCAAATTGATTATCGAGCTCCACGCATCTTGCGTCTACTACCGCATACTCTATTTCGTCATTTCATACATTCGTGTCCATTTTCTGGATCGAAAGGTTTAGTGTTTAAACGTTATAATTAACGATAAGTAAGCTCTAGATTTGTTACTTTTTGTGAATTTATACTATTATGACTGGCCCAGTGGCCTACGGATATGAACCAGTGTTTTCAGAGCGTGAAATGGAGCAGCGACAGCTTGAAGCAGCTGCAGACATGGCAGAAGGAGCTGGTGGGAGCGGCTCAGACAGCGATGACGATCGCCAAGCTCCCCCTAACCCCCCCCCCCCGGCCCTCAACAAGTTCCTTGTTTTTCGCTGGGTTTGGGAAGGGATGGAACGTTTTCCCACTCGTCTTTCCACTTTTGTTGATACATCCGAAGGCTTGACAGTACGGCATCTTATTGACGGTACTGCATGTACGTATACAGCTAGGAGCGCACGTATTGGCAGCATTGCATTGCGTTGTACAGTATAGTAGAGCGCAATTTCGTCATTTCTTCACAGGGGTCTCTGTATTCCCACACAAAATGGCAGCCCCCTGAAGACCGAATACGCGTCTCGTAGCAGATGATGATCGCATTTTAAAATTGGAATATTTTTGTTATTTTGGGACCTACAGACTTGCCAGATACACCAAATTGTAGGTAATGATGTTCTCTATTGAGATAAATTGGTATATCTGCGAAACTTTATTCTCCTTTAAGGGGATGACACTTCAGTTCCTATCTTTCACAATGTAGGTGGTTTCCTACCTTGTTGATTGGTGTCCTGGACAGGGTACTGTCTTTTCTTCTCAACGATGACCTGAGCCTCGATGGGCACCACCTGGATGGGACCAAGCTCCACCCCATGAAGCCGCACCTCTGTGATAGGGGGCTCCGGTGCCATGGGGAGGGGTGGCTCCTCCTGGAAGTGGATCACCCTCGGCTGGGGCGGGGTGGCCACCCGAGGGAGGGGTGCCTGGGAGGATGGGGGCATCTGGGAGGGTGGGGGTGCTGCATTGACTTCCCGCACGTAGCGAGGGGTGAATCTCGATTCCACAACTCTGCAAAGGTAATGTATGAGAGAATACAATGTCAAATGAATAAACCGGTAGCATCTAAAATGTACATGCAACTTCCATTAAATCTTATTTAACTGCAAAGCTTGTCACTAAAGTAATCTTATAACTGACACAATAGCATATCACATAAAAAATGGAGATTTAAAATAATCATTTATAAAAATTGCATTGGTATCACTGGGTAAAATGGCATCAAGTGAACATCACATACAAAAATAAGCTGATTATATTCTTGCTAAAGTCAAAGATTTTCGACGAAGCTGAAGAATTCTGCATTGATACAATTTCGAATCCTTTCTCTGATATGATCATTGAAATTACTCTGTGGCCTTGAACATAAGCAAGTGAAAATGGAAAATATCATCTAATCTTATTATAGAATGTACAGTATGAGAAAACAAGTGATCAATCTATGAACCAAACCTTGCAACAGTCACTGAAAAATGTTAATTGTCAAGAAAAACTTAACAACTACATGTATGTTAGGCAAATCATGCAAAACAACCATTTTAAACAGTATACAGTGTGAGTCGATAAAAAGGAAACCCATATATTCAAGCCCCATTATCTCAAAAACTAAATGAAATTGCCAAAATATATTATAATGGTATCATAGTTGATGATGTCTTCTATAATTTGATAGGCTGCTCACCAAACATGTGATCTTGGATGACTTGAGCACTGGCCATTTTTAAAAAGCATGTCAAAATCGTCTTTGCCCAAGTTGGGCTGAATTGTGTTCAGGAGATATTTTCATTATTTGTGAGTGCATTAATTCACCTGGAATGGAGACCACTCAACCAACCTTGGGTTGACCATCGATTTCACTCAAAACTTGGGCAGAGGCAAATTTGATATGCATCAGGAAAAATGTTACTCTTCAGCTGTCCATTGTCAGATTTTATTGATCAAGGTGTCAAATTAAAGGAAACATGATAGGCTATAATGTGAAGTATCTTTGGTTAAATCTTTATGTACCTACTGCAATTATATTTAGGGTTAAATTTGGGGTTCCTTTTATTAACTCACACTGTACATAACTGGACTCTCAAGGAAGCAATATCAAACAAGGCAAAACTCATGAGAATTAATCATGATTAAGGTTTGTATTTCTATCGAATTCTAGCCCACTTGCAGGCTATACATGTACATCCTTTCAAATGAAAATAATTTCTCTTTTAGTGAATAATTATGTAAGCTTTCAATACCATGACAACCTTTAAAACTAAAAATCTGTCTTTGGTGGGTAGAATATTTAGGGTTAATTCTGAATGTTCTCTGGTTGGTATATGTGCACGCAAAAAAATTCTGAAAAAAACATTGTAATATGTCTGCTTTCATATTTTGATTTGGAAATATGAAATTATATATTTTATAAGTCTATTCTGTAGCAATCTAGAATGAGATTTGTGACGGAATGAAAAAGGGCTAGCTGTATAACAATACAATCATCAAAACACTGAACAATAAACGAAAAATGAAAAATAATATGCTCAGCAACACAGCAGAACATCCACTACAGATTAGGCGAAAATGGACTCATTACCTAAAGCAAATCAAAGCATTTGAAAGTAGGAAAAACATCTGGACATTTAGCTTTCAAGAGAAAATCAGTTAGCATTTCATTCCTGTTAGAAATATTAACCATATTTGATTAATTGGAAAATAATAGATTAAATATAAGCAATCATTAAATCTAAAACTAGGGTAAAAATACTCAATTCTGAAAAACTGGACAATTTTTAAAGTGTGTATCAATATAGTCATTAAACAGTATTGTTTGCAAACGAAATTGCATAGCACATAATGGCATCTTGGGGGTTAGATTTATCAGCTTCATAATTTCAGTGTTTTGTTGGTGAAAGCTGAAAACAGAAGAGGAGATTAGTACAACCTACACCACAGAGCATACAAAGAGTGGGGGGGGGGGGGGGGCGAGAGGCTGGTGGAGTAGAGGAGGGCCGAGACCGAGTCAAGGGCAGGCCATAGGAGGAGTGGGCTGGGTAGGGTAGTAGAGAGGGTACTGTCATAGCCACATAGCAAGAAAGAGCTGGGGTCACACTCAATATGACTTTCAATGAGATGACCTACGGAGAGATGGTAGGCGGCTCGATCACGTCATCAACAAGATTTACGGGAGCAAGACTGGGGATAGATTGAGACATTGAAGCAGATGAAATCTGTTCCTCATTCATTTGTTATGATTGAGCTCTTCTTTCTACATGTTGCATGTGGTAAGAATGTTGCACTTAAATGGGAAATACACTATCAGCTCAAATTCACAATGTCATTTTGTCATCAAAATACGCACAAGAAGATATATTCTGGAGAGGAGCTCCAGCCCCCCTCCTGCCTCACAGACCTATGGCTAAAAATAAGGGCACATAATCCACCTCCCAATACCCCCGCCTCACACACCTATCGCTAAAAATAAGGGCACATAATCCACCTACCCCCCCCCCCCCCCCATCCTGCCTCACAGACCTATGGATAAAAATAAGGGCACATAATCCACCTCCCAATACCCCCGCCTCACACACCTATTGCTAAAAATAAGGGCACATAATCCACCTCCCAATAGCCCCGCCTCACACACCTATTGCTAAAAATAAGGGAACATAATCCACCTACCCCCCCCCCCCCATCCTGCCTCACAGACCTATGGATAAAAATAAGGGCACATAATCCACCTCCCAATACCCCCGCCTCACACACCTATTGCTAAAAATAAGGGCACATAATCCACCTCCCAAAACCCCCCCCCTGCCTCACAGACCTATGGCTAAAAATAAGGGCACATAATCCACCTCCCAATACCCCCCCCCCTCCTGCCTCACAGACCTATGGCTAAAAATAAGGGCACATAATCCACCTCCCAATACCCCCCCCCTCCTGCCTCACAGACCTATGGCTAAAAATAAGGGCACATAATCCACCTCCCAATACCCCCCCCTCCTGCCTCACAGACCTATGGCTAAAAATAAGGGCACATAATCCACCTCACAATACCCGCCCCCCCCTCCTGCCTCACAGACCTATGGCTAAAATAAGGGCACATAATCAACCTACCCCCCCCCCCCCCATCCTGCCTCACAGACCTATGGATAAAAATAAGGGCACATAATCCACCTCCCAATACCCCCGCCTCACACACCTATTGCTAAAAATAAGGGCACATAATCCACCTCCCAATACCCCCGCCTCACACACCTATTGCTAAAAATAAGGGAACATAATCCACCTACCCCCCCCCCATCCTGCCTCACAGACCTATGGATAAAAATAAGGGCACATAATCCACCTCCCAATACCCCCTCCCCCCTCCTGCCTCACAGACCTATATGGCTAAAAATAAGGGCACATAATCCACTTCCCAATACTCCCTAACCCACTGGAAATTCAGCCCCAGATAACTCGGGATGAAACCCATTGGAAAATTCACACATGAATTAGAACATAAGAACCTCCTGTTCTAAAGCAACTCCTCCTAATACAGCCAGCGTGAATCTTTTAATTCAAAGTAAACAGTGCACATGTACACAGCAATTTCTTTTTGGTGGAGCTGGAATTAATTCAACAGTGGCATATTGCATGAAAATAAAGAATAAGATAATACATAGTTGAATAAATATGAACAATGATCGTGAAGCAATGTGGCTGCACATATTTTCACTTTTGGAGGCTTTAAAAGGCATTATTTCAAGCAAACAAGGACGTACATATATGATTAGGTGCTGCTTTGGCCATATATGGTCATATTATAAAAGGTGGATATCATATAATGATAACATAAGGTCTACAAAAAGCAATATGTCATATAAAGCATGAGAAATAACTTCATGTATATGGGAGCAATTGCAATTTAATTTAACTGCAGAGCCATAAATTATACAATGATAGACACTTCACTGCAAGTCTATAGGCCTGTACAATCTGCACATGGAGGACAATGTCTTTTTTTTTTTTTTAACTTTCTGCCAACTGACGATTTCTTTAATTTTGACAGAAATAGCATATAAAACAAATCACGAGTCTAGACTGCAATCAATATATTTTGATGCTGATAGTTTGTTGAATATGTCCACACAAAACATATTTTCCAGCAATCAACTTTCATATCATCAGCTGAGAGGGCATTTACTCACATGATATGGTTCAACTGTGAGCAAATATACTACAAGACAACTTCCTGAACAGTTTTAGAAGAAGAAGGTATTAACTCACTTTCTTGACTTTCTCGCCTCCACCTGATCTGTGACATCCTTAGTGATAGGATCGAACTCAATGGGTTGTTGATGGGTGATCTCTCGTCTCCACTGGGTGGTTGTCACCGTCTGAGGAACACCGTTGGTTACCGTCTAGGTTCAGAAAAGTATATGGGAGCAATTGCAATGTATGAGTAGGTATCTAGCTGGAGGTGCTGTGGTCTTGAGCATAAAGTCACATGACTATGAACTACATGATGGAGGGTTTATATCCATACCAGGGAATTAATCTCCTTTGGCAAGACATTAATCTACATTTGCCACTCTCCACTCAGGTAAAGTAAATGGGTACTTGTTCAGAAGAGTTTCCTTGAATTTAGAAATGAATTGGGGGGGGGGGGGGAGGAAAAGAAATTAGTTATTCTGAAATATAAAATTAATCACTTCTGATGACATTTCAAACATATTCTGACCATCATCATTTTTTCAGAAGAGCAAACTTCAAATACCCTAATGATTTTTAATACATCCTTACAATTTTGATTGGATCTTCACCTATGGTTGTATATACACGTATTACAGATCCATACATGTAGGTGTTTGCCTACAATCTTAGTTGAATAGCACACAGGAAAAAAGCGGAAATTGAAATCGGCGAGAATAATAAAAAAAGCGGAGGTCTTACAGGCCTGTGTAATGTACATCACATGCAGTACACTTTCAATCAAATAGAACCTAAAGTGGTCATGTGCTTTTAGGGGAGAAATATCCCCAATCTTGGTTACTTCTGGCAGGTGTGAATGCACAAAATGAATATTGAGTATAGTTTGTGACCGATGGATCTTGAAATAAGAACCTGTAAGAGAGAATCAGCATGAAAATGCCTATTAATAAAGAAACTTACATGTATTGGACCAGTAGTAGACATGGTGGTGGTAACCACGGGTGGTGTCCAGGGCTGTATCTCGGGAGCTTCATTAGGACGATGAGGTGGAGAATGCAAGATGGGTTTACGCCCAAGCCATGGCTCACTCTCCAGGTATTCCAGTTGCCTGAGTGGATCCTGACATACCAACAACAAATGTTAACAGGAAGATTAATCAATTGATTACAGAATCTCATTAAACTACTGATGTTATTTGCAAGGACTCATGCTCTCATGGAGGGGTCCACTCGCTATTCATAAGGACCGCTATTCATTTAACACGTGTTATGAATAGCGGTCCTTCTGAACAGTTTTGAATAGTGGTCCTTATGAATGGAGGTCCTTGTGAATAGCGAGGTAATTTGTTTATGGTTTGCTCGCTATTTAGAAGGACCACTATTCATACAAAACCACTATTCATTTAGTCACGCGTTATGGATAGCGATCCTTATGAATAAGTGGTCCTTATGAATAGTGGTCCTTATGACTAGCGAGGTTACCCCTCATCATCATCGTTGTCAATTTCATCATTATCACCATCAGTTTCCTATTATCCATTATACAAAGAAATTGCTTTACATGGATACGAAAAGAGAGATATGGAGAGCAAGAAAAATGAAATATGAAGTAATATATAGTTCAAGAAATCATACTGCAAGACTCAAAACATACATGTATCTGCCAATTACTTACATCTCCAAGACCAGATGGACTAGCAGCCTGTGGTGTGTAGTACCTATGATCTGGACCAGGAGCTGCTGGAGCAGAAGGGGTCCACTCCATGGGTTGTCTGCTAGGCTCCGTCCTATGCTCCACGGTCACGACCCTCTTCTGTGAGTACATGGGATGGGGCTCCCTTGCTGGCTCCACGACAGGGGCAGACATGGGGGCGGTGGGCTGTGGAGGGGGAGGGGAGTACACCTCGGCAGTGGGTGCAGGGCGTGGTACAGTCGCTGGTTCAGGCACAGGTGGGATTTCAAAGCTGTCCTGGCGTTGCATCGTCCGCTGAAGAGGCAGCGGCTGGTCTGGGCCTGCATGGTGGATGTGAAGGGAAAATTTGATATGAAATATCGCTGTGGAG
This sequence comes from Heliocidaris erythrogramma, assembly GCA_025617745.1. Lineage (NCBI taxonomy): Eukaryota > Metazoa > Echinodermata > Echinoidea > Camarodonta > Echinometridae > Heliocidaris > Heliocidaris erythrogramma. The sequence goes on along the minus strand of CM046856.1, from coordinate 45,289,360 downwards.
TCACCCGTCATTTTAATTTGATCAGTGATCTTTACTGATGGGCTGGTAGTATCTTGATGGAAAGTCTTCATGTCAAAAGCAACCATCCACAAATGCTGTTGTAGAGAGAGTGGCTGGTATGGGCATGTAGGGGAGAGGCAAAAAGCAAATTTGACATGAAATATTAACCATGGTTTGCAAGAAATTCAGACTTTAAACAAAATCTCTTCTTGTAACTTTTAGACACATTACCCATTTTCCTCAAAACTCTTCCTACCACAAACTAATATCATTTTCCCTTCCTTTTAGGTATTTAAAGCCATGAACAGTAATGGCAAAGATTACAGTAATGAAAAAAAATAATTAGAATATGATCTCGCTCTGGCTTGGGTACACAGTAAAGGAAGAGTTTTATATGTAATATCAACTGTGGTTTGCAATTAATCTGGACTTTAAACAAAGGCTCTTCCTTGTAACTTCATATTCATATTCATCAACCATTTCTCACACCAACTAATATTAACACAGTTCCTTCCTTTTTGGTACTAAAGAACATGAAGAGTAGTTGCAAGGTTTTACAATTAAGAGAAAAATATAGTGTGAATTTGGTCTGGTTAGGATCCACAAGCTGACTTGTGATAAGACTAGAAATTATCACTATGGAATTGAAAATGACTGCCTAATTTTCTTATTAATCCACTTTTTAAAAAGGAAATATGTCCACATGTGCTGAAATGTGATTATATTCGAATTTATGAACTAAAATCAGAGAAACCTAACACATTTTTTTCTTCCTTTTGGGCTGCTGAAAGCTTTGGTATATCATCTACAATTCACTGTTATGAAGGATTGTAGCAATGAGAAACCCGTTGATATATAAAACCTATGTTTAGTTTTCAATAGTGCCAGCTATATAGTCTACACTTTCGATTCTCCAGTAGAGACTAACTTTGTATTCACTTTATTGATGTCCAGTGTATTCTTGTGGCTGAAAATCAATATGCCATTCATCTTACCTCACTTGCATTTACCACAGTTATTTCTCTGTCTTATTTGAAAAATTGCACATCAAGATACCAAACAAAACTGAAATTACTGTAATGTATGATACCGAAAACTGTAACATGCATATGTATGATGCATAAAACCATGGTATAAAGTAGTGTATTTGAGTTATAATGATGTATGCACTGGAATCACTATTGTCATGACTCTAAAACAGACAATGTTGTATAATATCGGCATAAACTGTAGTATATCCATATTCGAAGGTTGCTGCCAGAAACTGTGGAATGTTTATCACCCAGACCTTGATGAAACCCAATTGGAGATATACTGAGGTAGATAATAAATATTAATATGTTACTACACAATGGTAATGTTTTGGATAAAGCACATTTTGCTTTCTAGAAAACTATCTAAATATTCTTTACATCAAAAACCTTTAAATAAAACACTTAACAAGGGTATAAATTCTTATAATGCTCATATATCTATTTGTAATATTTCATTACTTTTCACTCAAGTGCAGATGAAGGAATTGTTTTGATGCCTGACTTCCCCCACAACCCCATATTGCAGTCTTTGTCATTACATTTATACCCTGTTTTTTAAAAATACATTTTAAATGGGATTGTTCATTAAAGACCTGTTCATTACCCGCTTTAAACCTTAATCGATCTTCATAGGGCTCCCAACCCCACACCAAGTTTAATTGTAGTACATGCAGCAATATCCATACATGGCTTGCAAAATATAGGTAACTTCACAAAGGTAAAATTCATATGAATTGAAACTTACATTTTCCAGCTGCATTGCATTCATAATCAATTCCAACATAGCTTTCTTGAAATGTACATGATTTTCTGTAAAGTTACTCTCCCGCAATTTAAGACATGTTGTAGATTTCACAACTATCCTTTTCACAATAAAGAATGTAGTAAATGACTGTCATTCAAAGTCAATTTCTTCCTGCATTCCGTTGTCAGATGTCGATTTCACATCACTCATTAAAAGAATTTGAATAAACAATGTAAATTACAGGATGGGCTACATCTCTGGGGAAAGAAAGTTCCTTGTCTAAACTTTATGATCTGTAATGTTGGTTCAATAAACTTTTCTGCACTGTAGGCAGTTTTAACCATTTAAATTTCATTTTTGTATCATAATACTTATGGGCTAAGAAATTTGCTTCCCCTTGATATTCAAAATAGGTTACTGGATTATGAAATTAAATACCAATGAATGCTAATCTTATCAAGATTGAACAATGAACCCTCCCCCCCCCCCCTGATTAAAACTTTAAGAAAAAAAAACTAATGATGTTGTATTTACGATACATTTCTGTAAACTTTGTGGCATTTGCAAGAGTTAATGAGCGATTTGTACTAATGGTTTAGTAGTATATAAATGAAATCATTTGCGTTTCAGTTGCAACCGTCTATACATGCCTGCAAGAAGTTATAGCAATGTAGCAGACATGCGTTATTCATATCAATCAAATATTTCTTTTAAAATCACCAATGAGAAATGTCTGCCTTATACACATGCTATATAGAATACATATATACAGGCGCAAATATTATATATATGCACATAGCAGTCGTTAATAATCAATCATATTCCCTCATTATACCACTAAATGGAATGCATATGATTTTACCAAGGTGATAGTCGGCATGCAGTACGGGTGGCAAGGCCTTTCCAATCTCACCATGGGGTGGCGCTCCTGTCTTTACAATAAAGGTCTTTGTCATATTGGCGTAGGCCCGGGGACCAACAGGGAACTTGGGTGTCTTGGAACCAGAGATGCTTTCGGTAGACGAACTCAGATCATACTCCTTAGGACCTTCTGGAGACTTCAACCCATCCTTACGGTTCCAAAATTCACTCTCCTAGGTGATGACAGAAACACGGGACATATCAAAAACTTCAATTCGATTTGAAAAAAAAAAAAAATTTGTTAGTCTATAAATGAGCTTAGACATCAATTGGATTTGACATGACGGAAAGTGAAATTATGCAAAATAATAATTACTGAGTCTATTTTAAATCAATCTGAAATGTCATACAAGAAGAATGTAAGACAAACGAAGAGAGAAAGGGAGAAAGACAGAGAGTGAGAGAAAGGGGGGGGGGGGGACAGCTTGAGGCTGGAACAGTGATGTAGAAAAGGCAAAAAGAGCAAGACAAATTCAAAGAGAGAGAAAGAGACAGAGCCTAACTGAAAGATGGAGAGAGAGAGAGAGAGAGAGAGTGAGAGAGAGAGAGCAAGAGTAAAAATAGATAAAGAGAAAAAGTTACAGTAAGAAAGAAACAGAGAAAGACACAGAAAGGTATACAGAGAAAGGTGAGTGAGAAGAAGAGAGAGATATATATAGAGAGAGAAAGAGAGAAAGAAAGAAATAGAAAAAGAGAAAGAGAGAGACAGAGAGAGAGAGAAAGGCAAGGACAAGATATTTCCAGACCTTCCTTGGAAGTCCACCAGGATTCTGTAGCCAGACCTCTGCTCCAGGGTCGACTAGATTGCGCCGAGGGGGTCGGTAGTACTGCTGGATACCAGTATCAGAGTCATAGCCTGACTGAGAGTTGGTACGACGGGGGAGGGCGGGTCCCAGCAGCCGGAGGTGATCTGTCTACGAAAGCTGAAAATGTGGACAAATTTGACAATACCCATTATCAGAATAGGACATGAAACACAAAATTTGTTTTAAAAAAAAGTTTTAACTAATCAAGGACTGAGAAGAGATGAATAGAATCACAATATTGCAAGGATATCACACCAATTTACTAGCCATTCACAGAAGAAGATATAAGATGTCAAAGTGTGCAATCTATAAATGGAAAAAATTAAATAACAAAATTTCAAAGACACCACAAAGTGAAAGAAAGTGATAGTGATATAAAAGGGTTAGTGGATGAGAGAGAGAGAAAAAAAAGGAGAGAGAGAAAAAAAAAAGGAGAAAGAGAAGAAGAGAAAGGAAGACAGCGAGAGAATTAAGAGAGAAAATACAGAGTAAGATACAGAGCAAAAGAAAGAGAGAGAAATAAAGAAGAATTAGAGGAAAACAAATCAGATTACTCACTTGGAGATCTGTCTGCTACCAGCCCTTTTGGTATGCTGTCTACTTCTGTAGGTTCATCGATGTGCAGATCCACCTCATCAAAGTTCTTTTTGGGTGTGGACGTTGCCTGAGGTCTGTGATTGGTCAATGGTTGAGATGTGTAATAGTACCCACCACTGGATTGGTGGGTTTGAAAGTGAGGTGGGTTAATCCTCTCATCTGATTGGTTGTTGTTGTTGAGTTGATGATGAGAAGAGATTGTGGCACTGTTGTCTAGTGAGGCATGCGTGTTATGGTTAGCGTCAATCGCCGTTGATTGGTAAGGGGCACTGAGTTTCTGGATTTCGTTACTCCAGTGAGACAGCATCTTGACTGCATCATCAAGAGTGCTGAAGGCATCCTCACCGGTGGAATTGTTATTGTTAGTCTCATGAAGTTCATTAAGGCCAGAGTTGCTCAGGCTACGGGTGAAGAGTCGCCCCTCTTGGTGGAGGGGAGGGGTAGTTCCATGCATGGATGAGAGAGGGGGATGGGTGGTGTTAAGAGTCACACTTTGAGAGGGGTTAGTGGCCTCCACATGCAGGGTTTGTTTGTTTAACGTCCGCACTTTGCGCTCCGTTTGAGTCGGCTGCTGCAACCGCGACTCTGGCACATGAAAGTGACGTCCTACAGGACTCCTCTCGCCATCCATCTTCTGTTGCATAGGACTGGTTGGAAAGAAGCTCTGTGAGGTTGGGGCAGATTCTGGTAATGTTGGACCTGTCTCTTGCATAGAGCTGCCATTATAGCTATACCCGTAATTATTCCAACGCTCTATCTCTTCTCTCCTGTTAGGGACATTATTGGAAACCATTTCACGTAAGTTATGGGTCTGGTGCTTGCGGGGCAAAGTCCCACCATCTTGGGGAGTCCTACTACGAGTGTTACCCTTAGGAGGTAGGGTTGCTAAATTTTCAAATTGAGGTCTCCCTGGGCGTTGAGGGATAGGCTGGACTACATTGGTCTTACTCTGATTCGTGCCATGACCCCTGGGATTCCGACTACTTGATATTACCTCATTCCGCAAATTAAAGTGAACCTTGCTACCACTTTTCTGGCTGTTATCGAATTTAGTCTCCCCTGCCCTGTCATTAGAATATACTTTAGAACTCAGACCTGTGCTTTGGTTATCATTATTAGTGCCTCGCCTGAGCTCCCTGATCCTATTCATGACCCAATCATAAGAGGGGAGAGTCGGAGGTACAGAGGATGACCTTGGTGGTTGTTCCACCTCAGGCCCAGGGTCCCGTTGGAAGCTACCCGTGGGCAATTTTGACCCTTCATCCTCTCTTTGGTCACGAAAACTGACCTTTGGACGTTCGTTTTGGATAGGGATGGGTCTTGAAAGACTTGGTACACTTGACGGAGAGAGAAGGAAGTCGGCTTTCCGGAATGCCGACTTCAAGAGATTCTGGGAAGGGGTAAGGTTTGTATGGTTGGACCCTTCCCTTGAGTGTGAGTCAGCTGCTTGGGGGAAGGACTCATACTCCCCACCCCTAGAGCGCACCTGGGAAGGGTGCACACAGGAAGCCTGCTTAGGGGTAGACTGGTATTCTTGTAAGTTATTACTGGAAGACTGTTGTGTGTGGATGTACTGTTGTGATTGGTTACTATGAGGATGATACCCACTACCAGGATGATTACCACTACCATGGTTACGTTGAGAGTGGTAATGAAGATTATGATCATTTCTATAGTGATGAGGATAGTGAGCAGTTGGTATGGATGAAGTAGAAGAGGAGGAAGAGGAGGAGTGTATGGAGGTATCATAAAGATGTTCTCCCATGGATGTGGACACAGTCAAAGGTACAAAGGCAGATGTTGGAGAGCGCAGATTTCCTGAGGATATGGTCGAAGACTGTCCACCATGTTGCTTCTGAAGGTTTTGAGCAGTCCTAGAACTATCGCCTGGTCTTGGAAGAAAGCTATCAACCTCTTCATATGGATTGACACGGACGTTGACTTTAGGCTGATGCTGGGACACAGATGACTGTTCTATCGCTTTGTTTCCTGAATCATTCTTCCATTGAGTGATAGGAATGGCAGGATAATGGTAGGATCCATCTTTGTTCACAACAGCTTCAATCTGGAGAGTCTTCTTCCTGCGCTCTATGGTGTTTGTAATTGTGGTCTCGGAGCCATCCTTTCCCATGTACTTTGTCACATCGTTGCTGGTTTCATGTGGGTTCACCCCTGACAGGGTGGATGTCAACGTCTGGTACGAAGAGGACTTGTACCCAGAGTCGACAGAAGGCGTCAAGGAGTTGGCTTTGCCTACTTGTGATGTGACCTTTGACGGTACGCTACAACTGTATGCCATGTTTGAATTCATTTGTGAATTGGCGTGTACGGAAGTGTTTGTAAACGGTACACTACCTACTCTCGAGGCCAGTTCTGTCCTTGACTGATAACGTCTCTGTTCCTGTGCGCAATTGCTATGACTATGGTGGTGAAGGTTTGGTAGATGCATGGAGACACACACCAAGAAAACACCCACAAACAGGAGTAAATATGGAGGAAGGCGAGATTAAAAGGAAAAGGTTAGTGGATCATACCGTGTTAAGAATAACTTGAATGGAAACCATGTGAACTAAAACTTGGAATACATATTTGTTAATGACCTTGCTACCCGAGACTGTCACTTTCAACAGAAATGGTATTAATTCTCATTGATTCTTTTGATATAAAATTGAGCAAGATGGCATCCCTCTGTGGGTTTTTTTGCTACACAAGACAGACATTTGAAAATGTCTTTTGTTTAAAAAATATATTCATTTGTGAAATGGCGTTTACGGAAGTGTTTGTAAATTTGTTTCCCGAAGCAGAATCATTCTTTGAAACAAGAACCAACAACAAAAGATTTTTTTTATTTTCAAATTTTTTTTGGAATGCTGATTTCTTGAAATTCTATTCAACAAATATCTTTAGGTTATCCCAAAAAGGAAAAAAAGCAGACATTATTCAGAATTTTTAAATATTCCTTCAGTCCCAAGTAGCATTTTTAATTAGAAAATACCCTACCATCATGCTATGAATATAATACCAACATGTTATCTGACCATATTTTCATGCAATGAGTTATTGGAAACACACCAAATGTATAGGTCCACCTCAAAGGTGTCACAGAAATGCTATGTACATGTATACTCACTATGTAAATGGCAAAAAGAACTTGTTCATATAGCAGCTAAATATGGCAGTTCAATCATTTTGTTTAACTGGATGAATTCTTGACTGCGCGCAGTCGAAATTTATGCCTCCGCCCTTGCCAGATTAGAAATATATCGCACGTTCATGTTGATTTGTTTTAAATTTTGATGTTAATTGACCTCTTTGACATTTGACCTTACACCTTTTAACCCAAAAGTCTGATCACTTTATCTTCTTTTAGTCATGAATACAAAATAGTTGAGATATGGTGATAACATAGATAAACCAGAATAAAAAGCCTCTAATTACATGTTAATTGACCTCTTTGACATTTGACCTTACACCTTATACCCAAAAATCTGATCACTTTATCTCCTCCTAGTCATGAATACAAAACAGTTGAGGTATGGTGATAACAAAGGTTAAAAAACATTAATTTCACATACACCTCTATAATGACCTCTATGACCTGTCACCTTTGACCTACGAGAACAAAATTCTAATCAGTTCATCTCATTATGGTGATGCATACCAGTTTCAAGTTTGAAGTTAATGGATCAAATGTTTCTTGAGATATCATGTTATGTCTAAAACCCGCAATTTCAGAATTGACCTCTATGACCTTTGGCCTTTGACCTATGTATCCCAAATTCTAATCAGATCTTCTTTCTATGGTGATACATACTAGTACCAAGTTTGAAGTTCATACCTCATGTGGTTCTTGAGTTATCGCTAGAACAAGAAAGCGGGACGGACGGACGGACGGACGGACGGCCAACCCGAAAACATCTTTTTGATGAAAAAAAATTTAAATATATTTAATTGAATGCTTCAATGCAATTCTGGTCAACAAAGTCAAGTTAAAGAACCATATAATGATGAACTTTTGTAATAACTGAGAGATATGGAAGAAGTGTTGAATTTTGGCTGCCCTTAATCTATTTTACATTACAAAACATTGGTGCATAAATGCATGGCAAACACAATCCACATTCAACCCATTACATAATGAATAATGCATCTTGATGTTAATATTAACACAACCTCAACCAGGTTCAAACCATGAACATGAAAAAATGTGAAATGTGAAACTCTGGCATTCATTTATGAAATCTTTGTTCAAATATACTTCCCCCGCAATAACAGTTAAAGCCAAACATTTGAAATGTAATTATGATATGTAGCATCACTCCATTTAAAGACAGTAAAACACACATCACATGAAAAGAGTACCTCCTCCCTTTAAAACAGAAATGTTAATACCATGAAGTGAATTTTGCATAAAGTATACACGTACATCTGAGAATATATCTCAATATAAAGGGTATATATATTGTAAAGAAATCACAAGATTAGACAAAAATGGCATATTATATTTCACTTGGTGGTTGATGAATTAACTTTTAAAATTCTTCTACTTTTTTTATCTTGTAAAAAAAAGAAGGTACATTTAAGTTGTGTTAGGTGTCACTCACCCATCATTCCTTAGCTGAGAGTTAGTAAGTATTGGAGGGACAGGATCATAAGGCGTAGATGGTGTGGCAGGGACCTTCGGTGTAGGATCAGTATCAGGTCTCTGGAACACAGGGTCCCGAACCCTGTCATGGGTCAGATCAGAAAGCTGCCTGTTGAGCGGTCTCTCATGAGGCTCCCACTCGTTAGTTCGGGTGGTTGTGGTGATCGTTCGCTGAACATAGGTCTGGGCCGGTTGGGCGCTGTTCATCTGCCCCAGTTCGCTGATAGATCGTTCTAGGTCGGAGGAGATGGAGAGAGGGGGTGGGGACACGCCCCGTCTGTCAGACACACCACCATACTTGGGTCCAGTCATCAGCAAATGATCGTGTACAGGAGACATGGCATTGTGCACTGGGGTTGTTTCCGTAGCAACCACAGGAGCCTGATTAATAGGAGTGATGTTGTCACCACGGCGATTTTGCAGCTTTTGCTGTTGTTGGGCAAGCCATGATGGGGTCTCCTCCTTGGTAGATAAAGGTGGTGATGACGCAGAAGGCGTTGACTGAACATCACCCTCAAAGCGGACACGCAGCTTCGGCGATGCACTGACGGATGTGGCCCTAACGGGTTCTGCAGATGATTCAATTACAATGGGTCTTCCATTTTCTCTCTCCCGCTTCTCACGAAGCTTGTCCTGCTGCCTTTTCAGCCAGCCAAGCCCACCATCTTCATCCTCCCCTGTGGGGCTGACCGGGCTCACCTGGGCGGGTGACGGAGGGGAAGGCTGGTACTGCTGCTGTTGGGGTGCAATGGGGTCCTTCCTCAGGAGTTGGAACCTATCCTCTCTGGCTTTCAGTGGGCGGGGCTCATATGTTGGGTGCACAGGAGATGTAGGGCCATTTTCTAATCTACTCAGGTTTGGAGTCCTTTCTGTCACCCTACTTGAGGAGTTGGGTACGATAGGGGTCTCCACAGGCCCGTTCATCTGTGCTACATAAGGTTGGACAGGACCAGTATTACGACCCATCTGGTTATAGGTCACAGGCGTCGGTCCATGATTCTGATGCATTCCATTTTGAGCATAACTGACATTCATTTGTCCCGGATTCAGGTTAACCTGACCTGGGTTCAGATTGACTTGTCCGTTCTGGACCACTGGTCCATTCTGGGTCACATGACCATTCTGCATTGTCCGATGGTTCGACCCTTTTGGCGTGATCTCATACGTCGGATTGTGCTGCTCGACAGATCGTGGTACGCTGGTACCTCCATTCATCATTGGAGGTGCCGAATGCTCTTGGTTTGTAAGCACAACAGGTGTAATCCTCTCCTGTTGGGGACCACTCTGGTTGGTGTTAGGGTTCTGCTGAGGGTTCTGCTGAAGCTTCTGCTGCATGGCATCCGTGATCTCTGCATATGGGTTCTCAGCTTCACTGGACTCCTTCCTTGATACTGGTTTCTTGGAGGGTGAAGAATTCTCCTGGCCAGCGCTCTCTTCCTTGATCTCCTCCTGGACCGTTGGTGGTTTGGGCTTTGACTGGGCGACAGGGGCATGGCGCAGATCCTCACTCACACTCACAATACGTCTTGTATGAACTGGCTCATGGTGGAGAACCTGAAGAAAAATTCAGAAATAGAGAAACTGTATCAGAGAGGGAAATAATCTTCAAATCATCTAAAATTTTGTTATATTTTGATAAAATATCTAACATGAGTTTTGAAAAAAATTTGCTTAACAGACTACTTGAATAGATCAGGGATGGAAGCACATGTAAAACATATCCTGCTGGGAATATGATGAATCTCTTCACAGTTCGCCACAATTACACTTCACACAGTAAATTACCTATCATAGATTGAAAAATTAACATATCTTAGATTCAAAGGAGCCAGGAAGGTTTGCACAGACCATCACATTCCTAAAAATCTCTGCAGGACCATAACATTCACATATTGCTTCCTTCTTTCACTTTATTGATACAGTGTAATCAATGGTCGATATTCACTAACTTTTACTTTTATATATCATAAACAGGCACCAGAAGTAGAAAAATTGGGTTTGTGTGCATTTGTCTTGAATATGTTCTCATTGCTTGGTGTAATGTCAGATCTTAAGGCTGCACCCCAAATGAATTATGTTGAACTCTGCTTAAAATACACTATTATCGGGGATACTATCAGGTTTGCTCAACTAAGCTAAAAGAGAGAGGTGACAGGGTTTATTAAAAGACTGAAAAGTGATATCCCTGAAGTATATTTCATGATGTCATTGAACCAACCTTGTTATCAGGTGATGGTGGTGCCTTCCACTGGGTGTTGTTATTCACCACAATGCCTCCATCAGTATCTTCTCCAGTGATGCCTTTGAGGAGTTCATCCAGAGCCATTCTCTCCCGGTAGTCCATGTTCCTCTTGCCTCCGTTCCTGGCGCTATGCACCTGTGGGGCCTTCTCAGGGGAGAGGACGTAAGGCAAAGAGGCAGCATTGGTGTCCCCATTGGTGAGTCTAGGGATGACTGGTGACTGCTCTGGAGATGGGGTCTTCTTGACCTGGGCATACAGGCTGCCATCGGGAGCAGAACTGTGAGGGATGTCAAGGATCATGTTGTTGTTGTTGTTCCCAGACGTTTCATTGAGGTCAGGACCTCCATCTAAAGTTAAAAATAAAAGAATGAAGAGATACATTAACCCCTATAAAAGAACTACAGAACATATGGGCCAACATATATAATTAAAAAACAATAATCATCACTGGTTCTAATTAATTGGCATGAATCTTTCCAAATATAACAATGACAGGTTTTGTTACAGATCCCAGAACCATGAAAGATACATGTATCTCTGAAGAGCTTTCACTCTTACATGTAAGTAATAAAATCTTGAAAGAATTCAAAATGAATATTGAATTAGAACTCTTTAAACGTACCTTGCTTCAGCTAACTCACAATTATCAGTACATAGACATGTTCACTGTACATGAATATACAGAATGCATTTTATATTGCTATCTCCTGTCAAGGGAAAATATTATACAATGAGATCACACCTTTCAGCAAAAATATTAATTCTTTAACAAGAAGACTGTATTTAAGTGGTGTGGCTAAAGAGCTAGACTGTGCGTAAGGGGTGTGGCTAGACAGATATATTATATGTAAGGGATGTGGCTAGACAACAAGATGTATCTATGGGGTGTTGCTAGACAGCTAGAATGTATCTAATGGGTGTGGCTAGACAGCTAGACTGTATCTAAGAGGTGTAGCTAGACAGCTAGATTGCATATAAGGAATGTGCCTAGACAACTAGATTGTATCTAAGGGGGTGTGGCTAGACAGCTAGATTGTATGTAAGGGGCGTGGTTTATACCTTCTGGTCCTTCGATGATGTCATTGAAGTGTTCATAAGAATCCCATCTGATGAGCGGATCATCGATGTGTTCAGACGGGAAGCTGGCTCCTGAGACGTAGTCACTCCCATGCAGGGCATCGGGGGTGGAAGAAAAGATCAGCTCTACCTTGGTGAATTCTGGGAATCTTGCATCTGTGGGGTAGAATTAAATCCGGTACTGAGGTCTTTCTGAAGCTAAGTGTGTGAATTATTTACATATCATTTTCATGCAAATAATCTTTTTTTTTTCCAGAAATGTTTCCATGAAATCAGCAAGTGTGATTAAGTATTTATCACTGGTGACCCAGCACAAATCACATCTTCGAAAGAGATAAGATAATGGTAATGGTAATGGTGGTGATGGTGATGGTGATGAGGTTGATTATGATAATATTGATGGTAATGTTGCTGCATGCTGCTGCTGCTGATAGTGATGATGATGATGATGATGGTGACATTATCAAAATGAATACAATAATGAAGATAGAGGATCAGAATACATCATCATGAACATGATACTTTGGAGATTACAATGATGTGAATGATAATGTTGATAATCAATTATGATTACAATAAACAATATGAATGTTCATGTTTTTGTAGTGAATACCTACAAATATTTTGATCTTACCTGTACAAGCATCATCTAGCTCTTGTTTTTGGAAGACCAATCTATACTCCATGACTGCCGTTGTATGGAACTGACATCTGAAGACAGTGTCCCGAGTTGTTGATCGGAATTTCTTATGGTAACACTTCAGCTGTAATTTGTACAATGTATCAATGAAAATATTATATAATCCATAATATCTATAATTAATAGGCATTTCCAAGACGTTTGAGTTAAGTATCCTGATGAACAGATTCCTTCTTGGGCTGGCAAGGCAATAAAATTATCAAAATATGCGTACTGCCTGTACTTCTTTCACAAAAGATGAATGGAACATTGGAAAGTCTAGAAAGAAGAAAACATATCTTTATGAATAGCGAGCAAAAATGAATAAAAATGAAAATTGTTATTGAGAAGGGGCAAATCCAGGATTCTGTAAAATGGGGGCACAATTCTGAAAAAACTCTCTATCAAAAAAAAAAAATCCAGGGGAAAAAAAAAAAAAATAATAAATCAAATTTTCAGGTGCCTTTTGGGTTTAAAATTTGAAGGGGCACAAGAATGCGGCAGGAAGGAATTTTTTGTGTACTTAAGGTATGCCAGATAGGGTTAAAACGAGAGGGCTGGTTGTGCATTCCCCTTAAATCCGTATATGAGGATGATGAGATGGTCAAACTTACCAGTATATCTCCTCTAAGAGGAATAGCTCTGCCTGGTGTGATCACAAAGCGACTTGTTCCCTCAGGCACAGTGCTATTAGATACAACGCAGGACAGACAAAAATATAATACGTTCACAAGTTTTCTCTTAAATAACAGAGTCCTTATTTTCAATTCATTACTGCTAAAGAGTGATTCCATGAAATGTGTCCTATACGACATACATGTAAGTCATTATTTCATCTAAAATCTAAAATCTAAAAATCTCTAATTATTACTGTTGACTAATAGTTCTCTCTGATATTTCTTCCACTTGTCAATGTTCACACTAAGATGAATTGAGTTTAATCCAACCGCATTTACAGTTTTATTGAAAACAATGAGACATCAAAAACAAATAAATCAATTATAAATATTCTAAATCTGAATAAAGGTAATATCCAAAGGCTGTTACCAATTCAGATAGCTCAGACTAATTAATTCTGAATACAGGACTGCAACAGATGAAATCGAATTCAAAATGAATTTCAGTCGAATCTCCATAATAAAGGCCATCAAATGGAAATACCAGAAGAGAGCTATAAAGACAGGTTTTCTTCTTATCAGTACTATATTTAGTTTACCACAAAAGGCTGTCCTGTCTACTACACAGATGTGACTATGAAATTAGATTAACCCGTTGACTACTGAATTCTTTAACTCTCATAGGCTTAATACAGGAGACACCCGGTTCCCGTAGTCTAGGGGTTAAGAAAAATACTCACTAGACACCAGATGTGTACACAGGGCTCATGCCTTGATATATTCTCAAGAAAGGACGACAACCTGATCAAAAGAACAAGGAAATCAAGTTACAAGAAATGGTTTTCCATGAAAAATTCATATTGAAAGAATATTACTTGATCATGAAAGGGAAACTACTTCTTAGATTCTGCTATTGCAACTTCAATGTTGTTACTTTGTGATTTCTCACATATTCTGTTTACTACATCTAATCAATACAAACTAGTATTGTAAAAAACAGAAACTGTGACAAGATGAAACTTTTGCAAAATTTTAATGAGGGCTACTCTCGCAGCAATAAACTTTCATGAATTGCACATATTTCATTTGTGATTCAATCTAATAATAATAATACTGCTCAGGGATAAATGTTATGTCTCAAGGAGGGGAAAAAGATGCTGCTGCCATATTTTTGATCTTGTCCTGTTCCTTTAAAATGACCATTTCTAAATTTTAATCTTCTTGATGCATCAATACCCACGGATGGCCAACACTTTATTCCTATTTCACTTTTTATCCAGGAGGCTGTGAAATCATGGAAATTCCAACACAAAAGGTGGCTCTGGCTCAGGTTATATTTTGTTCAGATAAGTTGCCAAAAGCTCTTCTAGTTTTCAATAGACATTACGTCATATTAAGGACTATATCTAGCGATATAGTTTGACTATTACCTCCGTTCGAATCATAGTTAGGGACACCGTGGATGACAGCATGATGAAGGTAGAGAGGTGAGCTGTTGATCTGGATCGAGTTGGTGAGAAGTCCAGTGAAGTAATTAATGTAACGCATCTGGGATGGGTGCATGCTACTCCAACCTTTAGCATCTAGGAACCGCTTCATGGCGTGTCGGTCCATAGTTGAATCAGCCCTGGAAGACAGAGAGAGAGAGAGAGAGAAGGTATAGAGAGAGAGAGAGAGAGAGAGGGAGAGAGAGTGAAAGAGAGATTAACAAAATGACAATGAGAGGTTAAATTGTACAAAGAGGAAGAAGAGAGTATAAGAAGTAAAGAAAGCTTACAATAGAAAGAGAATAATAGAGAACAAGGTCAAATCTAGAAAAAAAGTTAAGATACAGAGAGAAGGAGAATGAGAAGTGAAGAGAAACAAAAGAGAGAAAGGAGGAGAGAGAAAGAAAAACAGAAAAAAATGAGAAAGGAGAAGGTATGAGAGATGTTGACAGACAAACATACAGTGGTGGAGGGCAAGTGTCAGTTAAGATTGTAATTCATATACTTGCACTGCTGTTTCATGGATATTTCCACAGCATACTCCTGAATTTCTTGTTTTTGCTTGAAATCCTGACAATTCTAAGTACACCTTAAACAATACAACATTGAATCATCACCAATGTATACAAGAAATACTCTAAATACCTTTATCACAAAGTGCCATTCTTAGATATTTAGAAACAAAGATGGAAGATCTTGGAAAGATAAAGGATGGTGAGATAGTATACTTACGCTGATGTGATGCTCATGTAGTTCATGAAGGCTGACACCACTACTCCGATGGGTCCTCGACCACCCTGAATAAAGAAAATATATCAAATGATATGTTAGGATAAGCCCAACAGTTTTGACAGGTATGTTTATATACACTTTCCAATGTGCACATGAACTTGATTAAGCCAAACTACTTGAGCAAAAAGGTTGCAGATCTGCACTCAGAAAATATATCACATCACAATAAGGTATACAGAATATAGATTATAGAGAATATGACAAAACTGTTAAATGATTTTCTCTTGAAAATTATCAAATTCTTTATCTCCCCTCATGTTTATTCATACTCCTATTTCTCAATTTAAAACATATTAGTAACACGGGCAACTAATGAAATAAATCTAAATAACTAAATGCATTTCATCTCCAGAGGACTTGAATAATCAGAGTTCACACACCCCCTTCTGATTCATGGCAGTTGCAAAATCTGGAAAGGAGTAACTTTGAAGGAGATGAACAAGTACATTGTCTGTAAAGAGCCCAAAAGACATTAACCAGTCACTATTTGTATATAATATTATTATGCTTTCATCAACTTTCTGAGAAAGTTCACTCACCTTACAATGTAGTACCACCACATTGTTGAGATTAGCCTTCATCCAAGTCTCCATTTGTTTACAGATGCTGCACAGTCTCTCTAGAGGAGGAGCCAGGACATTGGGCCAGCCCAAATCACGCACCTGTTGGGGTAGAATTAATGATTGAGTGACTCACTGTGTCATGTAAATGTTTAACTTGTGTGACTATTAAAAAAGGGAGGGGGCGGATGTTCATGTCAATTCTGAAGAAGAAGAAGAGAATGCGACTAATCACCAACTTTATATGAAATATTGACTTTAAGTATTGACACAATTAATGAATATTAAAGTTTTGATGATAAATATTTGGTAAAACCTCACTTTTTGTCTTTGCCATGACATGATACTTTAACAATCACCATCATCATAAACACATCATCATCATCATCATCATCGTCGTCATCATCATCATCATCGTCATCATCATCATCATCATCATATTCACCATAGCTATTATCATCTTCATGATCATCATCATCACCACCTTCATAATCATCATTGTCATCATCATCATCATCACCATTATCATCACCATCACCATCACTACCACCATCATTGGTTTCATCCTCACCTCTTGGTTGAGCTTGGTTACATCATGTCTCCTCCTAGACAGATTGAAGACCACATAGCTGTTGTTATGTTTGCTCTTCAGCATACGGACTACATCCCGCAGGTTGCTACAATACTGGTTCTCAAGTCCACCAGATGGGAAAGACACGGCTACAAGAAAAAAAAAATTGAACGTGATACAAACGGATGGCTTCATGCACAATATTATATTGACAGGCTTCTTTTTAAAAAAAATTAGAAAAAAAGGAACATATGTTAGTGAAATTTATCAAATTAAAGACCCCAAAAGTGCAACCATGGGAATTAAGAAACAAATATGGAACAGCTAAAGACAGAGATGTGGAAAATCAACTACAGTAGAATGTCAAGTTGATGTGGCTTATACTGAACCTTTCCAAAAGAAGTGTACACTGACATAGAATAATCACAATCTTCATATACAAAATGCTTAGGTTATTCAAAAGAATGAAAGGAAGAAAAAAACAATGATATAAAGTATAAGGTCTTGTATTAACATAAGCACAAAAGGACTAATAGGTAATAAGGTAATAAATGTGCTTACCAATTAATCTCTCTGTGATATAATCCACCTCCAGATCAAATGAATATCTGACCAGTCCATCTCCACTCCTAGAAACAAGACAAGCAAACATTGTTTGTGACATCAAATATCAACAGCAATTACATAAATACTTAGCATATGTAAAAAATTCTACATTTTGATTAGCAATAAAACAGCTGACCTCAGAGTACTAAGTAACCATACAGTATTTACTGGGATACTCAACACAATGTTCCTCTAAAAATGTCAAGTCTTACATCAACTGTAGCAATGGACTTTCGCTATTATACAAATTGTATGGGTTTTTATGTCACACTGACTTTCCAAAGTAGCCAGTGTGTCCTTGAAACTGATGGCATTTGAGGCCTATAATCGTGATATAAAAATGTGAATGATTGAATCAACTATAACATTGATTTACAATTCAGACGTATCACTACAAATCTTTAACTACAAGCAACATCTATGCTCAAAGTGCCATCCATAGAAATTGTAGAGGGAATTCACTGATCTTCTCCATCTCATCTAATCTAAGTTAGATGTAAAACTATTGGTTACCACTACATTCTGTATAACCTACAAAATATTGTCACCACCTATTACACTCTAAAACCTAAAGTCTTAATACATCACCAAACAAAATGGCCAAGGAGTACATAGGATGAATCTAACACAATAAATGTTGCATCTAGCATAATTAACTCTTTCAGTGCCGATGGTACGTATATGTGACAGATAGACTTGTCATTTTCATTCACCAATTGCTTGACCACAGGAAAGGTATATGGTGGTCAATGTATCAAAACTTTTGAGCATAAATCAAATATTCTAAATATGTAATTATAATTGTATGCTACCATAGAAAATTTCAGAGAAAATTTCAGATTTTTAAAAAGATATTACCTTATTTCAATATTAAACAATAGTAAACAAATGAGAAACCAAAATATAATGGACAAAAAAGAAACTCAAATGTAATTTTCAATAATTCTTATGCCTAAAGCTGGGAAAAGTAATAACGTTTGGTATAAGAAATGGTAATAATTTTCCTACAAGTTTTGTACACAATATTTTGTGAAATAATAGAAGGTTAATGAAGTTCAGACATTTGAAAAGTAAGCATTCATCATATTTTAGTAAAATTTTGAAGAGAGCTAAACCCCTTGGCACACCATTTTGAAAACGCTGTCCTTCCTCCACCTTTATAAATAGTGATTTAACACTTCAGTCTTTATAGAGTAATACTTACTTGTTCGCTATAGACTTGGTGTGTATGGTTTGAGGTTGCATTTGATGTTGTATCAGAGGTTGTGGTTGGTTGTTGCTGTTGTAGTTGTTGTCGTTGTGGTAGTTGTTGCTGAGGTTGAGGATGAGGTTGTGGTGGTGCATGTTGAATCTGGGCTGTGGATTGTTGCATGACTGTTGTAACGGACTGCAGCTTGGGTGATTCGTCTGGTTGCTGTTGCTGCATCTTCCGCGGTGTTGCGGGGGTGCGTTGTTGACTGGGAGTGGACGGGGGTGTGGGCGTGGTCGGGGTCGAAGGTGACGAGGAGGACTTCTTGCGTCGGTTCTCTGATGCGGATCCAAAAATGTATTTGCCTTCAGGAGAAACCTAATGCATCAATCATGTTCAGAAGAATTAAACAAAGAATAACATACATGTATATTTGGGTATAATTTGCATAAGGTAATTTGCAATGTGCATATTTGTGAAGAAGTTTCAACTAATGAAAATACATGTAAATATCAAATCTATTTGGGAGACCTTCATAACATAAATCTTGAATCTATTTCTCAAATATGAAATATTTTTTGAAGCAGATCTCTTTTCATTCAAAATTCTACTTCAAGAAGTATATACATATGTAACAATAGAAATAAAAGGTAAATTTTTGTAACCTGTGATCTTTAAGAATAATGAAATATCTATGAATAGATTTTTAAAATTTGTAGTCTAGGGACATTTCTTCCTTTTTTTTCAATTCACCTGTGGTTTATTACCGCATTTCAAATGTCACAGCTCAAAATGATATCTATTGGTTCTTGAAATTTTTGATAAACTATGATTAACATGTGCTTGATATCAAGTACCCTTAATAGACATGAGAATCAAATCAGATATCATGATGAATATGCTTTGTTGCATGCTGACACATGGAAATGTTAAAAGTCTGGATGTGGTTTCTGCACATGCGATGGAATGACATAGATCTACTACTCCATGAGCTAGAGGTAAACCATATCTCCTCAAATCTCCTGCTATGAGAAGTAAGCATGGCTTTGCAAAGTATATTTAAGTCTCTCCCTCAGCATAGGCAGACCAACATCTGGGGGAAAATTGAAAATTTCCATCCCAACTCCCAACCCTAAACCCAAAACATTGAAAGTAAAATGCACCTAGACATTGTGAACTTCTGTAGTTTTAAAACATCCTCCTTTTCAGACCATTCTGAATGCTTTTCTCATTATATAATTTTTTTTCTTCTTCACATCAGATATCAGAATGAAAAAA